>JAXCLR010000092.1:10651734-10685582 GCA_035584095.1 Annona squamosa | reverse complement strand
TTTCCGTGTAAAAAGCTTGAGTGAATATCAAGATCTTGTACATGTTATTTTATTTTGTGGATATTTTATTCAGGAGAGGAACAAAAATAAGTAGTTTTGAAATTGATCGGCTTCTTTCAACTTGGGCTACGATTCCATGCAATCATTGCTTTTTATTTTAAAAAACATATGGAGGTTATTTGCATTATTTAAGTGTTAATTTAAGTGTATTTAACATATGTGTCAATTTTTACAATTTTTGAGGATTTTTAGATTTTTTTTGAATTTTTAAAAATCTGGCATTTTAGTATTTTTACCATTTTTAGGAATTTTTAGATTTTTTAGAATGTTTAAAAATCAATGGCATTTTAGTAATTTAAAATTACTAAAATGCCATTTTTTTAAAAATCCTAACAAAATATCTAAAATCCTCAAAAATAATAATAATTAATACATATGTTAAACACACTTAGATTAACATTTTTGTAAAAAATTTAAAAAATAATAAAAATGAGTATATGCACAAGGGAGTATTGCACCTTTATACTCCTGAGAGCACTAGATCAAATTCCCAATTAGACACCATTTAATGGCCATTAAATAAGGGAAACAATTCAATGCACCTGAGTGCATTAAAACTTTGATGCACTTAGGTGCAAAACCTATTTTTTTGATTTTTTAGAAATTTTTATAAAATTATTAATCTGTTTAATTTATAAAAAAATTTATCGTGGTTGGAAATGTATATTTTTTATTTTTAAAAATGACTGCAACCCTCTTGCTTTTACATAGTTTCCTCCTAAGGTGAAGGCATTTTATAAAGAGTGCCTCGATAGTGTTATGGCTGTGAAAGAGTCTCATTATAATATCAGTTGTCACAATATATAAAAAACAGAGGTACCAAATCAGAATATATATATTCGTTGCAATCATAAAGTAAATAATGTCAAACTAGGAACATGAAAATTGTATAGGTAATGCTGCTCAATCTATTTCCCTTCTTTTTTTACCCTTCTTACTCTTTGAGGCTTGCTTGGACGACCGCTAGGCGCTAGCTGTATAGTGAAAAGAACAACGTACAGTTTTTCTGTATCATGCCATCACTGACGTTAATAAATTCCTTCTGGTCTTGTAACATAATCATTTTCTACCTCTGAAATGAAGAAAATGAGACAGGCTTTGAAATCCTATGCTGTTGTGCACGCTAGTATTAGCCTTTTATCTAAACAAGCTACAACAATATTATACAAAGCCGATACAAGAAACTGCTAACAACCGGACACCGAAAAAGCAGATACAACTGAAAATACAGAGGAATTATCCAAGCCTTTCTTAGACCGAAACTGCAGTGTGTTTTTCGCTGAATAAAGGCTCTTGAATGATTTTCTGGCTCTTTGCTCCACCATCCACTTCGGAAGGCTTGGAGGCCAATCCAATGCTCAGAAGGGTTTCGGCTGATTCCAATGCCTTGTCTCCACCAAGTTCCAATGCCTTCTCCTTTACAAGCTTGCTTTCCACATCTGATGCATGCTGGGTTGAGGATGGTTCTTTTGGTGACTCTTCCAATGTATCTGAAAGTCCATCTGTAGATGCAGCAACAGCTGCAAGGGCACCCCCTGGTTGATCAGATCTTTTTTTTGATGTCGGTTGGTCGTGGTTGTGTTTTCCCTCATATGTTATCATGAGGGACTTCCCATCACCTGAGTTCTTCTCCACATGCTTCCGAACAGGGCATCCCATATGTGTACATTTGTAGTAACTCCTGCAAATAACCATGGATGGAGAAAGAGATCAGGACTCAATGTCGACAAATGGTAAACAGTAAATCTCCAGAGCATTCATTATGTGAGCGGTCCATGTTATCTAGGTAATGAGATATATGGTTATGCTTAAAGCACAAATCAAATTGAAGAAATTATGTGTTACTTAAAAAATGGAATCAATTGGGCAATACCATAAGAAAAAATGCTACAATCGGTTTTGTTTTGGGATTTTAGAAGTTCTTGAGGAATTTCCAAGGCCAATTTGAATTAGTTTCCTTATTTGAAATCAACCATTATTTAAGCCTGCTCAGTCATACAATTACTCAACCTCTAAAAATGTTAAAGAGACCTTGCTTCTAAACACGAAATATGTAGACCACATAATGTATCAGTTTGCATTATCCAACATGGTTCTCTGCTTCTCATTGTAATGATTTAATATCTTCGATGCTTTTCATTGCCAAATGATGCATCTTATCCGGTAGATTACAGCCACCGAGTTTTAAAATTGATGATTTAATTTTGCAGCTGTATGTACAACTTTAGAACAAGGTGCAAACAAATTAAAATAGAGAGAGGCAGAATTCTCAATCTAATTTTTGACACCTGCTAGCTTTTAGCTGCAGTTCTCCTCCATTCATTCAAGCAATCTCTCTGGACAGTAAAATCTCCACGACCATCTCCCAAGTCTAATTTTGGAAAACTTACCAGTGATAAGAAAAAAAGGCAAATAAGCATTAGAATCTTCTTGTTGCAACACATCCTTTACTAGAGGCATTTTAAAGCATGAATAACGTGCCATTAAGGATATCTTTTGTTCTGGGCAATGAAGAGAGAATTCTGAAGAGCAGAATTACTGGCTATAGAATATGGGGGTGAAGATTATTTCTTCGAGCCGCACAAGCATCCTATCATATAGGATGATGGTTTAAAACCATTTGCACATCAGGAAAACTTGCTTTCCTAAGGATCCGACTTCTGTAAAGAATAATCTAGGAATACACCCAAATTCCATTAGGACCCCATCTAGCTTATCCAGCACTGCAGCATTTCATCTCCATGTTTTATTTCTTATATGTCAATTTTTGTACTCAACCGAAGTTGTCAACCATATATGGCCCTACTTGCATACCAGAAAATCACATAATCTAGAAGGACAGCTTGACTTACCCTCACTAGTATCTTTTGGCTAGCATCATCATTGTCTAAGCCTTACCATAGAAATTACCCTCTGCTTTTATCATATTCTAGAAAATTATAGAAGTGATAACTATAAAATGTAAGAGTCCAAGGATAAAAATGCACGTAATTACTGGGAGAAGTTGTGTATATGTACACACAAACAGATACAAAAATTCATATTGACTATGTTTTTTATTAAACCCGGGAAATAAAAACAAGCCCAAAAGAATTCTTTGAAATAAAAAAATTCAACCCGTGATTGGTTAATATGCTGCAGCTATTTTAAGGATTTGCTTGAACCATGAAAGAAAAAGTAATAAGCCGGAAACCACAGCCATTGCTGGAAATAGAAAATGACAACATCTCACATAAGAATCAGCAATCACATTATACTCGTGACCAATTAAATGGAATACTTGAGTCCATTTACCTATTCCCAGTTCTATTTTTACTAAGCAAAACCACGGAAAAACATGGTAGTTCTTCCAACATTTTTTTTTATTTCTTATATATAGGTAATGGTTCAATGCAACAGGTTTATTTTGGAAAAGTTTGGACTGACAAATCAAATTTAACCTATCCATCATAATTAGCGCTATTCATTTACTTCGAACAACTAAAATACTAAAATCAGACATTTTGACAAGTTGGAATATTTGAAAAGATGTATAATGATGTAAAAAGTGATATACTTCAATGTGCCACCCTGTTTTGGGCCAACCTAAGTAATCAAACGAAGATCTTACCCATTCATTTTGTTTAACATCATTTGTGTTAACATAATACCAAAAATCATTTCAATCAAAATCTTGGGTGGGCTGTCCTTCTAAAAAATGTGTATAATCATGTGTAAATTATAAGAAATACTTAGATCCATCCATAGATGCTTTGAAATGTAACAATAATTTATGGAATCATTTCTCCTCTAGGAATGTTGTTTTAGATAGTTTAGATGTTAAATATACAGGTTTGACATTGATATATAAATCAAACCTATTGCACTGATTTTATACATTTTTCAGAAAATACAAGACATCTTTTATTTGGATGAATCTTGGTTTTCTCATTAAATGAGTGATTCTGAATGGATTGGGTGGATTAGATTCTGATTCATCATCAAGGCAGACCCAAAATGTGGGCGACACACTAAAATCTCCAAAAATTTGCAAGATCTCATTTTTCAAAGCACTTATTTGACCTCAGTGCACAATTTCTTTTGTATGTATTGAAATCAAGAAAATCTGCTAGATTAGGAAAAACTTGCTAATACGAGTACAGGGAACATAGAAGAGACAGTAAAGACTAGCTATTCATGCTAAGATTGTTAAGACATTGTTAAAGGCATGTTTTCTTCCACCCAAAGAGATTGATGCAGGAGCATCCAAAACAAACCTAAAGACAAAGCAAGCCTGTTCAGCCCATGAGTTCAGTTCACTGGATCAGGTCATCAGTTATTGGAGCTACTATTAGAATAAAAGGCCTTCCAAAGGTAACTGTAATAACTTTTTCCATATTATGAACAAAGACAAACTCTACTGATTTTATTTTGTTCCTTTTTAGTTAATCGAATCATTGCTACAATCTGTATGTTTTTTACTGGCATTTCGTTTCTACTACATTGCCTACAGTTTGTATATTCTACTTCTTCAAAGTTTCCTTTCTGCATTCAATTGTCAAGCTTAAACAGGAATCTAAAAAAGTAGAAAAATATAGATGAGATAATGATGGAATAGTTGTACAGCATTGGGGAAAATAACTTCTCAACTTATCATTGTTATCAAATCATCATTTTCCGAGTGGTTTCATGAGCACACACTGTGATGAACCCTCAAACGGAAATAGAAAAGAGATGCATTGCTGCTGCTACATGATTTCCATGGTAAGTTGTGCTACCCACCTCAAAGTATCAAATCATTTGAGTAGAAGGAAGATGATAATAATTCATCGATGAATATCATAGTTAAGTGACATAGAACTCATGAACTGCCTATTCCATTGTAGTGAGAAGGAAAAGGAATGGTAGTCTCTAGCATTGTTTGAGATGAAATTGGTGTCTTAGGATAATTGCAGCACATCATTCCACGCTTGGGAAAGAATAAAAGGGTAAAAGCAACCGTGTCGAGTGAGAGCTAACTCGTTGGGACTTGTATAAAACTGTGATAACCAATTAAGGGTGTTTTTGGGAAATGATAAAACTCTTTGATAAAAAGTTTTTAGTGTAAAAATTTTTAAAGTGAGAGAAAATGATGTGCTATAATAGAGATAATGATAACAAATAAAGAAAATAAAGTTAAAATAGATACGTCAGTTGTATGGGTAGTTGTGTGGAAATGATTGAAATGTAGAATAGTTTGTATAGAAAGATATGAAGAAATAATTAAAAAATAGGATACTTGTGTATAGCAAAAAAAATTTTTGATTGATAAGTTTGGTAGAAAAGTTTTATCTTAAAACAAACATATCCTAAAAGTAACAAGACAAAGTCACCATGGTAAGTTCCTGCAGCAGAGACCACAGGGTAAATGATTGTATCATCATTAGGATTCTCCCTTTGAATTAGAGAAGCCTGATTGCATCCAATATTGTAACATTCCATAATTGTTCTACGAATCACACTAACTGTCGTGAAGTTCCAAGATATTTTCTTTGTAGTGAAAGGGGGCACCAGTAAAATGCTGCCTTTTACAAGCAGCTTGCAGCATGATGACTTCTGATCCTTTCATACGTTGTCAAATTCTAATGTATAGCCCTCATATGGTTAAATCAAATTCAAAACTAAAAAGAGTAAATTAAGTAATTACAATTTTCCGTAGAACAGAAAGAAACAAGCTTCATAAGGCACCAACCTTGGGTTAGGGTTCCCTTTCACTATTTTCTGACCATACTTACGCCACCTATAGCCATCACTCAAACTTCCTGGATCACTCACTGCCTGCACAACAACTTTAGGTTCCTTCACAGTTTTCAATGGGGTTGCTGAACATGGAGAGATAGAATTGTCCTTAATCCTGTAGCAAACAAAAAGAAACATAAGTAAAGAAAAAAAAAAAAAAAAAAACAAGAAGATAATTAACACATCATGCAAACTCAAAAGAAATTGCAAGAAATCAAAGTTCTTGGACAACTTGCCTTCGTTTTGCCTCTGGTTCATCTCCATCATCTTCATCTGCTGTAACAGCAGTATCCCCTTCACAATCAACTGTACAATGCGATGATTGTTCAGGGGTTGCATGGACAGAGACTAATTCTTTCTTAGGAGTGGATGGATTTGAACCACTGAGATTTTCACCTGGAAGATCACCCATTTCATTGGATACAGATAGTCCACCAGAACTAGATTGGACACTGCTCTCTTTTGGGCACTTAACCTTCGAAGGTGGTTCATGGTTGTGCTGACCTTTGTAAACAATTTCAGTTATATGCCCATTGGAACAACGCTCAACCTTCTTCTTAACAGGACAATTGGCATGTGTGCATCTATAGTAGCTTCGTGAGCTATCATTACCCTTAACCTGTTTTTGCCCATACTTCCTCCAGTTGTAACCATCACCTGAGCGAGTATTGGAGATTTCATGGGAAGATTGCGGCTTCTGGTCTGCAAGAGCTTTCTGCTCCACTTCTTTCTTGGGAACAATTTCTCGAGACACTGGTGGTGCTCTTTGCTGTAGTGGTAATCCTGCTGAAGGGGATCCATAACCAACATGAATTAGATGCATCTGTGCCTGAGCATGGGCAGCCTGAGCAGTTACACTTGCCAGTGCTTCTTGATGGGACATCCCAAATTGCCCCTGAAAAAGGAATTGCATTAATTGCCAGCTGCAGCTTTCTAGGTGTGATACAGCTGTCCTACATTATGCAGCGAGACAAATCTCTTTCCTTTTGGATGATCTGTAATGATTAACCTTTTGCATGACTCAACAAACAGATGAAAAATCCAACAAGAAATGCACAACAGCACAAGAATGTCAAAAAGCAGACCAAGAGGAGATCATATAGTCACTACAAATGCATGAAACAGTTTCCCGTCATCTATCTTCTTTATCTAACATGCAGATGACAAAGACAACTGGTGTCATGAAAAGGGAGGCCCCTATTAACTTGATCAACAAACTAAAGGTCTTGCCCTACTGAAAGGGGGAAAACAGTGCAAAAATCGTAAACAATAATCATTCATAGTATGTTCCTCAAGTCTTTTGGACTAATGCGAGTTTGGTTCCTTGTTATTTAATCAAGCATATGCTATCATCAGTTTTCGATAGCTAGATAATTCAATTCTCCATCCAGATTTTCCATTGTTTCATATTTCTCCCAAGGTTTCTGGATGTTTGCTTTGAACAGATTTTAACTCAAAATTCTGATAACCTAAATACTGAAGCTGTCAAATGTATGTCCATGGAATGCTCTCATACTCAAAAAGATTAAAGATTCTGAGATCCCACTTCTCCACACTATGCAGAAGGTGCTGATCTCATTTTCTTTGAGAGACATCTGATGAGTGTCAGTGAAAGATTTTGATACCTCATGTAGCAAGTCTTAGATCCCTAGCTTTTTGCACTTGAGCCTAGTTCTAACCATTTTCCCCTTTCCTGCTGTAGGTGTATGTAAGAAGAAATGAACCTGCCAGAAACCATCTCCCCCATAATCTTCAACTCTGATAGTCTAACATAATCAACATGAGCTTATTCCTTAAAAAGCATCTGGAATAATTGTCTGATTTTAATCATCATAAAATAACCATTGCAAAAAAATATACTGTTGTATATAAAATATTATCCATAGTATACATTTATTTTCCTCATTCACCGGTTTCATGTAGCTTGTTATAGAATCTGTCTTCCACCTCTTTCATTGCACACTTGGAATCTCACTGAGCCACCAGTTGGTAATTAGGTAGAAAGTTATTCATTACATAGAATGAGGAGATTTAACCTTATATAGACACTACATTCAGACTCTCATTGAGCCACCAGTTGATAAGGAAGTTGCTGGAGATGGATTTATACAAGGACGTATCTACCTGACAGAAGTGTTGAGAGGTTCAAGGCATGTATTTTGCCAAAAGGACACAGGCAAATATTTAGCGTTGACTATTTTATGACATTTTTCCAGGTTGCTGCTGGGAATTCTGTGACAACCATTTTGTTTGTTGCTTTTGTTAAACATTAGCTTTTTTTTTTTATTTTTTTTTTTATCTATTGGACGTAAATCACAAAGATTTGCAGCAACCTACAGGAGAGTCGAATAAAGTTTCCCAGCTGAGGAAACCCATTTATAGTTTAAAATAGCATTCAACAGTATGGCACAATAAAAGAAATTTTTTTATTACACAATGTAATCGTAATAAAAGGATACTTATTTTTTTATTACAGTGTAATCATAATAAAAGGAGGCCTATTACTCTTGCTATACTGCAGATGGCATTGTGGTAACAGGAAATGGTGGAAAGGAATTGCCCAGTGAAAGGCCTTGGAACTTTTATAGTTTTAAAACATGAAGCTAGATACAAGGATGTCGCATCACAGTCTCAGATGAAAAACGTTATTGACCATAAGAAAAGGGATGGTCGTTCAGAACAAAATGAACAGATACTCCCATGGATCAAGTATAAAATTTAGCAATGATGGTGTTCAACCATGTCATACTCTAAGGCCTATTCAGGATCATACAATTGGATGGAATGGGATAGGATTTGGATGAGAAGGGGTTATTGTGTATTGGGAAATGAAAAATTATATTAGCAATGAGAAATGTAGTATTAGAATAGGGAAAAGTAGGGTTTTTAAACATTGGGAGATGAAATATTTCATTTAAAATGGAAAGAAAAATTGGAAATGACAAATTCCATCCCATTCCATCCCACTCCATCCGACTGAATGATCCTAAAGATGCCATAGGATTCCAGGGAGATATAAGTGATTGGCTAGCAAAATTATTTCTTTGATACAAAGTAAATACAACCTTGTGGTTGCAGTGGTCAATCAGTTTATGCAGAACCAAGCCAAAAACATTGGGAAGCAGCCATGGGGTTGTATTGTTAGATATCTCAAGAAAGATACAGCGATGGAATTATGATTCTGAAGATCAAATACAGTTAGGTTTTCTTAAGCAGTTGAGCACAAAACTCATGGGGAAAGGAAATCTGTTTCAGGTTACCGAACTATAGTCAAAGGTTATATGATCATCTGGATGAGCAAAAAGCAGAATTTTGTGGCAACGTTGGGTACGGAATCTGCATACAGGGTTAGAGAATTTTAGTATACATTGCATGGAAAATGATCTCGGTAAATTTCTTTGACAAGAAACTAGGCTCTCATGCAAGAAGCCAATGGAAATGTTTTGTGATAATCAAGCATACATATAGATTCCCAAAAACCTGCTCTCCAAGATAATGAAACATAAACAAGTAAATTGTTATTTTATCAGCGACTTGTGACAATAAAGCAGGATCTTTTTTGTTGTTAAGTCTAATGATTAGACAACATGATTTCACCAAAGCACAGGGGTGGGGTTAACTTGTTAGAACTTTATGACAAGCAGGCATCATAATATCTTCATTCCACGACCAAACTTGGGAGTTTTATGTTAAGTCAATAAATGCTGGGGGATGCGAAACATTTTCATGCCTGTACTATAAAAGTGCGTTACTGCCAGTTAAACGCAGGACCAAACAGGCTGAATGTAGCGCTAATTGGCTATGGCTCTTAGTTCTCGCTTATCCAAATATCTCTCTCTTTCTTTTACACTCTAAAATCCAAACAGACTTCCAACTATTTAATAAACGAGGGCCTCCTCATAATATGCACATAAGCATACACACATGCATACAAAATCCAAGAATAAAAGCTAATCACGTAAAAAAACAAAACAAAAAAAAACAAAAATCATTGAGTCTAAATGCAGATGAATTAATGTCCCAACAAAATCTTTAGTAAGTGCTCCAGATAAGCAATAGTAGTACTATTTCAAAAGGCTTCAAATAGAACTTTATCCATGGCCCACCAAATGGACACTGTCAACCTTAAAACAAAGGTTTTTATCACATGCTTCTTGTGATCATTATCTCATCCCATGCCTCTTGTGATCATTGATACTTGAACAAATAATAACAATAACAATGGAACAGTAGTGTGTGCTCTGCGAACATATGAATTGGCATCCCATCATATCCTAGGTGGGATGGTATAAGTTTTATGAAATTGAACAACTTATATGCAATGGGACCATAGACCAACAACTTCAAAAGATGACAGGCAGCACTTCATGCATTACGGACCACAGTCGGCCAAAAGCCAACAATTGCTATCATTGTTCAATGGATCATGAAGCGCTAACCATCTTTCTAGAGATCAGTAATGATGGGTTCATTTAGATGCCTAGAGGGCTGTTTCAAGTCATTTGATTCAATATACCTTTTGAGCTTTGACTTGCACGAGATGCAACACGCAGTCTCCTTCATGCACTCAAAACTAAAGCAGGCAATAATTGAAGGGGACTTCTGAAATCAGAAGAACTCATCCAAGTTGATAGTTTTAGTACGTATTACAATGGAAATTGAAGGAGGTTAGGTTTAGCTCTGATATCACATTAAATTGGCTAGTGCCACCTTAAATAACTAACCACTTTACAAGGTCTTTCCTATGAGTGTAAACCCAAATGCATTTCAAGCCACCATGCTATACGAGCTCCTACTGTTACTAACCAGGTACGTGGTTGTAATCATTCACATTCAAAATCAGTGAAATACACACTGTCACGAACAAAGTTTTAGATAATTCATCAGCCGATGACCACCACAACAAACAATGATAAAAAGCAACGGGTTTAACTCTATTTTTCCAAGTTTTCCAACTTCAAATTCCATAAATCCACAGAATTAGCGCCTGGCAGGACCGCAAACCCATAGAAACAAACGTTGTTTTCAAAATTCATCCACTTCGAAGCAGGGACACCGAGCACTGTGAATTTTATCGACAGCTCCAACCACGATCAATCAAATCAATAAAAGTTCAGCCAGGAGATGACTCCGAATCGACCAACCTGAAAGCTAGGAGAGGCGATGAAGGCGGGCGGGGTGGTGGCGACCATGGGGAAGCGGGAGGGATCAACAGCGATCGTGAGGACGAGCGTCTGGCCGGCAACCGGGGTCGCGGAGAGGGTAGCCGGGGAGGCCATGGCGCCAGCGAGCAGCTGGGAGAAGGAGGAGGATCTGTCCGGGAGGGCAATCGAGGGCGGAGGAGTGAGCTTCGCTCCTCTCCTCGCCGCCTTCCGCTCTCCAACTCCTCCTTTCGCAGCTTTCCGGCTCTCGTCTTTCGCCATCTTCTCCGGCCGGCGCCGCGTCCGAACCGGGGTTGGGGAGGGAATGAGAAAAGGAAGAAAGACCGACTTTTTTGTGTTTTTTTATGATTTTCTGTGCTGCGAGAGGGATAGAAGAAGGGTTTGTGAGAGCAAAGGAAAGAGGGAGGTGAAGAAGAAGCTCCTCTCCCCTCTGACTGATGTTGACCAGGTTGTTTCCGTGGTAAGTGACGGCGTTACTCTCCTTCCGTTGATGGTCTTGTCCGGAAGCCACGTGGACGTCGGACCATTCTTTTCGGGCTGGCCCCGAATGTTGGAAGCGGATGCCCCACGTCTGCTTTTTTAAGTTTTAATCCTTAAATTACCGTTCCTCGTTAGCATCAAAGTAATAGAACTTGTGATGAAAAAGTCATAGGATAAAAGTTTTTGAATTAATAGAAAATAATATAATATAATAGAGAAATTAATAATTAGCAAATATAATAAAATTAAAATAGATACGCTAATTATATGTATTGTTTTATGAAAATGATTAAAAATATGATTGTTATATAAGAATAAATAAAAAATAATTTTAAAATATTATAATAATAAAAAATAAAAAGTTTTAGAGTGAAAAAAATTAGTTTGAAATGTTTTTGTTGTTGATAAACATGCCCTTAGCATTTGTTTGGTATTTGATAAAGTTTTTGTTTAAAATGAAAAAAATTATATGATATGATGAAGATAATGATAAAAAGTAAAAAGATAAAGTTAAAATATATATATGGTAGTTATATATAAATTTATGAAAATGGTTAGAAAGTATGATAATTTAAATGATTAAAAATATAATAATTATGAAAAGTAAAAAAGTTTTGAATAATGTTACTTTTAAATATACACACTCAATCTGTCATTGATTATAAATATACTCTATTTAAAAGCTTTCATGTATACTTAGTATGTATCTCATTAATTTCACATACTTCAAATTCGGTAGTTAGAGATGTTTAATAATTTTAAAATCTACATTACTAGATCCATCCATTATCATTATTGTCGTATTCACGTTATCAAAATTTATTTCACCTTGTTTTAATCTCTAGTCAAAATTAATTTTCATCGTATCATTCAACTTATGTTCTAGCTGAAAAAATACTATCATTAAAGTGAGAGATATTTTAAATATTTTTTATTATAGCTAATAGTGAGTTTGAATTGTATTTCCCTAAACGGATTTGGATAAAATTTCATTCCTATCTAGTTAGTATATTTGTAACATTTGAAGTTTAATAAGTGTATTTATAACATATGGCGAATGTAGTAGGTGTATTTTGAAATCAACCCTTCTAAAATGGCGAGTTTTGTTGAATACCAAACATACTTTGAACAATTATATTATTATTATTATTATCATCATCATCCTAAAATGATACTTGCTCTATCATGAAGTCTTCATCCTTGTGTAAGTTAAGTTTTTCTTTAACCGTGGGCTCTTTTACTTTCTAAATTAATTGAGATTTTTATTTTTAAAATTTTTGAATTTTAAAAATTAAAAACTAATCCTTTTCATGCTCTAGCATACAAATAATCCAACATTGGCATAAAAATGCCTTGTTTTATATTTTAAAATTCAAAAAACCAAATAATTTTTAAGATATAGAATTTGAGCAATGAAGACATCTTACCTAAGTTTGCATGAAAACTAATTTTTTTTTTTAAAAAAAAGACTTAATGCTTGTTCATAAATCTCTTATTTTTAACCAATCTCCCTTCTTTGTAATTTTTTCAATTTTTAATGTTCTCACATTTAATGCAAAATACACTTCATTTATTATATTTAACATCATTTATTTAGTTAAAAAATTATATTTCATTAAAATTAAATACATGTAGAAGCCACATTTGTTAAAAATATATATTTCTGTGTAAATTATAAAAAATACTTATATTTATTTATATGCATTAGAGTATAATAATATCATTTATCTGCTTATTAATGATACTTTAGATAATTTAAATATTAAAAATATAACTTTAAAATTTATATTTAGCATCAAGTCATCTTATTAGGTTGATTTTATGCATTCAGCAAACGAAGGTCATGCATAGTGGTAATAATAAATAAATAAATAAATAAGAATTTTTATAATAATATAAATAATATCAAATACGATGCATTGAGCGTATTTTTTATCATATATCGAGACATTAAAAATGAAAATGAGTTACATAGCCATGGAGTTTTATAAAAGGGAAACCCATTATTAACTACATTGCACATCAGCAACTTCAAGCAAATTTTACTTTTCTTCAATACTTGAAAAATGAGAAGAAAACGTGTAGAACAAATAAAAAATATAAATTAACGAGATAAAAAGAATTACAATCAATTCAATAATATTAAAATGGATAGGATAAATAAATATCATAATCATTGAAATGAATAAGACAATATTAAAAATAATAACAGAAAATAAAGAAAATTTTAAAGTTAAGAAGTCAGATGAAAGTAGTGAAATGTCATACCACTAAAATTGAACCATGGGAAATTTATTAACCCCGAAAAACTTCTCTAGAAGATTGGAATATTTTTATTGAATTCACTCTAATTAACCATTACACTTAAAAAAATTAAAAGTTACAGTTATTTATTATAGTTAATACATCAAAAGTTATCTCAACGAGAATACTTTAACGCCAAAGATAATATTTTTTTCGATGTATTTTGTTTTCATTCATTCAACTATCTCAAAGTTGTTTTCCGAATCATTTAACTTATACAGATATATCAATTCTATAATGAACCGGATTTTATTAGATATCATTGAATGGAGAAATGATGAAATTTAGCTGCAAAATTTTGGCAAATATTCAAAGTATCTACTTATCAAGACAGAAAATTAAAAGTATCAGGGCAGAGTTAACTCATTTATGAAACTACAGAAATAAATTAAGTTGAAATCAAAATTATAAAAGTCTTTATTTATTTATATATTTCATATATGATATAAACTGAGTATTCATGAGATTTTCTCCCATACAATCCCTTGGGTTTCTTTGTTGTTTGATTTTTTTTAAAACTATAATTTAGATATAAGTCATCTGGCATATTCTCGTTCATTGATATATTGGTACTAGATGACAATTTATGTTAATTAAATTCTTATATAATCCACAATAAATGTAAAATTGTAAATGCATTAGGCTCATTACAGTTATATTTTTTAATATTACAGATTATAAAAAATTTTAGTTCAATTGATTTTTTATATGCAGGTTAAACAGATAGGTTTAAACATAATACATGAATTAAACGTTAAAAAATACTAATAATCAAGGCGAGAGAATTGGCCTTATTAATGTTGTTTATATTTTGTGTTTTTTGGTCTATTTCATATTTTTTTTGTGATGATGGAATTTTATACATTTGCAGACACTAAGATTACCTTTTATTGACAAACGAGCATAGAGTTAAATCTTAACGTTATGACCAAGTGATGGGAGTTTCGATCATGGCTAAGAGAGCCTTGTATTTCCGGTCTGGGGAGCATTGCTCCACTCACTAGTCATTATCATTGATAAAAAATTGTAAGATAAAAATTATGAGATAAATTAGGCACGAATTGTTACAAAAAATCCTAGAAAAGAGAATTTTTCTATTGATTATTTGATTCAACCCAAAAGCTTGAAAATAGTCAAAATACCCACTTTTTTATTAGTATTATATAATGTGACAACTGATATTACACATAAGTACATTTACAACCCTTACAATTCAAAAGAAGTTTTTTTCTGTAACCCCAGCACCAAATAAAATTTATATGAAGCCCGACACCGGAAGACTTGTAAACCCACCCAAGCACACGCGGGGGATTACCGCATTTTTTTATCCCCCCGTGAGGGTGCCGTCAACTTGGGTCAAGGCCCGGCCCTAACCCAGAACTGACGTAAAGTTGGCATAAGAGCGGCCGTTATATAACGGCGTTGGAGGGATAGGAAAGGAGAACTGTAGAAATTTGACTCGCCTACAGCGGATTTTGGATTTTGCCCAAAAGCACCGGAGCGAGGCCCCTCGAGTCGAGTCTCGACATTCCTCCACGCCCGTAGCACGTGCCCGACGCATGTCGTCGGTTCTGCTTCGGCCCTGGTAACAAAAAATTGCGTTAAAGTCACTGGTACCTGCAGGCTCACCTACATAAAATGCACAACACCCGCCATCTGCTGGGCCACTTTCGTTAGATCTGGTCCGTCCGTAATTGCTTTTGAAAATTCCGGAGTCCATAGAAATTTTTCTATGAGGATAAATTGCAGATTTTGAAATACAACGGCACCCATCCACCCAAGCCGTCCACCTCTAGCGTGGCCCACTAGAATATCTGTAAGCATAATCCTTGGGATCTGCCGGCGGTGGACCGTGGACGGCGTGGATGAGAGAAAAATCCTATGGAAGGGTCAGAGTCCTGCCGTCCTGCTGAGCTTTGACTGAGCGTAAATAGACGGATCCGAGTAGGGTCGGTTTTTGCTGGTGGAGAAAACGGAATCACGTGATGCGGGTTGCTTTCAATTTCGGTAGTAGCGAAAATCGAACAGTTGGGATCACCCGAATCAGTGTCTGATTTGCACAAGGAATCGTAATGATGATGGTGTCAATGTGTCATTGTCTCACGCACATGGGTTGTACTGTGCCATGGGGTTGGGGTGGGCACCGGGCCGTCATAAATGGGTCTTCCAGCACTTTGATTGAAGTACAAAAAAAAAAAAAGAAAAAATCCACTTTTCTTGGAAAATTTGATTTTTTTAATATAGAACATCATAACGACAAGTGTATTTGGAAAGTAATAAAATTTTTAATAAAAAATTTATAATATAAGAATTTTTAAAATTAGAGAAATGATATGATATTATAGGAATTAAAAATAGGATAAATGAATGAGTAATTGTGTAAAAATAATTAAAAAATATAATAGTCGTATAAGAAAAATTAAAAAATAATTAAAAATATGATAACTGTGAAAAGTAAAAAATTTTAAATTGAAAAATTTTAACTTAAAAGGTTTTTTAAATAAACAAACACACTTTTATAAAAAGTATACATGGATATCAATTAGGCAGCACCTTGTTGGCCTAATAATGATTATTCAATTGGCACAAACGTATTTTCATTCTATATTTTTTTCCCTCAATCGTGAGAGTCACCTCTATGAAGTCTTATCTTTCTTTATTATTGGTGAAGCTTGGTGTCCTATGAAAAGATTTATGGAGTTTAGTATGTCTCAAATATATTATTCAGCTTGATTTATAATATTAAATATCATGTCTTATATTATCAATTAAAAAAATAATCATTGTTCGTATTACTATTACTACTACATCATTGCTTACCAACCTTTTCATCAAAAGTTTAATGCTTATTTTTTTTTCACATTACACTTTGGTATATTTGGTATTGGACAAGTGTATAAGAAAATATTTCTAAGAGTATTAAAGTAATAAGATAGGTACTAAATGAGAATAAATAGGATAGCTACGCGGAAAAATATCAAAATATCGAGGCAAAAATGGAAAAAATTGATTATGATATAATTAAAATATTAAATTATTTTTTCAAAAGTATGCCAGGAA
Source organism: Annona squamosa (assembly GCA_035584095.1). Lineage (NCBI taxonomy): Eukaryota > Viridiplantae > Streptophyta > Magnoliopsida > Magnoliales > Annonaceae > Annona > Annona squamosa. The sequence goes on along the minus strand of JAXCLR010000092.1, from coordinate 10,668,759 downwards.
CACCGTAACTTGTTATTGAGAAGACCCTTATAATGCCAATATGATGAACATGATACTTTCTTCTTTATAGTTCATATTTTTTAAAATTTGTGGTGTAGGATACAAATATTATAATTTGATTGAACTTGGGGCACTTATGAAAGTCACTAAATCTAAATTACTTAATTTCCTACAACGGATTAGACATTTCTGGATGCTAACAATGATCAATGCAGATTAAGATATCATTGATACCATCTCTGTTGGGCGTTAGTTCAATACACTCGGCACTGAACGTCAATGCACCTAGGTGTACTTTACTTATGTTTTTGAAAATATTTTTATACAACTGTTACTCTAAACGTATTTAACATGTGTATAAATTTTTATCATTTTTGGAGATTTTTAGATTTTTTTTGAATTTTTAAAAATTTAAATTATTAAAAATGCCACTGATTTTAAAAAAATCTAAAAATCTTTAAAAATGTTAGAAATTTATACACATATTAAATACACTTAAATTAACATTTTCATGAAATTTTCAAAAAATAAAAAATGGGTGAAGTACACCCGGGTGAATTCCGGTGCACTGAACCAGCGTCCATCTTTGTTGATTAGCATGATAGGGGATGTTTGGTAATGTGTAAAATGGTGGGATTGTGGGAAATAGTGGAAAATGAAAAAGAGAATTTTTTTTAGAAATGTGTGATTGATAGGAAATGATAAATGTATAATTGGAATAAATAGGTTTGTTGTATGTAGTTGGTAGGGAAAATGATTGGAATGTAGGGTTAAAAATGAAAAAAATAGTGTGATTAATAGAATAATAATTAGCATTGAAAAGCGAAATACTATGGAAAAATCATAATTCCCATGGTGAGACGTTACCAAACGTCCCCCTAGACCCTGTTAGCATTGTACACTGCAGCGAACATTGTCATGATCCGCGTCCCACAACGCCAAGATGGTGTGGATCATCGATTTTATTCTCTTCGTATTATCCCAATATCCCCTTGGCTTTTTTGCCCCACGAAAGCCAGCAAGGAATGATCTTTGTTTTAATTTTCCACGAAAGCGTCCATGAATATGGTTATTAACCTTTATTTATTTATTTATTTTTGGGATGGATGTTGTTATTAACTTTTTATGCTTGTAGTTATCATAGTAATTGCTAAATTTGAATGACGTTATTATAAGGATCAATGCCACTGGCTCTGGTCGTTAGTAGATCTGTTTTTAAAAATATGTATCTTGAAAGCATAATATAAAAGGGGCGGATCTAAGGGAGACTGTAAATTTAAATTCTTTTTTTCAAAAAACAACTATAAATGTGCGAACTCACATACATCTTCCACCCATAAATGACGTTAGTAGATCTGTTTTTTTAATTTCTTTTAGCATTTAATATTTGAATGTCAATAAAATAAACATGAACACATACGCCAAAAGCATATCATGACTATCAAAACATTTCCTTGAAAATCCTTTTTTTAAGAATATTTCACGTAATATAAGGGATTGTTTGGTACTAACGCAGCATGGGGTGGGATGAGAAACCATTATCCGACAAATGATTCAACAACCCAATAACTCCATTTTTTTAAAAAAAAATTTATTCTTATATTTCAATCATTTTTCTTTTTAGCTACTCTATTTATTCCGACTTTACTCATATTATTTTATATCAATCACATAATTTTTAAAATATTTTATTTTCCACTCCCACACCTTCCCAAGATTCCACTAATTTTTAGGTTCTCAAATGTCTCCTAATCATTTGATAAAACTCAAGTGCTTGTATGTGCATTTTCAAGAGAAAAGGCTAGTATGTTTATTTTTTGTTGATGGCTAACTAAAAGCCAATCCTTATCTTCTCTTGTAAGACTAGCCAAAGTAATCATCTAACCTCTCTCTATCAAAGAAATATGAATGTTCAAAAATGTTTTTGACTATACAATAAAAAAATGTTTTTGACTCACATATTTTGTTTCTCATATAGATAATCCTCATACATTTCTCTAGATCCTACATTTAATATCACTTAGTGTGAACAATTACAATCTTCATACACCACTGAAAGTGAGCTTCTCATAAGACAAGTAACAAGAGATGAGGTGTAGATAATTGTCAAAAACATGCATTCACTAAAAGATTGGAGACTTGATGGAATGTTAACAAGCTTCTATCAAAAAAAAATTTTAATCTATTTGGGAAAGAGATTTATTTTGCTTATGAATAGTGGGTGGATATGGGATCAAGGAACGAACAAATAAGAACCTTAAGAGAGATCAATGGGACAACTATAATACTAATATTGAAGAAAATGGTGCTACAAAGATTATCAATTTTAGACCCATCAGTCTTTGTAATGTTATTTATAAGATTATCTCCAAAGTATTGACAGACAGGCTAAAATGTTATCCTAAAATTTTGATTTCAACGAAACAAAGTGCTTTTGTCTTTGGGTGCCTAATCACTGACACTATGCTATTGGCTTTTGAGGTAGTAAAGAGTAGGAGGGAATGAAAGAACCAAGAGATGACAGTTAAACTGGACATATAAAAGGCATGTGACAAGGTGAAAGGGTAGTTCATCATTAAGGTGATAAGGAAGATCAACTCCAATGGATTGAAAGTTGCCTAGCCTCAATGTCATATGCATAACTATAAATTATTCTAGTTTTGATATTGCCTTCCTACAAAGAGGTTTATGTTAAGAAGATCCATTATCTCCTTATCAATTTCTATTCTATGTGGAGGGACTTTCTTCCTCATTAAAACTAGCTCACAGCAACGACAAGTTTCACGGTCTAAAGATCCGCAAGAATGGGCCAAAATTGATAATCAAAAGGATCTTCTAGCTTTATGAGGAGGTGTTGGGGTGATATGAAAAACTACTACCTTCTTTAGTAAAAATGCAAGTAAAGACACAAGGATAGCTATTAAAAGGGTAGTGAAATCAGATGGCCAATTATTTCAGGTTGCTGATGTGAAAGGGAAATAATAAGGCATAATCATTCCAAAGGAAGGAAAATGTGTGGAAGAGAATACAAGGTTGACATGGTAAACTTATTTATGTGGTGGAAAGAAAACTGACATTGTCGATTTCAAATTACCATATGAACCTATTCTTATTGCCTAAAAAATTTTGCAATGAGGTAAATTCTATGTTTAGTCAATATTAATGGGGAGATAACAATAGACAGAGGAGGATCAATTGGGTGGGATAACAACAAATGTGTAATCAGAAAGAAAGAAGGGGGGTGGGTTGGGTTTTGGAGAGCTATTTGCATTTAACATTGCACTTATCACAAAATAGATGTGGAGGATTATTATTGAAATTGATTCACGATGCCATGCAATTTTTAATTCCAAACTTCCATGTGGGACATTTGGAAAGGCCGTAGAGGAAGGTGAGTCTCTTATATCTGAAGGAGCATCTTGAAAATCCTGCTCTCAATTAGAGTGGAGGGTGGGGGATGGTAGAAAGGTTCGACTTTTTTGAGATAAGTGGATGAATGGAATGTTAAAAGTAGTTGAGCCGTTACCTGAGGAGGTCAAAGAGGATTCCCTAGTTAAGGAGTTCATAGACCAGAAACATAATGTGTGGAATGAAGTGGCAATTAGAAGGGTTGTTAGGGGATTTGGTTGGAAAGAGAATAAATATATATATCTCTCAAGAGAAGATGGGATACAAGATAGTTTATTTTAGGATAAAGAAGCATATGGTAAATTCTCTATGCGATAGGCATATCAATTAGCTCATGATAAGCTACAAGGAGGTAGGGGGATGGGGATGTAGAAATATTGAAGAAAATATGAAAGTATAACATTCGGAAGGTAAAGATTTTTGGATGAAGACTCTTTACATTTTCACCCTTATGAAAGCAAATTTGCTATGAGTGGCATCCAAACTAATTTTTTTGTTTGTTATGCAAACAAGCTGCCGAGAATGAGGACAACTTTCATTTGTCTTGGAATTGTTGTAAAGTGTAGAACTTCTTTAGAAATAAGAAGGTAGCAAATCTATAGGGGAGAGAATTCGTCAGCATTAAAGAATTATTAATTCTTTTGTCAAGATGTGAGTATAATTTTCCTCTTTCTTTATTGTTTATGATTTGTTAGTGGATTTGGTTTTGGGAGAAACAAAGAATGGATTGAAGAAGGTCCCAGCAATAAGTACATTTAGAAAATTACATTCATGAGTATCAAGATTCTATTATTACTTAGAAGTGTGTGTTAAATGGTGAGACAATCTTGCTAGATCGAAGACTCCAAATGATGGATGGATTAAGATGAACATTGATGAGGGTTTTTGTGTTCCAAAAAATCGAGTGGGGTGGAGACCTGTGGTGCATGACCAAAATGTCACCTTTCTAGTAGCAAGATGCTAGACAAAGGAGAGGGAAACAGACCTAATTAAGACAGAAGTTAAAGTCATTTTGTTTAACCAATCGAGCATCTTCTACGTTAGCCACAAAGGTGATGTCAGGGACGTGGTTGTCCATCATGCGTTGGTTCGAATCTCCCTTGTGGGATTTTGACTGGAATTTCAATTTGGAATTTCAATCTGGAGCTTTCGGTCTCCATCTAAAGAAGTAAGAGCAGTTGGTCTTCCTTAATAAGTAGATGTGAACCTGTTGTTTTTCTTTAGATATGTAAGATTTTATTGCCTCTTAGTGAACGAATTGGATATGTAATATCAAATATCACGATGTAAAATTAATACTATTAAAAAAGTTATTTTGTTTAGAATGTAGTGCTGGCAGAGATTAGATATGAGTTGGGAGTGACTAGTTGGCTTAGATGTGGGGAAAAAATTCATTGCAGTTGGCTTTTTGGCTGGAGGAGACAGCAGATTTGAAGGATAATTTTGTAAGTGTTGTCTTCCTTCATATTTTGAGAACACATAACCAGAGTGAGAGGAAAAAAAAGAAAAAAACAGTAACCAAACTGCGCATATTCTAGCAAAATGGGTAGGGATGCTACATGGAAGTGCTTTAACATGGTAGGATCATCCCCCGGATGTATAAAAGAAATGTCGTATATGGATGTTGAAACTCTGACCTCTTAGAATGGGGTGGCACCTACAACATTCGCCCTTTTTGTGTGCTATGTGGTTGAATGCAGTTGGGTTGCCATAGAATTAAATTATCTTTTTTAAGTAAAAATCGAAATTAAATTTATTGCAATAGCATTGACAATAGTGCGTGGTATACGTGGAGTTGGCAAGGAGATTTTATGCAATGAAGTCTAATCCATTCTAAATTGAGAGATGAATATTGTATAAATAGAAGTAAATCCTAAGACCGTGACATTTGTCATTTGCTAAGTTTGGTTTAGTGGATCTTTCCAATTCTATGTCAACGCTTACATCATAACATATGAGATACCATGCCATTTCGTAATTTGCAAGCAAGAAACCAAGCCAAGAAATTGAAATGATCAATTGATGAATGATGAGTCGAATTTTAGTATAACTTATATATTGTTGGAATTTCGTTTAGGGTTTTTTCAATCGGAAGCCGATGGAATTGGAAATTGAAAAAGAGAGTTGCTGTGGTGGAATTATCTCGCATTGTATATTAAATTATGAAATACAGATAATAATAAAGAAAAGTAGAATTGTGATATATTAGGATATGAGAGATAAGGTTATTGTATATTGAGAAAGGAGAAAATTCAAATGATTTTAAATATGAAATCCAAATTTAAGTTGATAAACACACCCTGTATGTAACACATGTGCAGGGTTTGTTTGGGATTCGGAAAATTTTCCTACACATTCATATACACCTTTATGGAGCAAATTTCAAAAAGAAAAAATGCAAAGGTTGTATTTGTAAATTTCGGCCAGTAACTGATGATTGTAAGTACAAATATATATACAGCAAGTCAGCAACAACGCACTAGAGAAAAAGGCAATAATCAAACCAAAGAAGCTAATAAAATGGGATGCAGTGCCCACATTATTATTATTATCATCATTATTATACCTATATGCTTGTGAGGGAATAAAAGCAAGCCTTTATATAATATGCTTCCTTTATTCCTAATAATAATCATAGTAAAAAAAAATAAAGCAATCATGTGGACCATAGTAATAAAAATGATGTGAGGTATTTGTTTAAAATTAATTTTTTTTAAACTAAAACTTTTCACTCTTTATAATTATCTTATTTTTAATTATTTTTTCATATTTTTCTGTACAACTACTATACTTTTTAATTATTTCTACCTAACTATTCGTACAACTAATTTATTTATTTTAACTTAAGTATTTTTTATGCTTTTTTTATAATTTTTTTTATGACACGTGCTTAATCCATCTTATGATTTTCTCAACTTAAGGCATGTTCTATACCATATAAGATTCTTAAATCGAATTTATATTTTGGATGATAATGTAATAATGTATATTGAAAATGTGTAAAATTGTATTAAAAATTAAAAAAGTTGTACTGAAAACAGCAATACAGATTCAACCCAGGAATTTTGTACAGCTCGGAACATGCCCTTAAATGACCAACCTACGTCGACAGTCGATGTACATGTCAAAATCATCAAAATCTTAACCACGATATCGATTAAATCCAAAAATCTTGTATAGCTTAGAACATGCCCTTAAATGACCAACCTACATTAACAGCCTATGTACACATCGAAATCTTAATCACTTAAAAGCAAGGCTTGGACTTTACCATTGGGCTTTACTTGTGTTGAGATACTTAAGATGATTCGAGTTATAAGATGAGAAATTTAAAAGTGAAAGTTACAATGAAAAAAAGTCCAAAGGTGTATGATTTTAATGGTTCAGGTTAAACATTTCATAAGTTTTTAACGGTAAAAAGACTTGATTCGGATGATCTTGATTATCAACGGTGTATGTTATTATTATGTTTTAACCTTGGAGGGAGGAATGAATAGAATCATAGATTCTAAATCATAAATATTTTTTTTGATTATTCATACATTACAATCTCAACTGTTATTACAATTAAATTCCAAGACATTCTTACAATTTACTAATAATTATCTACTACTTCTAAACTTTCCCACCGGTGGACGGCTCCCACAGATTTGAGTAAACTTGCAACACCACCACTTCAAAAATGCTTCCGGGGAGATTTGAATCCAGGACCAACTACTTGTGAGGCCATGTCCTGCACCACTGAGGCGGGCTAACTCGTAAATATTGGATGGGCCCTTTCTCACTAAAATGGGCAAGCCTGCCGGCATCAATGGCTTTCACTTGCTCCATATACACTCGCAGTTCCATTCGCATTTTTTTAGCAGATGAAAACGGAAAAGGTTGAAGGAATTTCTCAATGGATCCCGAAAACCCAGAACAGCGGCAGCAACCCCATCTTCTAAAAGGTAAGCAGTAGCAATCCTCTTCCCTCCCCTACCAATACTTTAAAAACTGCATGACAATTCGTGGATTTTGCCCATCATTTTATCGGAATCTGTAGGTTCGGCTGCTCTGCCATGGAGATTCTTTTTTTTTTTTTTCCCTTTTCTTTTTCTTTTTTTCGAAACTTGCCATGGAGATTCTTGAGCCGGAATCCCTTCTCGGGCTTCTTATAATCGGCTTCCAATGAGTTCGGCCGGGGGAGGGGGTTCTAAATGACCCGAACCCAACTCACCTCACTGGTTTTATATTTATAATTGGGTTGCATTATGCATGTTAGAAAACACGTTCCACAGCCCGAGGTGGGCTTGTGCATGTTAAGGGTGGGTGACGCAACACGATTTTCTATGTTAATGTAAAATATAAAGATTATTAGAAACAATCATACAAAATCAACCACATGGAATATTACCATAACGTTGATATATAGAATTATAGGGTAACATCTATTAATTAGACATTATTGTTTTGAAATAACAATATTTACCAGTTGTGTTGTCATATGATTCATGAACCGGAAGATATTTACGTTAAAAAAGACTTGTTTTCATTTTTAATATAAACTTTTATTTTAAGATTAATTTATTCAATAAAAAACTTTTAAGGGTATAAATAGGGTTGTTCTCAACCCAAACTCGACTAACCCAACTCGATCTACAATAGCGTTGGGTTAAGTATTTTGGAAAAAAATTAAGTTACATCACCTGACTTGAACTAACTCGATTTCAAAAGTGGGTTAGTTTGGGTTAAACGATTATCAATTTGATTGAACCTAGTTTCATATATTAGTGTAAAATATAATTATGCTATTAAAAATAGTCATGCATTAATAATAATATTAATGATAGTACACAAAAATTAACCAAATATTATTGCTTTGAAATGAGATTATTTAGCAATTATATTATTGTAAGTCATAAATTGAAAATTATTTCTATAAAAATGATTAATTTTTATTCTTTCATATAAATTTATATTTTTTAGATTTAATTAAAAATATTTTTAAATAGTATATATTTATTGACCTAATTTCTAACCTAAACCAAACTAATTTCTATAGGGTTAAAATCGGGTTGGGTTAACGTGTGAAAAATAGCAGCGTTGAAAGTAGCATTTGGTTGAAATTATACAAGGTGGGTTAGCATTGTATTTACCCTAACCTGGGTCAACGCCGACTAATTTACACCCCTTTGCTTCTATTTCAGCAATTTAATATAATTCCATACATTTTTACCACCCTGGTAATTATGTGAAATACATTTCATCCATAGTATCTAGCATAATTTGCTTAGCATGAAACCAAGTTTTGTCATGATCAAATATGTGCATGGGCCACTTTTTGCTTATATATATATATATATTCAATGTAGATCATGAGAAATGTTTAGATCCATTCCAATATGCATTAGAATGTGACAATACTTTATAAAATCATTTATCTACATAGGAATAATGTTTTAAATGGTTTAGACTCTATAAATATAACCATAAAATTAATATTTAGCATCAAACCTTGTTATTATGCTAATTGTACACATTTGTAGATGATGGTCATGCATAATGATGTCAAACAAATGACAGAGTTTCCATAACAAAATATATGATACTAAATAGAATTATTGAAATAGATTTTCCATCAACCATCGAAGTGGGAAAAATTGATAAAGTTACATAGAAGTAGAATTCCATACTAGCAAAACTCTTAAATAATAAATGTTTATTAATCCAAAATTGTGCATGCCAAAATCAAGGCGGAGCATAGACATAAAAACTTTTTTAAAAATAACTTTTTACAAGTGAAGATTACTTTACCACGACCTAATAATACAAATTTTGACAATAAAAACATAAGAAAATGATTTTTTTTATTTCCTCTTTCTCTATTCTATTTTTTAGATATTTTTTTTCCTAATTCTCATTTTCTCTTTTTCCAAGAGTCAATTAAATCAATTTGTAACATAAACCAAATCAGTTTCTATAGGTTTAATTTTGAGTTGGATTAGGGTTTGCAAAATAGGAGTGACCATAAGCCCTGCTGCTGGACACATCCAGTTGTTGGGTGAAGAAGATGGAAGTTGTTATGTCAGAATTAACAATTCAGAAATTAGGAATCTCTCTCTCCTCCCCTTCCTCTCTCTTCAGTATTATTAGGTATGCTTCATGGTAATGAGCTTCTTTTTGTCGTCAGTGCATTCCTTTTATTGTTGGAAAGAAAGTCATGGTATTAGACTGATTTGATGAGGCTATTTTGGATGATTTAGTTGTTACTTAACTGGGATTTGAAGTTCATGAAATTCAAAATTACGATGTGAATTTGAGTTGTTTCTTTTGGGTGCATGTTGTGTTTCCAATATGGTTGTAGCTATCAGTATTGTGAAGAGGCAGAGAGACCTGTTGGATGGATGTAAGGGAAATAATTCTTTGATAGAGGAGAAGTTTTTTATTTTATTTTATTTTTTTTGGAATTTTACCAGATGAGGAAGGCCTATAATTCCTGTCACCTTGGGAAATTTGAAAGAAATGGACATTTTTCCTTATGGTTGGCTCCTTATTTCCCACATTGTTGCTAAAAATTAGCATGAGTTAACTAGAAAGTCTAGGACTACAGATGTGGTTTAAAACTGCAAGGATGGCAATAATGATGGTGACAATTTCTTTGCTGATTCACCACAATCATATCAGTCTTAGTAAACCCTCCCACAATGTTTTTTTCTTGAACTAACTCCCTCAAAAATTCTTGAATTAAAAGAATAAGTCACATGATGGGTCGTGGCTAGCTCATAGATTAGCTTAGCATGTTAATTTATACCCTCCATCAGTTCATGGATATTTATTTAAGATCTATGGATGCTTGTGAAAATGCTAATGCATGATGATAGTTATTTTACATGCCGACAATCATGGGTCATTGGACATTTCAATGAAGTTAATGAAAAACATTTTTTATGGGTTCCAACATTCTGTTTTGACAACACCAGTTACACCCTCTTTTGATATTGGTCCCAAAACTATGCTTTTGACTTGATGGATCTACCAACACATGGTCCATATCAATGGAATTGGGTGCTTCATTAAAACAGTGGTGATCAAAAACTTCATCATCATTGTGCTTTCAATCATAGAAATTGTAACTCTAAAGTCAATTGTGATCATCTTTCTTCTGTTTGCAATTATTCGTTGTTTATTTTTTGCTGTGAGTAATTAGTATGTTTGTTGCAACCGTGACTGATTTCAGAGGCATTGAAGTCCACCCCATGGCAGAAGCTCAGTTCCAAACTTTTGAGCATAGCTGGGGAAACATACAGAACCAAGGCTGTCTCATATTGGATCTTATTATTTCTTAGTAGTAGCGCAATGCTGGTTGCATTCCCTGCTTCAAGCCTCCTATCTCGTCTTTACTTTGCTGATGGAGGCAAAAGCAAGTGGATTATCTCATGGGTGGCAGTCGCAGGATGGCCTTTAACTGCAATGTTCTTAATTCCTTTGTACTTCATCAGGAAAATTACTCCTACCCCTCTCACTCTCAAACTAATCTTTTCTTACGTTGTGTTGGGCTTCCTTAGTGCTGCTGACAACCTCATGTATGCTTGGGCTTATGCTTATCTCCCTGCATCAACTGCTGCTTTGCTCGCGTCTTCATCTCTCATTTTTTCTGCACTATTTGGAATTGTGATTGTGAAAAACAAGCTGACAGCCTCCACTTTAAACGCAGTTGTTGTCATCACTGCCGCTGTAGTTATTATAGCCTTGGATTCTAACTCAGATCGGTTTAAGGGGGTCAGCAATAGGCAATATGCATTAGCCTTCTTTTGGGATATTTTGGGATCTGCTCTACATGGGCTGATATTTGCACTGTCAGAGCTAGTTTTCCTTAGGTTGTTAGGCAGAAGATCCTTTCATGTGGTATTGGAGCAGCAATTCATGGTGTCATTTTTTGCTTTCCTGTTTACAACAGTTGGACTTCTTGTGAACAAGGATTTCCAGGCTATGAAATCGGAAGCCCGTCGTTTCAAGGATGGAGAAACTGCTTACAGCATGGTTCTCATTTGGGGTGCTATAACTTTTCAGCTGGGGGTCTTAGGAAGCACTGCCATGCTCTATCTGACTTCAACTGTTCTTACTGGCATTCTCAACACGGTAAGAGTACCTCTAACTAGTATTGCAGCAGTCATCCTGTTCCATGACCCCATGAGTGGTTTCAAGATCCTGTCCTTGATCCTTACAGTTTGGGGATTTGGATCTCACATATTTGGTAAGACCTCTGCAAGTAAAGCCTCCTAGCGGCAAGCAACTTCAGGTTGCCTATTTGGGCGGGGTGGGGGTGGGTGGGGGCAAAGCCAAAAAAGAAAGAAATTGTATATTTATACATAATTTAAGGGGGATGCACTTATTTATGTTTCTATCTAAACCCATTGGATAGTCATGAACATCTTACATGGTTGTCATTAGTTGTGGATAGTTAAATATTAAAGAGTTATTTCTGTGCAGCATTATTTCTCACTTTTCATAGTTTTTGGCGTTGTCCCTTTCCAATGGCATTGTAGAATATTCAAGTGCTGAAATCTTCTTTCCAGAGTTTTTGCTCTTGTGTTGTCTCTTTCCATGGTATTGTAGAACACTAAAGTCCTGAAAGTGGTAGGATATCCACGTTGCAGAAATTAAACACGTGACTGTTGGGGGCTCAAAACAAGGGAGAGATTAGCTGACAATGCCTACGCTTTCTACTTTTAGTTTTCCTCTCTTTTCGACCCTTCGGTATATGGTCAGAAGGCTTTTGTTTTTCATGGAACTCTAAAAAAGTCTCCAGGAAAGCTTTCAATTTAGGACCTGATGGAAATGAGTGACATGTAGCAATATTTTCTGTACTGTATGGTGCTAGAATTCTCTCTGCTATATCCCAGCCTGCTATTTTTATTTTTTTATTTTTTGACACTGGGTTCAGTGGCTGGTTAGAGTTTCAAATTTTACCCATGGAATCTTCTCCTGCATGCAGCTATTTGGAATGAGATGGGAATGGAATAAAATTTTGTATTTCAAAAAAAAATTTCGTTTTCAATTCATAACATCCTACTTTTCTCCTTTTTAATGTAACCTTTCACATCTCAATATACCACAACAGTCCTTTATTGAATCTTCTTACCCGGTGCCTCATCCTCGTTCCATTCCACCATCTTGGACAACAAAGGTTCAAATACGCCGTCAAATCTTTATTATTAGCCATCATGACTGCATCTAAGTCCAAATCGCTTTAGTATTTCACATGTTCATCGAGATCAAAGTCATTTAAGTGAAAGTCTATAAAGGAGGACCCATTCACCTAACGGGGGACAAGACCAGGACTGTAGGAGAGAACCTACAGCCGCCCAAAAACTCTCTTTCTGATTCTTATACGTATACATTCCTGATAGTGAAATCCTTTACCATTAGAGATAATTATTTTTTTTATTAATCTAAATTTAGTTAATGTACAAAAAATACCTTAACTGAATAACTTGATAGGCCCCAGTAAATCTAAATTACTTTAAAATTAATTATAGCCCATGAAGGCATCCAATCAAAGTAATTTTTTTTATATTAACTAAATTCACATTAACGAACCTAATGAATGGTTTGGATTTACCATAAAGAATCTTAATTTTTTTTTTAAAAAAAAAAGAAGTGCATGCTTGTCGTAGACATAACTGCAAATATTTTAAAATTTTGTAGGTGTATTTGTAATAAGTTTAAAATAATGGGTACAAATGCAATTTTTATGAAAAATCATAGGTATAAGCACAAATATCTCTTTATGATTTTTCAAGAAAGTCTCAGAATTACCGAATCTCGTTTTTTCTACGCTCTCCTTCTCTTATTACTTCCTAGCCTCGGCAATTCGGCCAAGTCTGATCTCCATAACTTCACATATTTTGGAAATTATTTTAATATTTTTCATACAATTACCATGCCTATTTTTTCATATATATTATTTTTTGTTCCTAATCATTGTCTTTGTTGTATCGCTTTCTCGTTTTGTTAGAAATTTTCATAGTAAATCATTTCCTCCTCCTCTTTAGCCCGATTACCACATGGATCTTGAAAATTAAAAATATGATAATAATAACAAATGATTTTTTTAAATATACAATTTGAATTCTGAATTTCAGATTTACTTAACAACTTTTATCCGAAGTTCCAAATTTATGAACACCCTTCTGAGTAATATTTAATAGGCGTCGTTTCTTATAAATGCCAAAGCTAAAGACTGGAAATTTTAAAATTTGATTGCGTGGGGTTATCGACCAAAGTAGTTCAACAGTAATCCTACGTAGCATCTGCATCCACCAAACTCCCCAATGTTTCGTCACAATTTTTATAGTAAGAAAATTATTGAAATTATTTTTTCCCCTGATTAGAGATCGAAAAATGGTGAAATATCCTTAAGATCTTCATTGATGTGGAAATTTACCCTAAAATTTCCCTTCAAGTACTCCGTGTTATCATATTTTAAAAGGGTCGGTTTCTTATAGGGGCGCCAGGCCAAAATCCTATAAATTTTGCAAATTTTAAAATTCGTTTGGTACTCTATTTTGATTTTTGATAATAAAAAAAGATAAAATACTAAAAAATTCAACAAAATATCAAATTCCATGGAAGAAGATTCTAAACAGAGCTCGCGTATGTATAAAAGAAATTTTGATCAAAAAGATTCTTTTTAGGGCCGTCCCTACAATTTTTAAAAATTATAAATAAGGCTTGCATATTTGGTATGTCTTTCCGCGAAACCTCACCATCAAACACCTGGAGAGTAATACTTTGCGAATGTGGTGAAAATTGATATTGGTACAATAAATTCAATTTTACGTGCCGGCCACTGACCACGTTCCTGACAGAACAGGTATTGCTGGGATTAGATCAAAACGTAATGGATCTATTTGAAATTTTGGAACTATCATGGAGCAATAGTTTTCAGTACAAGGTAATATGCTACCTTAGTGAGAAGACTGCTGCTCCATGACAGCCGAATGTGGTGAAAATTGATATTGGTACAATAAATTCAATTTGTGCCGGCCACTGACCACGTTCCTGACAGAATAGGTATTGCTGGGATTAGATGAAATGGTAATGAATCTATGTGAAATTTTGGAACTATCATGGAGCAATAGTTTTCAGTACAAGGTAACATGCTACCTTAGTGAGAAGACAGCTGCTCCATGACAGCTTCCTATATTTAAGTAGTGGATATATTAGGGACAAGCCCTAAAAATGTTAATAAAAATGCGGAAAAGATAAGATTATAACAGGCCCTATTCGCTGAGGAAACCCAGGAACCCATACCCTATTACACTTCTACGTTCCATGCTCTTTCCAATATATTCCATCCAAACACACCTTTTTAACTGACTTTCATTTTCACTAATCCCTGCCCAAGAACAGCCATCAGCGCACAATGGATGATGGCTGGTGAGAACATCAATCAATGGAGACGGTGGAGAAGGTAGTCAACCTCAACAACCTTGGTGAGAGGTATGATCCACTGCGTGTAGAGGCGAGCCGCCCCAGAGGGATCCATTTTGTACTTGTGGGGAATGGGATCATCATCTGGCTTTCCCTTGAGCCCCACCTCCTGACCAAATGCCATTGCCTTCTTCTCCACCCTCCTCCTCACTTGCTCTTCCACTTTCTCATCAGTCAGCAGCTTCATCAAAGTCTCCTTGTCCTGCATTTATTCATGTTTGTTTCTTCATTTCTCACCACCGCAAAATAATTTTGATAATTTTCAATACCATTTTATGCAATGCAATGCAATGAATCAATCACCTGAGATTGGATGGCAGGAACATAATCTTGTGGGGCACCTCTGAATTTCACCTCTGCAACATACATCCCATAATGAATCCTTCTAGATATGGCCTGTATGATCACACAAACACCACCCATTACTATTTGACTGTCAAAAACAAGATACCGATCAATGTACATGGAGTTGGCATCGTCTCATTCATCCATCCATCCATACCTGCAAGCAGGCCAGATCAGCTGCTGCAGTCAAGGCATAGTTGCCATCATCACCATCATAAGTAAACAAAGGCAGAGCTTCATTGACATAAGCATTCCATACGGCTGTGCTTATATTGCTCATGGCAACGGCTGCAGGATGTAGAACCTGTGATAGGAGCCAGAAATTTTCAACAGTTCAGATAGGAAGTTAGCAAAAGCAGTGACACAGAGTTGTCAGGATTTTTACTTGTGGCTGCTTTGGAGGTGGCAAGACCGAAGATGGTAGGCCATCAGGGAAGAATGGAAGCTCTACTGGGTCTTCATATCTACCTGCCTGCAACGCATAATGCTTGTTAGATGTGCTTTGGATGCAGCTGGGTGTAGTTCTCCAAGGTCAATGTCAGCGGAGACAAAAAAACCTCACAGCTGCAGAATTCTTGGAGCTAATGCTTGTATTTCCCCAAAAAAGGAATAAACTATTCGAATAAGCCCACCCTACAAATTCTTAACTTTTTCAGAGAAGTGCTTTTAGCAATGTAATTCTCACAAGAAATGCCACAAGCTAGAAGTGTTTAGTATTATTTTCTGTCATCTTAAAAGTGCTTCCAGTCCTATTTATGTGCTAAGCTGGAAACGGCAGAAAGTGTTTTCGAGCATACAAAGCTAGCCATCCATCTGTCACTTGTCAGCAGGTTGTTTCCATGAACATACCCGTCCATGCAGTTGTAACAATACTCAGCCCATACGAAGATTTTCAGCCTTGACAAAGGGAGAAAAAGAGAAGGAAGAAAAATTGAACCCAACTCACCTTAGCTTGAAGAATTTCAGACTCTTTGACAAAAAACTTCAAAAAGGACCCTGAAAATGGAACTCCGGGCTTTGAATCCTCATAAACGTGAGAATTGCGAGGGAATTTGGCTCTCTCAATGAGGCTGAAGACAATCGTGTCCTCCTGTCTTATCAGAGCCTCTCTCACTGTCCCCAGACTGAATGCATCCTCCTCCATGCAGCGCACTGTGGAAGAAGTAATTGTCACGAACAAAACCCACAAAGGAATTCCAGAGAAAATGTGACAATGCTTGGGAAAGGCCATGGACAATAATCTCTCTGCCTTGGAGGAGAGGTTGCAGACACTGTCATGCTATTAAAGTGAAGGCACGAAAATAGCTCGTTCTTTTTCAGATTTTGCGGTCTGTATCCAAGATTCAATGTGCATGCATGCATGTAATGAGTTTGGTGCTCTTGCAAAATTTTTCTTTTTTTTTTTTTTTTTTAAACGCTTGTTGACCATTCCAATTCAGTCGTGCAACATGGAATCAACAAATGGAATGCTACAACAAATACTTCTAAAACGGAATAAGTTCACCTAAGTACTCTATGCCAATTCCTTGTTTAGGCCTGCCACGGCAAATACAAACACAAATAAAAGTTAGGTATAGTATCTGTCCTAAAATTTGGACCACTGGCACTTTATTGATGTTGACCATTAATTTTTATAGGATATAGGGTGTGCTTGTTTAAGGCAAAAAAGTGTCAACTAAAACTTTTTCAATCTAAAACTTTTCATTCTCCATAATTACTCTATTTTTTAATTATTTTTTTACATTTTTTTATACAAACTACCCTACTTTTCAATCATTTTTACACAACTACCCATGC
>JAXCLR010000092.1:10638730-10651634 GCA_035584095.1 Annona squamosa | reverse complement strand
AGATAGGTTAGTTGTATGGGTAGTTGTGTAAAAATGATTGAAAAGTAGGGTAGTTTGTATAGAAAAATGTGAAAAAAATAATTAAAAAATAAAATAATTATGAAAAGTGAAAAGTTTTAGATTGAAAAGTTTTAGTTGACACTTTTTTGCCCTAAACAAATACACCCGAAAAATTTTTCATTAAAAATTTTACCTCCAACCAAACACACTCGTAATATCCAGGTAGAAGTGTTTGGTCCAACGGCTGGGAATGACATGTGGCTCCATTTCTCCAAGCTCGTCTCTAGATGGTACGTGAACACGAATAAAACACAGGCGGCGGCTGCTATTTTTCACGCGTAGGTTGGGTTTGCACATATCACATGCCATGGAAATACCCCAGTAAATGGAGAGGGAAGGCATTTCAAAACTGGGTAAAAGTGCAGCAGTAATTTTGGGAACAGAATAAAGAGATTCATACCACAGGGATGATAAGCGACGGCAGGTCGCCGATGACAACGAACAACAGCGGGCGGGCGGGCGGGCGGGCGGCGAAGGGAAATGGCCAGCGAATTTTCGGTTAGGGCTGCTAGGGAGAAGTATGGTAATGATAATAAAACAGTACTAAAACGTGTGAATGAATTCCGGCTCCCGCTCAGGCGCAACCCGATTTCATAAACATAAATTCTGAGAACTGAAGCTTAGGATTAGATACATGGATAACATCTATGTGAATCCTTGACATAAAACGATATTAGATAGACAAAAGTAAGGAGAAAAAACGAAAAATATTTTTTAAAAAAAAGAAAAAAAATCTGTTTTGACTTTTCACGAACAATGTGAATCCTTGACATTTTGGCCACTTTCATATTCTTCAAGTCATAAATGGGCCTGTTGGAGAACGGGAAAGTGGAAGATACTTTCCTCTCTCCAAAATCTTCTAGGGTTTTAAATGGAAGATGCGATCTAATTTTACATTTTAAAATTTTTTTATTGCTAATATGTAGTTATATTAATTTTTTTTCATCATGAGGGTGGTGATAAAATTTTGTATGAAAAATTTTAGAAGTAAAAATTTTTAAAATGTAAGAAAATGACGTGATACGATGAAAGTAATGATAAAAATGAAGAAAATAAAATTAAAATAAATAGATTAGATGCACAAATAATTGTATAAAAATGATTAAAAAATAAGTTAATTATATAAGAATACGTGAAGAAATAATTAAAAGTAGGATAATTAGTAGAAAATGAAAAATTTTAGTACGACAATTGCTCCGTACTAGTAAGTTTTTTGCATAATGATGTGGACTTGAGCAGGCGTTAATATTCTATTAACTTCTTACTAGTAAAGCTTCAAAAAAACTAATGGAAATAGCATGAATGATTAAGATGTCATCGTAGTTGTCCTTGATAAATTAAACAGATGGAGTCTACCCATTTCGACATCTTTGCCGAAAGTGCCATCAAACTCAAGCCACACTATTTGGGATTGATAAAATGCAACCAATCCCACCACAACCATCATTAGATTTTAAGTGGACTTATGGGATCGAGGTGGAGAAAAGATGGGCTCGGATGATTTCTCCCACACATTGACTATTTTACAAACCTTAGGGTCGCTTTTCATCATTGCTTTCACAAAACAGTGATATCATGCTTATCATTTGATGATACCAATGGGGATGTTTGTTAGTAACCATGCGTGGGATTTTTTGGCATGGTGTGATGCACGTTTCCCAATGTAGCTAGTTGCTTCAATGATAATCATGTTCTTTTTCACTTTTATTTTTACATTTCATTTTTATTCCTACATTTGGACCGTTTTTTCTTAGAATAATATAATTATTCCGAATTTATCCTATCATTTTCTATCAACCACACAAATTTCAAAATATTCCATTTTTCACTTCTCACCCCATCCCACAATTCTACAAAAATACCAATTATTAAACATCCTTACTCATTTCATTTTTCGAATTTAGTCCAACACACAAAAGGAGGGCTGTATTCAATTCCTTGTTTCTAGTGTTCTGGGCCTAGCTTCTCTAATCAAGAGGATGCGACCTGAACCATCCGTCTCAATCGCAAGACATCAGACAGCGGCGGTCAGCAATTGTGACTAATTCAATGGAGTTGTTTGAAAGGAACATTTTACCCTTTTTTTTTTTTTTTATCGTTGCCGGCCTTGGATCAGAGACCTTTTTTTTCGATATTTTTAGATCACAGACACTTGACAAAGATGTACTCCAGAAACGGAATAACAAAACCATTATCCATACCGAACAGTTGAACTTAAATTTCTAACTCACACGACTCTAAACGCACCAACGTCTGCTGCTTGGGCATCGAAACAATGACCAAAGTTACTATTGTTGGTACATATTAAGCGAGATATTTCACCTAGCTCAACAATAAAAATCTTCATCACTGTAGCCTGGATTTGAGTCCTAAGAACTGCTTCTCTATAAAATGGAAGTAAAATTGGATGAATCTTGACTTTTTATCATATCCGTACATGTGAATCAATAAATGTCGGATTGGCCATGTCATGATAGTAAAAAAGTCTCAAAGGGAAATTGTAGATGCAGAAGCTGAAATAGCAACTGTACCGCGACTATGTACTAGTGGCCCATCAATGAGGTGGCTCAATTGGTTGGCTGTATGGTGGGTATTGACCGAATCATATTCAGGTGGGCCTCATTTATTAATGGAGACGGATGTGCATGAGTCTGACACCCTCCACATTAATTGAATTGCCAAATACCTTAGCTGTTGGCCAAGTTGTTGATGCCAACTGACCTAAGCACTGGATGGGCAGCTTTGGTTGAGCAGCTTTTTTCAGACCAAGGGCTGTACAGAAGTCCCAATTTCCCAAAAGGCTGCCCTCTTTCATTGTTGTGGATGGTTTAAAAGAGACGAACATGTCTATCTAAAAAATAAACAAGTCGAACATTGCATCAAAATAACAGGAATGGGAAAAGAGCCTTAGCCTCTCTCCCACATTATCTTTTTTATGTGAATGGAGACTGTTGCTCCGGCTCGCATTCGAAACTAGGACTTCACTCTTCCGCATATGCACCGACTTTTGAGGTGCTTCTGGACCAAACAGATAAGCAGAGAGTAAAGGGAACACCATCCATGCAGTTTAGGTTGAGTTAAATAGCAACCTGCTAATCTAGACTAAGAGTTCATTAAAGGTTGTAGAAGGTAGCTACCAGTCCTAATCTTAAGCATTGTTTGGCATTGCTTCATATCAGCATTCACTTCCATAAAGGCCCTTAAGTGCTTCCCGCAGACGCGACACTTTTTCGTTTCCTTTTTACACGATTTTGAAGCTTTGAATTACGTCCGCAATTATCTATTTCATCCTATAACTTGGCAGGTGTTATAAATAACTACAACCAAATGATTGCCCACAAAGAAAGAGAAGCCAATTCTTTTTTGACAATGGCACGTGCAGATTGCAACAAGCTGTCCCCACCTCCATTGATTTTCACCAGTATGTAATTAGAAATTTAAAGAGGATGCAACAAATAAAATCGTAGATATATGGACAAGGAAAAAATAGCTCGGATGATGCATAAACCGTGCGTAAACAGAGAGTTGAGTAGCAACTCAGAAGTCATAACCAAAAACAAAAAAGAACAAATCGCGCAGAGGCAGTTGCTTTCCATTGGTGGCTATAAATGGGAAATAGTAAGTAATAAGTAGTAGGGGTAGCAAAAAGTGAATGAAGCTCAATCCGAAAGAGCTTTTGAGGAATCGATTCAAGTTGAAGATTCAAACTAGTTAAAGGTCAATTCAAGCTTGTAATTGAGATCAGAGAAATCCAAGGTCAGATTAAGAGAGATGGAAACAGGGACAGACATCGGCACTCATAGATCAATTAACCAATTTCTTCAAATATGGCAGCGTTCAGGACTAGTAACTCAAGCAGCAACAACTTTGTTATAGCTTAAAAGACAAAACGAAGCAACAAACACAACTCCCATCCTAACAAAGAACTAAGACCAATAAAAACAGGTATTGAAAAAAGACGGGCAAAGAGACCAGAAACATATACCAACCAAGCAATTAATTTTCATCCCACGGGAAGGAAACACGTAGCTAAAGTATAATGGACATACAGCCAAAGAGAATTCTTTCCAGAAGTATAAAAATCCAAGGACAGTACTCGTATTTGTCGAAATCCAAGGTGTGATATCCCACCACACTCTGTTTATACTGTTCACAGCCCCCATTCACTTCAATATCAGGAATCTAACTATGGTGACCGCAGCTATGAAGTTTTGTCTTAAAGTCTGTATAGCACCAACACAGCAGAAAACCAACAAAATCCTTGCTACTCTATTAGAAAATTACCGCAGTCTAGACAGACAATGCAGTTAGGTCCTCTATTTGGGACCAATATCCTTCAGAGCACAGATCTGCTCCTCTCCCATTGCAGACATGACAGTCACAACCAGATCCTTTCCCTCGCCAAAGCCATCCTTAATCTAGAGTATAGAAGTAAATAAGAATGCATTAACACTGCGAAAAGTATTAATGAACTGAAGGACACAAGACTATAAGTTCCTCAGGAACTATACCCAACAGCAATGGATTAATTTTCGCATTTATGTTCAATATACATCACTAAACAAAGTCCGCATATTGTCCATGTATTGTAACAACCTAGTTTTAATATGATTAATCAATATATAAAAGGGGGTCAATAGTTCATGAATAAGAAAATGTCAACCATTTGAACTGGTGATCAATGGAAAGTTGTTGATATGGCTTATGACAGTTAATTTGCAAGAATCATCCACTGCCAGTTCTATGAAGTAGCAAAATGCCTGTACCTCTGTAATTATGCTTTTTGCCAAAGTTTATATCATTGCAAATATAGAAATGTAAATCCATATGCAGAGGCTGCCTTATGCTTAGAGTAGATACCTGAGAAAGCAGATTCTCATCAGTGGGAAGCCTCAGATCATCCTTTGTCTGGCCATTCTCAGTCAAAAGACTCACCTAAAAAATTACCAAAGAGGTAAATTGAAGAATGAAATGGAAAGTTCCAGTGAAAGAGTGGGGGAAAAATAAACACTTTCACAGAGACACTTGAACCGAGAAAATCTTACAAAACCATCTTCAGAAATATCGATAAGCTGATAATCAGTACGATTCACATGAGGAACCTACAGTAACCACCCAAAAAGGAGCTTTCAGTTGTCAAGGCTCTAGACACCATTTCAGGCTTACATATGAAAATAACAAGAAAACCCAGAATAGAAGAAACATACATCGCAGTTATGGGAAGAAGGCACAATATCCTCAAGTTTCTTTCCGTTGAAAAGATCAATCCCCACGAAGTGGCATTTCGCATGACCATGCTTTCCTGTCTTTGAAGTGGAAACCTCAACAACCTATTTGCACAAACAAAAGACATTCACATTAGACCAACCAACCAGTGAAATGATAAATAGCAGTTTGTGCAAGGGTAATTCAAACAAAAACAAAAGATATTAACATATAAAATTTACAAATGAAAACAAAGGTGGAAGGAAAAGGTAATTCGTTAGAAAAACCAACGCCTGTACAGATACACAGGTGGGCTTGAATATTTACAAAAATCAATGGTTAAACCAAATTAGCCAATTGATTAAGTTGAACCAGTTCAATATCCCATGTTCGATTGTTTGGAACTGGTTAACAAAAGACTAACATGTAATAAATCGAAGGAAAAAAATCTAACAAATAAAAGTGGTATGGACATCACACAACCAGATCTGTGGGCACAAATCAATGTAGATTATTTCAGAGTCAACTCTAAATTTTCCAAAAAACTACTAAACCCAGTCAGGTAATTCAACAGTTTCCAACTGTAAAGGTCTAGGAGTTACCATTATTACTGAGAAATCGGGCAGGCTGGAACCAGTTCCTGTTGAACCAATTCAAACCAGCCAGTTGCTTCATTTTGGTTCTTAACACATAGGTACCTAATGCATTTTCCCAATACTTGGGAAAAGATGTGAACAGGATGTATACAAAATATAGTCTAGTAGTACCTGTCTTCCCAAGATCATTGAAGCCATTGTCCACATTAGTTTCTCACAAAATGATTACACCCAAACACAACATTCAAGCTATTTAAGCACATTACACGAAAAAAATATTACAAATAGCTGCAAAAAAAAAAAGCAACATTACAAGCAGTACCTCCCAAAAATGATGCAATAAATCATGCAAATGAAGTAAAGGACCACATTCAAGTTCATCCTAGTAAAAGGTGAACAAAACTGGTATCAAATATCAGCTAATGCCATAATGAAAATAGGATACACAATATGCAATAGTTCACTTCAAGAACTCATAAAAAATCAGTTTGATCCATTCCACAGTTACTCCAGAATGAAAAATGAAGACTTGATCAGCGGACCTCTGCTAATTTTTCACTCAAGAGCATTTAACTCCCAGGTTAGTGGAGACTGGAACTGAGGAGTAGAATTATCACACAGTACCCAACTTCAATACGTTGTAAGAAAAAGTTGGATCACAAGGTCACTATCATGCATTAATAAGGAATGTACAAATTGTTTAGTCTTCCGGAATGTGTGATATTCATAAGCCAAGCCTTAAAATGAAGACTTGATCAGCAGACCTCTGCTAATTTTTCACTCAAGAGCATTTAACTCCCAGGTTAGTGAAGACTGGAACTGAAGAGTAGAATTATCACACAGTACCCAACTTCAATGCGTTGTAAGAAAAAGTTGGATCACAAGGTCACTATCATGCATTAATAAGGAATGTAGAAATTGTTTAGTCTTCCGGAATGTGTGATATTTATAAGCCAAGCCTTAAAATGAAGACTTGATCAGCGGAACTCTGCTAATTTTTCACTCAAGAGCATTTAACTCCCAGGTTAGTGGAGACTGGAACTGAAGAGTAGAATTATCACACAGTACCCTACTTCAATGCGTTGTAAGAAAAAGTTGGATCACAAGGTCACTATCACGCATTAATGAGGAATGTACAAATTGTTTAGTCTTCCGGAATGTGTGATATTTATAAGCCAAGCCTTTTCCAAACAAGTATATCTCGCATGCATGATGTTCATTATGTTATCTCTAGACTCTAGCACCAAGTCTACACTAAATAGTAAATTGGCCTTGAAGTTGAAGATAAAAATAGCCCTGAAAAACAATCAACAAAAATCCACAAAGAAGAGAAGTGGTGATTTTAGTTAGGGTTAGACTTAAGGGCTTACGCATTAAGGAAGCAAACATTCGGTGGACCACGGTAGTCATCAAATCCTCCCTAGCAATGTTGATCAACATGTAGATGCACCAAACAAACAGCCAAAATACATCTTCCAAGTGCATCAATACATCTTCTACATTTTAACAACAGAAGTGTTCAGGGAAGTACAAAGTGTGCACTAATATAAGTTATACATAGCGCGAAAGTGCAGTCGTGGTCACTAAAAAACAAGCGCATTCTAATGTGCATAGAACTTTCCAAATTGATAAAAACTATATTAAAAAGTATATTTTAGTTTTAACAGCGTAAGAACTATACCAAAGTCCTAAACTATAGTTCTACCCGGAAAGTCTATATGAAAAACTAAGGTTATCTAATGGTTAGATAGCTCCATCATCACTTGTACAAGAGATTAATGGCTATACACAAAAACAAACCAATTGAGAGAATCTCCAAATATAAGATAAAGCCATTGTCCCTCAAGATAGATACCTCTCTCACAACAGTGAATTTATGTTAATCAGTGTTCGACCAGAAATTACATTAAAATTTTCTTTTCCATGTGTCATTACTTCCATATATCTTTATTTTGGGGATAAATTAGGCAATAAGCATTCGGTTTTATCAATACAGAGCATGCTTATTCATTTTTGATACAACCTGGTGCAAAATAGCACTGTATGAGTTGATTTTTTTTCCGACACTCATCCAAAATATTTTCAAGATGAACTGTAACTATTCACATCTCCCATAATATACTCATTTACAGCATTCAAATTCATCCATGTTCTAAAAGCTAAGCATTCAAGTGCAATTTATTTTAAAAGACAACCGCACAAGCAGCCATACAGCAAATAAACAGTAGTTATAGTATAGTGCAACCAAACTTCAAAACGCGACATCATGCACCAAGGCCTTAACACCTTGAACATGGAATTGTAAGTGACACCATGGGTACCAAAAAAATGAATAAATGACAAGGTCCGGACCTCTAAAACCCTAGATTGCAAGCATTACGAAATTTAGATCAGTGAGGCAGTGCCTGAAAGATTATTATTAGAATATAGGGAAGCAAATATATTTCTCATTCTCAGCATTTAAATCAACGATTGTCCAGCTGTTGCAACTTGATCCAAACCAAATGCCACCTACGAAAAGTTCCCATCCTGAAACAGTATTGCCTGCAACGCCAACACAAATTAATATCAAAAAACGAGATTGCAAGTCCATCTTCACAGCCAAAAATTGTGAGCCCCGCATAATCATACAGAAAACTCTTTAATAGATGCAATCTTTTGAGGTTAGGAACCCTACGAACACCTGCGACCATGAAAAGCACTCTAGAATAATAAACCAAACCATCTGATCTGGAAGCAGGGAAAAAGTATTCACTCCCAAGTGTCACCAACAGGAAACAGTCCAGCTTCTGGGCGACATAGACCTCATTGAGAATTTCTCTTTTCAAAGCACGGAAATACTGAAAAAGAAGGAACAAAGGCAACAACCACCGGACGATCGTTCAAACATAAATCACACTTAGGAAAAGCACCAACCAAAGAGTTATAGGCAAAACCAACATATGAATTCATGAAACACCTGCACGGCATGGCAGAAAAATGAGATCTTCGGCGTCGAGAACCAAAACGACAGACCCAACGAAAACAAAGACAACATCACATCGTGAAGATGAGCAAACACCCAAAAACCAGTCTGATAAAAAAAAAAAAAAACCAAAATCAAAGCATACGGCTAGAGAGAGGGATGGACAGAGAAAAATACCTTGCAAGGTCTGGCCTTGATCACGATATAACCGTTCTTGCGAATGGTACCAGCTTGCTGTGGGTAAGTCTTTGATGCTCCAGCATCTGTAGACTCGAAATGATGCTCCTCGTCAGACATTTTTCCTTTTCTCCCTTCTTCCCTCTTTCCAACCGCGGCGGCCAACACCAAAACAAGGAAGACGCCACTGCCAATGCCCCTCCTCTCTTTCTTTTATTACCTTTGAGAGTACTCTTCGCCGTTCGATGCTGGATTCCGTTTTTTCCCCCTTTCTCAACGGCGCAGATTTTGTCTACGTACCATGCTTGAGTCAGTGAAGTATGGCTTTCAAAAGAAAAGACACGCCCACGCCAGATCATGTCCGTCCATCACATTATTCGGGACCCTTTTGATTGGATCTAAATATTTTGTTTTATTATAGATTTTTTAGGGTTTCGAACTTGAAATGATTCTAGGGGATTTGCATGTTCGGGATGGCGTGGCAGCTGAACGGTATGGATTTCATCATTTTGCACTTCGCTTACAGGATTGCAGCCATCCGATAGTACATATCGATATTCCTTGCATTTATCCCATCGTACCACCCACCCTAAAGTGTTTTCAGCTAGACGACGTGTGTCATGTGGAGTAACAGGGGGCTTGTGTGAAAATTTTACTTTATTTATTTTTATAAAAAGGTTCAAATTGAGAGCATGTAAGAAAAATTTTTAAAAAGAAAGAAACGTGCCGTATAATTAAAGCGAAATTTTCTATACATTGGCTTGGTTATATATGATCAGAAGTTGAAAATTTACGAGTCTTATGGGAGGTCGAAGATATTTTTAAATAATAAAAAAAAAACACACAATCCCCTGATGAAATGAATATGTAATGAAGATTACTTGGTTATTAATTACTTTTCCAGTTGATTCATCATAATTATTAACGTTAAAGACCCATGTATATCTATTCATATGATAAAAATAAAATAAAAAGAACGAGTTTGACTGGTTAGAATCATTTAATATAAGATTATAATCATGTAATATAATTACTAATAACATTAAAAGCTTTTGTTGTTGCTGTTATAAGGAATTTTTTGTCCTTTTCATGACTAGTTCTTATTTCCAAATATATAAGATAATGATGAATACTAATAATCTTCCATATTAAATTTGAAATAATATTTCATTAAAATTTAAGCGAATATGACCAAAAATAAGTATGAGCCCCATTTTTACTTATTATAAATAATTAATTTTAGTTTACTCCGATATATTTTAATAATGACTAACAATTTTAATTATACTATATAAATAAACCTTATAACATCTGTCCACAATTAATTTTAATATGTCGGCATAAGATTCATAGCATATTTTGAATTAAGTATATGTCGAAAATAAAAAGAGAATAATCGTATAATCATAAAATAATTATGAGCAAACGGCAATATCTTGTAATAAGTATGAATATATCTTAAGTGGAAATAGTTTTTGAGATAAAAATTCTAAATTTCTTATTTAATTTTTATCTAAGCACCTTTATCCGTATATAATAAATATTCAACACAATGGAGACGACTATTTTGCACATGGATAACTTTTTGAATATGATTTTGTTAGCTATTTCGGCCTAAGCAAATGTTTGTTCAATCCACCTCAAAAATTCATTTATAATACTTTATTTTATTTTTCCATATACTTATTTATCTAAGTGTATTTCACGTATAAACTAACTTTCACCATTTTTGAATATATGCACATATACGAAAATGATGAAAGTTAGTTTATATATGAAATGCATTTAGATAAATAAGTATATGAAAAAAACAAAAATAAAGTACTATAAACTAGTTTTTTAAGGTAGGCTAAATGAAACATTTACTTAGAGCTCGTGCTAAACAAATGGCTTGCTTAGCTTATCTTAAAAAATTCGTTTAAAATACTTCTTTTTAACTTTTTTTTTTCTTCATGAATTTATTTATCTAAGTTATTTAATATACAAACCAAGTATTTTTTTTATATGTGTATATATTTTTTTAAAATTTTTAAACACATGGGCATTTTAAATACATATATACACATACATGTATAAAATATCAAAAAAAATATACACATATTTAAGAATAGTAAAACTTCATTTATGTGTTAAATACACTTAAAAAACAAGTGTATGAGAAAAAAAGGCAAAAAAAGTTATTTTAAATGATTTTTTAGGATAACCTAAGCAAGCCATTTGGTTAGTTATGATAATAAAAGCTATCTAAATATAAACTTATGTACTTGAAAAGATAAACACAACAAAACTTATATTATCTATTAAAATTATATTTTGTAAAGTCGTGCTTTTAAATGGACTAATATCTATTACTTAATTTTATAAGTTCTACATATTCTCATATATTTCTATTTATCAAATTTATAAACTAATTAGTAGTACGACGTATGATACAATAGTCTCACATATTCTTATACTAAATTTATAAGATAATTCAAGATATGATATATGGTATATTAGTATAACAATATTGAGTTGCACCATGTGCGTGTATGCGTCACTTAATAACAGTTTTTCATGTTCTAATTATATTTCTATAATTATATATTTGTATTTTTATGCATTTTAACACTATTTTTATTTTTATTTTACCGGTACTATCTTTAATGGAAAAATTATTGTGTTTTTTATGTCTGATAAAGTGGGCTCAACCAAATATTGATTTTAAAAAGGAAGATGATTAAATGCACCTTCTTCGGTGCACCAAGATGTATTTAAAACAATTTTCAAAATTTTTTTGAATTTTCTTTTAAATTGTTAGTCTAATTATATTTAAGATATAAGACAAGTTACCTTAAAAAAAAGTTATAAGACAAGTTTTACCAAGTTTGAGATTTGTAGATATTTTTTATTTTTAAAATAAGGATGTTTTTGTTATTTGTTTTTTAAAATCCAAAAAAAATCTATAAATTTCCAAAATTGGTAAAACTTGATACATATGTTAAATACACTTCGATTAATAATTGTATAAAAAATTTTCAAAAAATAAAAAATAAATTTTTGTACCTAGGTACACCAAATATAAGTGCACTTAGGTGCTAAATATCAGGGTCATTTTAAAGATATTCAAATAGGACCGTAAATTTTACCCCTTTTCACAATTAACTTCCCTTTCTAATATAAAAAATTATTTCTACGTGTTATCAAAAACATTTTTTACTATATATAATTACAGTGTCATAGTTTTGTATTTGGAGAATATTTACAGCGTTGTACCTTGATAACTATATACACCGTTTGACTCATTTTTATATCTTGGTTTAACTTTTAGCTAAGAGTATTTGATTAAAAAGAATATGTGAGTAAATTGTCATATTCAAAAATTACCATTAAAATGATAAAAATGTGTGATTATATTTAACATTTTTATAAATATTTGATCATATTTGGAAAAAATAAAACTTAGGTAATTTTTTTATCAGTATCCATATATCACAATCATCTCAATTGATATTATAAGTAAGCCTTAAAACATTCTTACAATATTTCTTACAACGACTTTACCAACATCTCAAATATGTCTACTAATGGACAGTGGCAGATGCTCCCTCAAACATAAGAGAAATAACGTTACCAATAGGAGTGTTAACGGATCGAGATGGATAGGTTAGAGTCTAATTCTAATTCTAACTCATTTAAAATATTTCAACCCTAATCCTTTTATTAAAACTATAATCCATTTAATAAATAGGTTGGCGAGATATTAATAGGTTGTATAGTTGACAATCCCAAGGCCTAGACTTTAGTAGACAATGATTTCGTAGGGAGAGACAAGAGGGTATTTTTAGGGGTGCAACTTGGGTAGGGTACCCGCGGGTCGACCCGCTGGGTACCCTAAATCGGGTAGGTTCGGTTCCACAGA
>JAXCLR010000092.1:10622231-10638630 GCA_035584095.1 Annona squamosa | reverse complement strand
GGTAGACATTTTTAAAAAATGGGTAAGGGTAGGTTCCACCCCTACCCGGGGGTACCCGGACCGACTTGCACCCCTAGGTATTTTTAGTACTAGGGAAATGAATGTAAGATGGTAATAGGAAAATGGAATTAGGATAATAATGAAAAAAATAAAAATTAGGTAATTTGAGAAAGACTTAACGAGAAAAAATAACTAAGAAATATAAATTTATATATATAAACTTTAATGGGTTAAACAAGTTAAATGGATTACATAGGCTGAATGGGTTATAAAAATCTCAACCAATCTATTTATTTAATTAAATAGTTGAATGAGTTAGCGAAATATAATTGATTTATTCAAAAATTCAAACCCAAATTCATTTATAAACAGGTTGGACGAGACCATGACTGCGAAGACTCCTGCCCATCGCACAGCAACGCTTGTGTCGTGTAAACTGCAAGTGCTGCGATTTGAACGGAAGACGTCCAACCTTGGGGACGGTCTTTCGTACTACTGAGGCACTGCCACAGTAGGAAAACTTAGGTAATATTTGGATTTACCATTTGAAGACTGAAATATTTACCACAATTATATAACGCAGTGCATCACATATTTTTAAGCGCTCTCCTAAATTGAGTGTTTTACCGTAGGATATGTTTGGATAAAACTGAAATTTTTCAACCTAAATTTTTTCATTTTCTATAATTATTTCTTATATAATTATTGTACGTTTCAATTATTTATACATAACTAATCATACATTGAATCTATCTATTTTAATCTTATTTTCTTTATTCTCCATTATTAACTATTCCATACTGTAGCATTTATACTATTCAAAAAACTTTTCATCCAAAATTTTATCAATTTCCACTAAATGAAAGTTTTTAAGAAGGTACACTTGCAACTAAACTGGAACAATAAAAAACTAGCCCTCTTCAGTTTACTTCATTTACAAAGGGAACATGTTTTTTTAAATTTCTTATTTTGTTCCCAACGATGGTAGAGATGCCGACGCTTGACCGTCCGGCTGTTGAGTCACTTGGTGAATGGGCGGACGCAGCAGCAGCCGGCGACAATCAGCAAGGAAGGAGGCGAGCGTCAAGAGGATCTCCAACGCCTCCAGAGTATGGCCGTCATTGCGAGCCAGAGGGAGAGGATGCCGAGGGCAGGGGAAGGCGAACATGTCGTTGATAAGAGAGAGAGGGAGGAGGAGATGGTAATGGCCCACTTCAGCTTCGTTGTGAGGCTTGTAGCAATCGTAGGATTCGAGAAACAAAAAATTAACAATCAAAAAGAAAGAAGAAACAAACGGACAGAATTAGTAATGCAAGGAAGATTTCCTGCGGCAGCATCAGCTTGCTGTCATTCGAGGGTTGTCGGGAAGAATCGGAATGGTTTTAAAGTAGCAATTATCCCTATCCCACTTCAATGGATTCACAAGCAAGAACCGATGGCGATTGGCATGGAAGAAGCCGATCAATTTGGAATAAAATGGAAATTTTAGAAACAAAAGGTACAATTTCCAAGGAAAACATACTTGAAGGATTAATTTTGCTATTGTCCAAAAGTAAGTGAATGCGCTATTTTTCCAACTTGGGAGGTTAATTCCGCAAAACTCCCTCATCATAGAAGAGAGTCACCATCTGAAACAATTCACCTGATGCGATGATGAGACCTACAGATTTGGAATCATTTTCCTGCACGCCATCTAGATTCTAGAGCAAGGATAATGCGCGTGCGCTTCCCTGCAGTAATGGGTCCCATAGGACTAGAGGTCACGCCTTGCCATGTTGATGATATTGTAAGTCTACGCGCATCTCGATTGAAAATTTAAAATAAATGAAGAAACTTCTTTTTTTAACTTTGAAATCTGCTAAAGTAATCAGTCAAAGAAATTTGGATTAGTACTGATGACCCAAACAATATCAACCATTTTTATAGAACAAAAAAGATAGAACACAATTGCCATCCCAAGCTAAGAATTAAGCCGATCTCGTATAAAACAGTTTGTAACAAAGAGAAACCAGCGCCATATCCGCCTGATAAATGAAGTCTCATCACACTCAGGACTAATGAGGCATGAAAAGAATACATGTAGCTAACACACATACACCCAAAGAAATTCTTTCTGGAAGTATAAAGATCCAAGGAAAAGGACAGGACTCAATAGCGGTTCAAATCCAAGGCGTGATGTCCCACCAAGATTCTATTTATAGCCATCACAGCCCCAATCTCTTCAACATTGGAAAATTAACTATTGTGACCGCAGCACTATGAAATTGTCTTAAAGGTCTGTATAGCAATCCTTGCTACTCCATTAGGAAAATTACCAAACTCTAGGTAGACAAGGCACTTGGTCCTCTACTTGGGACCAATGTCCTTCAGAGCACAGATCTGCTCCTCTCCCATTGCAGACATGACAGTCACAACCAGATCCTTCCCCTCTCCAAAGCCATCCTTAATCTACAGGACACAAGCAAATAAAACTGCATTAACATTTTGTGCAAAAAATTGATAAACTAAGAAACAAAACTAAACAATGACTATGCTGAATGTTCATTGGAAGCTCTAATCCAAAAGCCATAGATTAATTTTTTGAAGTATGT
The DNA here is from genome assembly GCA_035584095.1 of Annona squamosa. Lineage (NCBI taxonomy): Eukaryota > Viridiplantae > Streptophyta > Magnoliopsida > Magnoliales > Annonaceae > Annona > Annona squamosa. The sequence goes on along the minus strand of JAXCLR010000092.1, from coordinate 10,636,039 downwards.
TCCACACAGATCATTAAACAAAGCAAACATCATCTGTGTATCAACATAAGCATTAATATAATTATACAAGAAGTCAACATCTAGATAACCAGGTAATTGACATGTGCATAAGTGTGCACGTGTAAGAGTTGAAGGGATTGAACCTAGACAAAGGCATTAGCCTCCATCCAGAACCAAAAAAGAATAATACAAATATAAGTAGACAATAGGACCCATACTTAATATGTAAGAAAATGGCAACCATTTAAACAGGCCATAATGAAGCTGTTGCCATAGTTTATATAATTGTTAATATGTTAAAAACCATCTTGGTTAGGGCTACTAGTCCCCCATTTGAGGCTCATGCATAGTTCCTACTTGTAAGTTAAAATCTACAGTCAGTTACCGTACGCCTACACCTCTAAATTATGCTCATCGCTACAGTTTAATTATAATTAATGCCAACATAGAGATATAAATCTCTCTGTCGAGATGCCTGGTACTTAGCAGCTAACCTGAGAAAGCAGATTCTCATCAGTGGGAAGCCTCAGATCGTCTTTCGTCTGGCCATTCTCAGTCAAAAGACTCACCTGATTAATTTAAAAGAATAATAAAAGAAAAAGTAAGTGCCAAAGCAAAGGATTGAATAAGGCCTTTAAAAGAGACAGATGGGAATTGGGAACAGAAAAACTTACAAAACCATCTTCAGAAATATCAATAAGCTGATAATCCGTACGATTCACATGGGGTACCTGTAACAACCAACCAATCGGGAGTTTTCATTTGTCAAGGCTCTTCGTACCAGTTCAGGTTTACATATGGCAATTCCACGCAGGTCAAGACTTAAAGAACATACATCACAGTTATGGGAAGAAGGCACAATATCCTCAAGTTTCTTCCCATTGAAAAGATCAATCCCTACGAAGTGGCATTTTGCATGGCCATGCTTTCCCGTCTTCGAGGTGGAAACCTCAACAACCTTTCCATACAAAAACCAAAAATACTCTAAATTAGACCATCCACTTGGTAAAATAACAGACAGCTTTCCATGAAGAGATTCTTCAAATAAAAACAGCAGTTGTTAACATATAAAACTCATATACAAACATGCAGCTCATTTACAAGGGCTCGAAGCAAAAATATTTCACTTACAAATATGGATGTGCGCGTACAAAGCCAGTTTAGTTGTCTAATCTTGTTCTGATTAATTTTATCTGAAAAATAGCAACAAAGTTGATGCATCGAAGAGTTGTTGACGTCATCACAGATATATTTGAAGGTAGAAACCAGCCAGGCTCACCAACAGTTGCAAGTTCAATTGTACATCTATGACGACTCTACTGGTCTTTTGAATGGAACAATATCATTACACAGATATCAGGCAGGCTGGAACCAGCTTCTACTGACCAATTGAAAACAGCCAGCCCACTATTTTGGTTCGTAAAACATGGGTGATCAATGCATTCCCCAAAGTTAGGAAAAAAGATAATATGGATTTACAAAACCTAATCAAGTAATACCAACCCTCCAAAAATCATTGAAGTCATATGCCCATGTAAGTTTCTCCCAAAAAAAAAAAAAAAAAAAAAAGGAAGGAAGGAAGGAAAAAACAACCCACGTGAGGACAAAGTGGATCATTAGGCTACTAGGATGCATCGACCAGCCACTGAGATTATTTGGTCTACCCACAATGTGAAATATTTATAAGCCAATACTCTTCCCACATGAATATAAAGACAGTAGATGTTTTTTATTGTGTTATTTCTAGCACCAAAAAACTTGAATAACAAGTAAAAATCAGCCTTAAAATGAGATAGTATAAAAATAGACTTAAAAAATCAACGAATCCACATGGAAGGGATGCAGGGCTTATTATAGTTAGGGTTCATGGTGATCATAACCATTTGAAGATGGAAGGGGTTTATCTGCCCTATTATCAGATCCTCCCCAGTAACGTTCATCAAAATGTGGATGCACTCGAGGGGGAAAAAAAAAAAAAGGCACTGTCATGGTGCAACAATGCATCTTTCAACAAATATTAATTTATCTGCATCTCGAACTAGTGTGATGTCAGTTTTTAATAGCATCAGACATATGGCATAGCTCACTCCAGAAGTTATGTTTTCTTTCAGACAACAATATCCAATCTTGATGAAATATTACCAAATCCTTCAACTATAATTCACATATTCTAGCAACTCCACACAACCTTTTAAGGCTATCTAACTGTTAGATGAAACTGTGTTGTTATTTTTTCCAGAGGTTGATGTCTGCCTGCACACAAAAAAGAAATCCACTTACAGGGATCCACAAAAACAAGATTGGACCACAGAATTTCAAAGTAGATACGTATGATGGCTAAGCATTCAACACAATATTGTAAACATAAAAAATAGGTCACATTCTGAAGGCATCATTTTGATTAACTTAAATTTGTACAGTCGTAATGCACTCATCCGTATCTTTATTATTCTGGAAAAAATTGAGAACTAATATGATACTGTCACACACAATATGAGTTTATATTTATTGGTCATAAGTTAGGCAACACTGACGAAGACATAATTTATTCCTTGGCAGGGCAATGGCACATTTAGCTTTACTGTTGCAGCAAATACTGATCCAAATTTTCATAAACCTATGTTCTAGCTAGAGGGAACTGTATGAAAATTGAATTTTTTTTTTATTTTTTGGCAAGATTGAAGCCTAGATATTTTCAAGATGACGTGACTATACTAAAGGCTCTGGCCTTCAAATATACAAAGTAGATGTGAGTCAATGGAAGAAGACTTTACTGTCCCTCGGATGGTTTGAGATAGCCAAGATCTCTCGCAATATAGTTATCTATAGAATTCAAATCCATTAGTGTTTAAATGCCAAGGGGCATGCGTCATAAGGTGAAAGATAATAACATAAGTATACAGCACGCAAACAGAAATTACAGAACAATAGAACTAAGACACCAAAGCATAGAATCCATGAATAAAATCATTAGAACCATAACTCAGAATTTCAAGGGATGCCATAAGCAGCCAAAACACTGAATAAATGCCATGGTGATCCATAAAACCCTAGACTGCAACCATTGGAATACATCAGTCCTACGAGATAAACAATGAAACATGGGGAAACAACACGTTATGGATAAAACTAGACCACATATCCAAGTCCACAAGCAAAATTTCTAAGTAAAGGTCTTGCGAAACAAAAGCCCTCTACCGGACATCTTTTTTCAATAGGTAATCCACTGACGCCGGTCACCCTGAAATCACTCCAAAACAATAACCCAAACAATCTGGATCCGGAACATGGAAAGAATACGCACTCCAACAACAGAAAAACTCAGTCCAGATTTAAGCGACAGAGACCATGTAGAGAATCCCTTTTCCCAACATAGAAACATAGAACCCATCAAATCCAGATATCTCACATTCCAGATACAAATCGAAAACTACCAAGCGCAAATAACAGGACCCACGGAAGAACTACGTATACAAACAACGCAATCGATTCGTCACACACCTGCAATGCATGAATAAAGATAAAAAGAGATCTCGGGCAAAGAGAATCATAGTTCCAAAAACCACCCATCAACCCCAGCAGATCTTAAAGAAGAACAGGTACCCCAAAACAATCAAATCCCCCCTCCACCCCAAAAACCCCATCCAATCAAAACCCCCCAACATCTAAATAGATGGGAAAAGAGGAGTAAAAAGAGAGAAAATTACCTTGCAAGGCCTGCCCTTGATAACGATATACCCGTTCTTGCGGATAGTCCCAGCTTGCTGAGGATAAGTCTTTGAGGCTCCGGCATCGGTAGACTCGAAGTGATGTTCCTCGTCCGACATTTCCTTCTCGTCTCTTCCCACGCTCTGCTTTTTCCAGACGCAGCAAAACAATCAAGAATACGAGGCTTCCACAGCAAAACGCCTGCCTTCTTTATTTTTATACCTATCCCGAGAAATCTTATCCGTTCGAGTTTTTTTTCCATTATTATACGACTCAGATTTCTCTGTATTTCTCCGTATCTCAGGGAACTACGGCTGCTATATTCTATACGAATGAAGAGTTGAAAGCTGTACCAAATCATTCTATCAAGAACAAAACTAATGCCTATATTTATATATATTACTGTACATTTATAAGAATGACATAAATAAGCAAATATTTTACTCTAAATTTCAAATATAATAACATCGTTAAGGACATTTTTTATAATCTATCCACCAATTTCCCATGATTTTCTTTGTTATAAACATAATTTCATAAATAATTTAACTATTTAATAATCATATTTTTTTATAACTTTATCTTTATTCTTCCATTATTTTTTTAGAACTACTTTATCTATTTAACTCTATCCATATCATTTTATATTATTCACAAATTTTTTTAAATATTTTTCATCACTTCCCACATCTCTTAAAATTCTCAAATGGCACCTAAGTTTTGTTAGACAATATGGTAAAAATCTTTAAAATGATAAAAATGTTCTTGTATTTCTTTCAAAAGGAACATTGTGTGCGGAGAGGTGAGATTGAATCCACTTTTACTTTGAATCTTTTTATCATTTCATGAATTTTTTTTATAATATCTAATCAAAGTAGCTTTTTCTTACTTTTGATATGAGTAATATTATAGTTTTACATCAATTTTAACGTGATGCCATATTTGAAATTAAAGGTACATTTTATGGTCATTTATGCTATTTTTATAGATATATCATCATGTTTATAAATATGAATATAAGTTGTGATCATATTTAAAATTAACTTATAAAATATTTTGCAAAACTTTGAAGGATTCCGAATTCTAATGAGCGATCCTAGTTTTCTAGGATCAATTGCTTTTAAGAAGTGATAAACTGTTTACTAGTCATTATTTTCATATTAAACTCACTATATGAAAAATTAAATGCATTGGATTCGAGGGTAATTTGCATCCTAATTAAATTGTTAAATGACTATGCAATGTTCTAAAACACATGATGAGTTATTTTTTAAATCAAATCTATGCATTATACTCAAAACTAAAATATACTCATATCAGAGTAAAAGATATACTTATATCAACTAAGATAATATAATGTTCATTAAACTAATATCACTTCGAAGATAAATATTTTAATAAATATAATTCTTAAAAACTAATATAAATAATCAAAATTTATGTTATGTTAATAAATAAAAAGTGTCAAGTTAAAATTTTTAAATTTAAAACTTTTCACTTTTTATAAATATTATATTTTTTAATTACTTTTTCACATCTTCATATACAACTACTATATTTTATAATATTCTCTACGTAACTACTCATACAATTACTCTATCTATTTTAACTTTATTTTATTCACCTCCATCATTACTCATATTATTTTTTTTCAATTTAAAATTTTTACGCTTAAAACTTTTCATCTAAAAATTTTATCGTTTTCCAAACATACTCTAAATTGCATGGAATGTAAATTATACCGAACATGTAATGTTTGAATGCTTCACTTGGACGAGAGACCAGAGCCCACTTGCTCGCCCATGCTCCTTAAAATATGTAACGTTCATATAAACCGTAGTTACGCATGGCCGCCCTACTATCGGCACAGCACAAGAGATTGTTTTTTTAAAAAATAAAATTTAAACACGTATTTCATCTAGATTTATAAATTTTTACAAAATTTTGATTTATTTATTATTTAATTTTATTTTTGAAAAACCGATCAAAGGAAATGGATATAGAGAGAGGCATTCATGCTCTTTTATTGATTTTCAAAAATAAAAGTCAAATACCAGATAAAAATTTTTAAAATTACGAAATTTGACGTAAAACAATTTTCAAAATTAAAGCCACCCGTCACGTGCATGCATTTGAAACTGGGGCTCCTTTTTTTGGATGTTCGGCAAAGATTTTCACTTTCCTCGCTTCGTAAAGGATTAGATTGATTCCTCGCTTCGTAGACAATAATTGATTCTTGACAATTCTAGCACTTGAAGGATTAGATTCGAACAAATCCCAGGAATGTCTGTTGCCGTGTTTAATACGTTATCTCATTTTTTGTTCGTTGAAATTTTATAGAACAATGGAAACGGCGCAATAAGTTACAAACATTTGAGGGGAAAGAACGGAGCGGGTGAATTTTTTATTTTATTTGTTTGATTATTCAAAGAGCACAATAAATTTATATTGCAAATGATGCACAACACGAAAAAGATAGATATTCATATGCAGTGGATAGCTCCTTCAAAGGATTGGTTCTATCTTAGCACAAAAGATGCACAGAAACAAAATTCAAATATTGCAGTTGTTGGAGGATTAATTGAAGACCATGTAGGAAGATGACTTGCCGATTTCCTTCATAATATCAGTGTCTTGAGGCAGACTTATGAACTTTATGCAACAAACTCTATGTGTGGAACTTCGAAGTTCAATTAGTAATAATTGAAGTTATCAACTAAGCTCAACTCGGTTGGTGGCCCCAAAGCTTCAGAGGACTGTGTTGTCGGGGGTATTAAGTTAAAATCTCAGGCAAGTGGGATTTTTGCTAAATTATTGTTAGAGCCGTTTAGTCTTCTTTTAGTAAATTAGGAGCGGTATTTCTCTGATACTTAGGTAGAGTTATATCTCCAAATTTTTTAGGTAAAACTACGTGTCTCACAAAATTTATAAAAATGTTTCCAGCTTCAAGTGTAATACATGTCAAGACGAGACGTAAGTAAATATACTCATGAAAAATTAATAATTGGAGTTGACTCGCAACTATGAGATAAAAGTGGTAGTTTTACGTCCATATGAAGACTTTATTGAGTGAGCCCAAAGCTTCACTTGATAGAAATTAGCATATCAAATTTTATTATTTTTACAGAGAAGGTAATTAAACAACGGATTGGTTAGCAGGTTTTGTTTTTTCTTGACCTTTAGGCTGACATAAACTTTTACAATCTCTAATTTCAATTCTTCTTCTTCTTCCTTTTTTTTTTTTTTTTTTTGTGTGAATAAAGCTATAGCCTTTCCAACCTGAAAACATTTTCTGCTCTTCCCTTATTTCACGTTTGATTCATACGGATGTAGCAAAAAATAATAAAACGAGATTACCAGGCCTCCATAGTAAATGTGTCATTCATTCAATCCTTTTTTTTCTTTTTTTGTTACTCTGCCTCTCAGATTTGTCTACGTCGAAGACTTATGAGAGTATATTTCATTTAGAAAAAAGAGATAGCGGAACATCCAATCTAGTCATTTTTATATATTTTTTTATTTGACTTTCTTATTTTCTTATTCCGAACATATTATCATGTAATTTTTTTCATTTCTTATGTAACTTTTTCCTTTCATAATAAATTTTCTCAAATTCCGATATAAAACAACATTAGTTATTATTCCACATTCCATCTGTCATAATCATTATCTGGGTTTGGATGTAAAAAGCCCTATTCTATTATTATTCCACAAGACTCAACTATGTGGTCGGAAAATAATTTACCTTTTTCTAAAGACTCTTAAGTCGCGCCACGAGCTGCATAGCACGCGCGGTCGTGGACAGTGGCGGGTCAAGTGGAACATGTGGTCTCCGTAGTGAGTAGGTTTAATATGTAATATAAAGTCGTCGCTACATTTTAAATAAAAAAAAAAGTAACGATATACGATGTACAATACTAATCTGTATAAAATGAAATAAGTTTGTAAAAATGGAACTCAAAATAATCTGGATAAAAATGAAAATAATATAATTTAAACAAACCAAAATTAGAATAGTTCGTGCACATACCCTTTTTTATAATAAAAAGTTCTCCACACTTCTCATTCATTCAGCTTTTGATGATCCTTACAAAGTGATTTCTCAATACAATTAAGCAGTTTTTCTCACTAAGCATAGTCATATCATGTAGTTCCCAAGTTGATTAATGCAAGTGAATCGTTTTCTAATTCTACATACTTGCAAGTCAGTCTAGCTAGCCATTAAATTCCCAACAATATTGCTTTGGCTTCTAGTATAAGCAGATCATTGATTCTACAAAGTCTCCAACTTCTAGCCTATATAAACTCTCTTGTTGAGTTTTTGAGGATTGCATCGATATCATTTCGTGTCTGAATAAGACTGTCACTAATATCAACATTTCACTTTCCCCCAATTTGAATACAATATACAACATTATGACATCTTTGTCCTTTATTTCAGACACTTTGTTGTAGATTGCCTTTATAAGCATATGGGACTAGTTGCTTTCAACGCTTCCTATATTTTCTCACATTTTAAAAATACATGTAGACCGTCTTCTTCTATCTGATGGCAAAAATTGCATCTACTGTCCACATAAACTCTTCAATAGATTTGTTGTTCTGGGTAGAGCATTCATGCACATATGCCACACAAAGATAAAAGCTTAGAAGTTAATTTGAATTCCACATCATGCATTGGCATCCAAACCGTTGTTTTTGTATCCAACACCCAAAAAGCCGATTGGATTGTGAAAATACCATTATTTTCAAAACCTCAATAGACACTATCTTTCTCTTTTCTCCTTTCTAAGAGTATACTCCTTATCATCACCCTTTCGGGCTATTGTCTTATGTGTGTAATATATTTTATATGAAATATAAATAGAAAATTAAGTTTAGGTTTCCTTGACACTAATTTTAACTTATTTACAAATTACGTTCCTCAAATTAAATTTATAAAGCTTGAATTTGCAAAACAATCCTAAGTAGTGATTTTTTCTCAACCTTGGTAACATCTAGCCTATTCAAAGTTGTGTTTGTAAGCTAGAGATAAGACTTATAGAATGGAAATTATTTTAGATTATATCAATTTTGATAATTTTAATTAACTTTAAATTAGCATTGGATGCTCAAGAGGCTAACATGGGTGTGTGTAGAATAGTGCAAATGAGAAGTCCGGGTTTAAATACTGAGTAAAGTCAACCTTTTATCAATTTTGAAAATTTTAATTAACTTTAAATTAGTGTTAGATGCCCAAGCGGCTAATATGAGTGTGTGTAGAATAGTGCAAGTGAGAAATTAGGGTTTAAATATTAGGTAAATATAATCTCATCATCCCATCTACGAAATACTAAGTATACCTTTGCCCAGTGCTAACGGGTTTAGTTTGTTCACTTTGTTGCCAATGAACAAATCCAATATTTGTTCCCAATCATTTTGTTTGGTGAGAAAGGCTTCTTAGGTTGACAAAATGAAAGTTATTTTTTATGTAAGTTGTCAAATACGTTTATTTATTTGACGTATCTTTTCGAAAAAAACAAAAAGAGTATCAAATTTTCCACTGCACAAAAAGTGGATTCCACTACTTTTCTAAATATTTCAATTTAGATTCTTTTTGTTAGATGCCGCCTACCTAATCACGCAGGCTAGTATTTAAATATAGAACAATAATCAACTTTGGATTCTTTAAAAGTACAGTGATCATTTAGAATAAGGCCGTTTGGCCGGCCTTGCGGATGGAATATATTCCGCCGATAAGCCGTTATTGAATGATAGTTACCACCACTTTTCCGAAACTCCTTTCATCCCTCGACTCTATAAAATGCTGAATTTTGCCATTGAAAATATCAAGACCGTTAAAAATCGTACTAATCACTCATGAACAGTTTAGAGCCTATTTAACTTGAGAAAATTTCACGTTCCCAGATTGCTAACTTTTTCTATTTTTAATTTTATGTTTGGAAAATGGTAAATGAAAGCAAAAATCTTCTTAAACCATTCTTCCTTACTTCTTGTGTTATATTCTGCCTTTCAAGTGTATTTAATTTACGCCTAATCATTACTTTTATCATCTTACTTCATTTATAATTTTTTTCTGCCTTTTCAAATATATCTTAAAAAAATCTCCCTTTTTCAATAATAATACCGTTATTTCTCAAATTTAAATACTATTTTTTCATTCCTTAACGTAATTTTAAGTATGTTGATACCCAAAAATACTCTTTATTCCAGTCTCTCACTCGCTTTCTCATCTCATTCTCACACGCCCGAACAGCCTCTGAGCAACTGACAGCAAACATCCAATTTACAGTGTCATGGACGGGTTAAAACGGCCGCTATCGCCCAAAACAGATGTCGCCAGATTCTCTTTCAACCCAATGCATCTAGATGGACATCGGAACCGGTGCATCGCTTTTGTGCTGCTTTTAATAACAAATAATAAGATAATCTGAACCATTATTTTAGTAGATCATCTAGTTTCGTAGGAGCCATAATATATTCCACAATAAAATAATAATAATAATAATATATTTAGAGGTTTATTTCAAAATCTCGTCAACCTTACTTACGTTGTCATTTATCTTTTTTTTTTTTTGATAAAATGTTGTCATTTATCTAAACACGCAGCAAGTTTTCCATCACTGAAAAGCTGCGAAAAACTGAAAATATTGGTGGAACTAACAACTTCATCACCCATTCCATGTGAAATGGACACATGTAAATGCCACGGCCAAGATTCTAACCGAATTTTCCACGGCCTGTATTTCCAATTTTCCACAACTTTTGCAATAAAAGAAACGAGAACGTACAAACGAGGAATATACTTCAATGGTGCTCGAACAATCATGTACGGCAATTCAACATTGTCACCTGAACGATTTACGGGGATCGGAATTTTCTTATTTAAAAAATTCTATGGATGTGAGAGCATTATTTAGATCTAATAGTATCTAAATTTATTTAGTATTTTAATTTTTGATGTTAGATGAGCATGATTCAATCGTAATGCCCATTTTGTTGATTTTTAAAAATAGAAAAGATACCAAATAAATTTAAAATATGCTAAATTTCAAATAACGGAATATTTAAATGAGGGCTACGCATATTTAAATAAGAAAAAAATAAAAAAATTTCATAGTCACCGATATTTATATGATTTACAAGCGATCTACAAGAAATAGACCATTGAAGATTTCGGACTTCTATCCCCACTTTTACATGCACTTTATCAAATTAAAATTCAACTAATTACATGGTATATATCATTTGTTTTATCATGTTACTAAATATATTTCAATCAAATTATGAAATGGGTCGCACCTAATTAAAAAATACGATCATGTACAAATAAGTGCATTATGATTAATATGACTTTGAAAATTATTTATCCATGTAAGAATTATATTTTAGACAATTTAGATATTATATATATAACTTTAGAATTGATATATAAATTAAATAATTTTATGCGCATTTTATTTGAGTGGAACTTGATATTTAATTAATAAATAATTCTTAAAAATTATATAGATTGAATCTTAATTCATCATGTGTGTGAGCTAAAAATTTAGGTGACACTTAAAATTTTCAATAGTCTAAGCACAGTATTGATAAGAAAGATATTAGAATAGACATTAATTGTCTTATACAGATAGTTGATGGTTATACTCCACCCACATTGATAAATGATAGGGTTGTAATTGGGCCAAGTCACACGGGTTAGTGGCTAATCCTAATAATAAACTATTAAAAAAATTTCAACCGTAATCTATTTATAATTCAGTTATAAAAACCTCAACACTTGAATCCTAATCTCAATCCATTTAACATAAATGGATTGAGTTGCTAGTTACAAATGAGTTGAATAATAAAAAATGCAGAACTATTTAAAGTTCAATAATAAATAAAGTCATCTAATGCTGGTGGATTACTTCAATTTAAAATTTCAATTCTCATATTCGCTTTGAATTAAAATATTGACTCCGTTATGCATAATTAAATTTAATAAAAATTTTAACTTTTTTACCTTATGGTTTGTAAGTTATATGGATTAAATGATTAATGAGTTAAATGAGTTGAATAATCAAGTCAACAAGTGGGAAAAGATTTCAACCCTAATATGCCTTAAATTGGGTTTTATAACTCATATCACAAGTGGACGAGTGTTTCTAGTTCATATCCTACATTAATCCGTTTATTTATGTACCTTTTGTTAAATAATCTGTTTATTTATGCACTATTCACTAAATAAATCATGTCCTAGGTAAATTGTATATTTTATTACATTAAGTCCATCTTTTCTATTTTAAAATTTGTTCCTAAAGTCACAACCTCTTTCTTTCCTTTTTTTTTTTTTTTAAACACCATTTCTACTTTTCTCCCTTATGTTATGAATATGCGTATTAGCGTGTAGAGGGTATTAAATGTATGTTAAGAAAAGGCAAAATAATATGATTAGTTGTGAGAAATCGTTGGGAAATTAATAGTAGACTATTAGAAATTAAAAAAATGAAAAGGGACAAACAACAAAGAATTAAAATAGAATATAATAATTGAACTATAGGCTTAGGACTTTTGGTACGGTATGAAATACACGTTATTTAGACATGCATAAGAAAAACGTGTTTTTTTATTATTACGTTTTTACAACTCATCTGAAAGTAAAATTTTCTATTTTGTTTCGACAGATTTTAGGTGAACAGTAAGAGGCAACGCTCCTAATAACAATGAAAGACGTACCCTTGTCACGAAAAAAAACATCTATATTGAATACATGCATAAATACTGCGCTTAATTTATCCACAGTCCAAACACACCAACTATAATGTTTTGCTTTCTAAACTGATCATATCATACTGTCAATGGCCCAAATGAAAACAAGCAAACAACACTCAAGTCCAACAGTCCCACTTAAGACAATGACTTCTTTCTCATAAAAAAAATAAAATCCTTTAATGTATAAATAATGACGATTTTTAACGTAGACCAAAAAAGAAAAGTTTTCCATGATTTTTTTTTTTTTTTTTTAGAAAACAAGACACAAAGAATCTTCCACGGGGGGAATTACAGCTAGCAAAATTCCAGGCTCCACCACCATGCGAGAATAATTTCAGGGCCCCGAACACGTGTTAATTGTTTCAACTTGAGGAGAGGAGAAACTAAGGCAAGACCATGACGGATGCCCACCACGTGACATCGCCGCCCATCAATGGTGTTGGATGGAATAGGTCTGCAGGATAAGCTTTATCCAAACAGCCCTTAAGGTTTTCCTTAAAAAAAAAAAAAAAAGGGAAGGTGTTCAATTTTTGCCACCCGATCCGAATAATTATGAGATGAGCCAAGCGAAATAATAAATATTGCTATTTCCTATGACAATTTCTAGGATTTTGGAGACCATTTTTTGTTTGAATCCTTGGAGCATCCCTTTCCCTGAATTTGAACCCAATTTTGCACATGTGGCAGGGAAAGGAGGTGCTGATTGCCTCTCTTGGAATAGTGGGCACATTATCATAATTCATTTCCGGTTACAAACATACTTAATAATTGTAAGAAGCGACATATAGTTAGCCCATTCTCAACATTTTAATGGAAAATTAAAAAATATCAATAATTCCTTATGCATCAGTACAGAAATTCATACATTGGAACCCTAATTTATTTATTTAAGTTAAATGGTTATTAGATGACTATCCATTTTGCTAAAAAACACTCAGTCTTAACTTGTTTGTATACACCAATTGGGCGGTAACCCATTGATACGCACCAACGCTTCTGTTTGGGTAGGTATTTTTGAATCAAAGGAAAATTCGGTTGTAGGGGTTTTATTCCTCTTGAGTCACAATTATGAGCTTTATCTTATTATTAATATTTGGGAGCTTGAGGTCTTCCTGTTGTTGACGTTTGGGGGGCTTGTATGGTCTTTTTTTTGAAAAATTTTAAGAATTATTTTAGAGCATAACTGTAAAATAAGTTGAGAAATGATGTAAAATATTTTTGAAAAAACTTGTTTTTATACGGATTAGCGGGTTGGCCCGTTTATGTTGCACCCCTGCGCAGTGCTCGTGGTGGATCCGAATTGCCTCGTGAAATTTTTCGCCGAAGAAAATGAAGCTGGGTTT
>JAXCLR010000092.1:10604901-10615428 GCA_035584095.1 Annona squamosa | reverse complement strand
ACAACTACCCATACAACTAACCTATCTATTTTAACTTTATTCTCTTTACTCCTCATCATTACTCCTATTATATCACGTCACTTTCTATTGATTTGATAACTTCTGCTCCCAAAACTTTTCATCAAAAATTTTATCTCCAACCAAACACACCTGTGATAAAGATATGTTTTTTATCCTATCATTCTCGGTCTTACTCGTCATCCGTTCTATCATCCTAATTTCTTCTTAACCTTTGGTTTCCGTCAGATCATTTATTCTAGTCATATAACAATCCTGCAGCATAGTAGGAAGATGACCACGTTGAAACTATAATTCTAGCGAGCCTGCTGGCGAAATCTTGTTGAACTGGAAATGAAAGGGAAATGAAGGAGTCTCCTTTTGCAAGAGCTAATTACAAGGTCAATTGAATGGAAAAGATGAAAGATTAACGTTGAAAACCAGATTTCCCGTAAATGATTTTCAGGTTGCAGTCCAGTTTATCACAACCATTAGTTCTTGAATTTAAAACAATGCCATTGGCTCAGTCAAAACCCACTTGAGAAAAGTGAAAACCAAGCATTCCATTCTTCTTTGATTTCACTTCCAAAACATAAAAAAGAAAAAATTAAAACATGAAAATGATCAATCTCAATGCCGTACCATCTATCTTTTCTAACATCAGCCCAAAATTCCTACTACAAAAATTAAAAGACAAAGAAACAACTGAATTCAAACGGAACATGAAATGCTATACATTTTCATGTGGTTGCGGGGGGTGCAACACGAAATTACAGAGTATTTTTTTTACTGACAAGAGATTGGGTCGATATCTTTCAAAAGCCCAACGATTTGCTGCATACTAGGCCTCTTTGATGGTAAATCAGCGGTACAAAGGTAACCAATTCTCAACACCTCCACCATCTGCTTCTCTGATCCTGTTCCTCGAATCTTTGGATCAACGGCCTGTGGAAGCTCATTCCTCCTAACCAGCCCCCTCACCCAACTCACCAAATTCAAATCCTTCCCATCGGGGTAATCATCCCCAACTGGTTTCTTCCCTGTAATAAGCTCAAACAGCACGACGCCAAACCCATAGACGTCAGACTTGGCTGTTACAGGTGACGGCGAGTAGCTGTTTGATTGAGAAAGCTCTGGGGGCATGTAACCTGGCGATCCATGGCCTTGTTCCTCTTCCAAACTACTTCCAACAGCCTTTGCCAATCCAAAATCTGATAATCTAGGCTCCAATTCTGAACTCAGATATATGCTACTAGCTTTCACGTCCCTGTGTATGATCTGAGGGAAGCACCCATGGTGTAAGAAGGCCAATGCACGAGCTGCTCCAAGTGCAATCTTGTGTCTAAATGCCCAAGTTATCTGGCCTTCAGATGATACACTTTGCACGCCATCCCCCTCTTCTTCCCATGTGTCTGTACTCCAATCCTCCGTGCGCTGAACCCCCAAAGGCAGATCATGGAGCAAGTTATGTAGGTTCCCATTCTCCATATATTCATAGATTGCAATCCTCTGCTCCCCGGCTAAGCAGTAACCAATCAAGGAGACAAGATTCGGGTGCTTGATTCGACCAAGACGTTCGAATTCTCTTGCAGCATCCTGATCTGAAACAGTCAATCTGTGAACCAGTACTTTCACAGCCACATGGATTCCACCAGGCAAAAGACCTCTATAAACAGGCCCAAATCTCCCTTCAGCCAACAAGGTCCCTACATCGAAGTGGGACGTAGCAGACAACAGGTCTGCGAATGAAAAATTCAGCAGAGGTTTATCAAAAATAATAACTGGAACCGAGGTAGCAACCTTAACATCTGCAACCCAAGTGGTCGAATCAGTCTGAAATGAAAAAGGGCCTGAAATGGTTGGCTCTTCCTTGTAGGAAAGCTGCTTCACAGCCCACATTCGGGCTGACCGCCGGCAACCAAATGCAAAACATGCTAACCCCACAAGGAAACAGAGGACTGAAATTGCTATCGCCAATATGAGCTTTACACCTCCATGTGTGTGGTGTTCTGTCTTCAACTTATCAGGATTTGCTGCAATTGGGCAATCGTTCTGTAGACCGAGGAACCCAGCTCGAAATGTTGCCGGCGAGAATTTCGTTGCACACAGTGACAGGTTATTGTATGAAAAGTCGAATTTCTCCATTTCAGGTAATCTTTGAACAAGGGCCAATGGGATTTCACCAGTGAGATTGTTCCGAGACAGATCAAGAACTTGTAGACTGCTGACGTTTAGATCAGGAATGTGCCCAGTGAGATGATTTTGTGAAAGATCAAGCACCTTTAGGCCACTCATTGGAGAGATTTCAGCTGGAATAAAGCCCACGAGGCCACAGCTTGACAAGTTCAGGTACTCAAGTTGGGAGATATTTGCTAAGCGTGGGAAATTCTCCCTAGAAAATCTGTTGTGAGCAAAATTCAGATGCTTGAGCGATTGTGCTTTTCTCAGGCCATCGAAGAGCTGCCCGCTGAGTTGATTTTCAGAAACGTCCAGAAAAACTACATTAGCCCAATTGAAGCTGGAACCGAAGTTTACCTGAGAGATGTGGCCTTGGAGCCGATTCCGGCTCAAGTCGATCACCTGCAATTTCTCTCCCAACATAGTTGTCAAAGGGCCCTGGAATTCATTCCCTGAGAGATTCAAATTCACGACAGATTTCAGCTCCCCAACATCAGATAGCCTTCCTTGTATTGCATTCTCAGCAATGTTGAGAAGGCTAAGATTCTGAAAGGCTGGTCCGAAGCCATCAGGCAGGCTGCCATTGAACAGGTTGTTGGAAAGATCGATCGACACTAGCGCTTTGCAGTTGATAAGCTCTTCTGGGATGCTCCCGCCAAGCATGTTCTGGCTAAGATTTAGAGATACCAGGCGCCCCAAATTCCCAATTGTGGTTGGAAGAGAGCCATTGATCTGATTCAAAGAGAGGTTGAGGCTCCTGAGAGTGGCACCAAGTCCCCAGAAATCAGAAGAGAAAGCAGCGATTTTGTTGTTGCTCAGGTCCAGGAATTCCAGGCTCTTGAGCTTGCCAATGGTGTTTTCAGGAATTGGGCCTGATAAACCGTAGCCGGAAATCGACAGACTAACAATATCGATGCTCTGGGCGTCGCAGACTACGCCATTCCAAGAACAAACAGGACCTGAGAAGTTCCGCGCCGAAGAATTCAATCCCATCTTCTGGAAGAAATCCAACAGGTAAAACCCATCTGTGTTGGGCTCTTGAGAGGCTGAAGAACTGAAAATCAGCAAAACAAAGAGAGAAAAAACAAATAGAGAGAGCCCCATTCGAAGACAAGGTTGGAAAAATCAGAAAACGCAAGATAAACGTAAGAAATCCGTTATTCCGTAGGAAAAGAACTGGCTTCGGACTCTCATGACTTCTTCCATCGAACCCAAAAAATAAAAAAGAAAGTCTTTTTGGTTTTCCCTCATCACCAATACCTTCTTGGTAAAAGGGCAGCCTTGGGTGTGCTGGAATGGCTGTTTTAACAGACTTCTTACTTCAAAGCCACTTCAAACCACCATAACAAGAAATTGGAGGTTCAACACCACCCATCTGAGAAAACTGGCTTTTGGGTGTTTGAGAAAAATGGTTTACAAACTTAAATTTTTCCCCCCCTAATTCCAGGCTCTTCTCCTATCTCATAAGCCACAAGCTCTTAAAAATGCAAAGAAACCAGCAGAAACCATTCGTTGGGGATGTCTTATAATATGAATACTACCAAGTTTCGGAAGGTTTCAAACTGCCACCCTCTTCGGGCTGGTTTTTAGCTGTAAACAAAACTCCAAAATTTTCATGCAAGTGAAAATGGGTAATTCAAATCCACACCGGCTAAAGAAGCTGTGTTAGAATCTGTGGTTTCGCAGCCTGAGGAAACAAGGACAATGGAACAATCCCCACGGAACCTATTTTGTCGCTCTTCTCGATATACATCGAAACAGCTAAGAGGACACGAGACCGTGAGGGGCTTTTCATAAAACAAGCCCATAGCTTTTCTTAATTGTACATTGCTCCTTATAATTTAGGCGTTTATAAAACAGACCCTCCAAGTTTCAGTATGTTGCAAAATATTGCAAAACGTAAACCCAATTGTAACGCATGCCCAGTAGGGGTCATCTTTTGATATAATTTCACTTCTTAGCAACCTAACAATCCTACTTTTTTCAATTATTATTTCTATATTTTTATTATTTTCACATCCTTTGATATATTTATTTTATCTTTATTATGTTTTCTTCTAATCATTACTACTATCTTATAACATTGCCTTTTTGCTTTTAAAAATTTTTTGCACAAAAATTTTCACTCTATTTACTTTTGCTACGTAGACCCAATTTTAAATATGAAATGGATTGATAATTAACATAGTTTTGAATATATTTCGAGATATTTTTTAGAGCAAATTTCTTTTATACATACAAATTTTATCTATAATTTCACTTATACCCACGGATTTTTAAAAATTTCTTATATACCCACAAATTTTGCTTACAATTCCCTTATACATATGTCATAAGTGAACTGTTAGTGGCATCGTAGTGACAGGTGAAATGACAAAGATTCCTCGACCATCTTCACCGCTTCGGTTGGGAAAACACCCTCTTCACCGTAGCTTCGTCTCGAGGGTTTGTCAATGCAGATCCCTAGATTCAAAGCATCCGATCCTAAAACCGACGAGACGAGGTTCCACTTTGATGTAGAATCAGAAGTGGCATCTCAACCCTGCAATGTTACTTCTCGCATGCTTTGCCCTTGTGCCCATATTAAACCACGCACTCGTTTAGATTTATAATTCAACTAACTGGCATGTGGTAGGGGGTGTGTCAGTTTGAGTGGGAACGCTTTAGGATTCTATGGTATAAATAAAGAGCGGGAATGCTGAATAAGCAGGATTGGTTTTGCTTGTAATATGGTGGTATTTCACTAGGATGTTGTTCTTTCCTTAAGAAGAACCACGTTCTCTCACTCTTTCTTTGATATTGATTGATTCGTAGAGCTAGATCCACATTAGGGGTATCAAAGTACGGTTTTGAACTCGCAAGGAGGAGACTGACAACTACGTAAGAAATGACTCAATCTTCCTCCTCGCAAAGCAATGAAGTTCCCATTATTGATGGACATGAGCATTGACTAAGAATTCCAGATGGAAATAATGGAAATTCATCAGATCTATGTCCTATTCTTGAAGCAAGTTGTGCAAACACAAATTGAGATATCGTAAGTACTGGAAAGGGAGTTTGTAGTCACGAATTGAAATATGCAAAATATTCAATCAAGTGTGGAATCCCTCAACTCCTTCATTTCTACTTTCAAACATCAGGATAAAAAGGAAGACTGTGAGGAGACTTTGTCAGACAATGGGAATCGACGTCGAGGACATCGATTTCAAAGACATGGCGTTGATGATGACACAGGGGTAGTCCGATGATGATGATGGGATCTAGCTCTATGGAATAAGACCTAACCAAACTAAGGCGAGAGAAAAAAAATAAGAAATCATTGTAAAGAATAAGAGTTCATAAAAAAAACTCATAATATAACTACAAGGGACCCCCTTTAGAAACTACCCTCAGTCAAGTTTGATGAAATAAGTTTAGCCAAGTTATGAGCTTTTTAATTTGCAGTTCTTAAAATGTAAGAGAAAATAATCAATCAAATCATTCTTCACATTCCCTAACTTTCACTACCAAATCACACAAATTCAACATAATATTTTCACTTTTCATCAACCAATTGATCAACAGTAGTAAATCACCTTCAATTTCAGCCCATCTTATGCCCATTTTCATTTAACCAATTCAAACTTATAAGAGTAACAAAAACTTTCATTCACAAGGATTTACATAGACATTTGGAAGCAATGAAATATATTTCAAATTGTTATAACTTATGTTTAATCTATTTAATATCTTAGATTCATTTTAAAATATTTATAAGTTTGGAGATAATTAAGGAGAGTTAGACGTTATTTTACAAGGTTTCAGATTAAATGTACTCATTTGCATTTAGCTTTGGTACAATCAGGTGCATTTAATCTATTTTATTGAAATTTTTTATAAAATATTTATCTAAGTGTATTTAAGATATAAGACAACTTTTATCATTTTGAAGATTTGTAAATACTTTTTTAATTTAAAAATAGAGGCATTTTAATCAATTTTAAATGACTAAAATACCTTTATTTTAAAAATTAAAAAAACATGTGCAAATTTCCAAAAATAATAAAATCTAATACATAAGTACAGTCAAATTAACAATTTTATAAAAAAATTTAAAAATAAATAAAAAATGAATAAAAAATAATTTTTTACAGCTGGATGCATCGAAGCTAAATGCACGTGAGTAGACACTACCAAGGTCCATTTTACAAAATGTCTCTAGGAAATTCTACTTGGCCTTGAGTTCGAGGATGCGAGATTTACTCGTGCTTTTGAGATTGTTGAAGTGGGACCCACTATGGAGTGATACCCATTACTGACCGTTCACGCAATGCCTGCCAAGTAAACCGCGTTCGATGAAATTGGAAAGCCAATATAGCCAATCGCGTATCTCGGATTCCTCCTGGCAAGAGCAGGAAACCCGTGATACGCAGCACTCATTCGAGGTAAGAAGATTATCGTCCATGCAAACCGTTTTAAGTGATCCAAACCACTCACGTGTCTTATTCCGTTTTCATTAAGCTATGCATCCATAGATTTTGATCCTTTGAGACGTTCATGCGCCGAAAATTTTATCTTTTTAATAGAATTTTATAATTAAAGAAAAACAAAAATATTTTACTTTTAAATATTTAATTTTCCTTCAAAAACGTGATGATAAAAATTATGAACAATTCGGATCATCTAAAAGTATACCCGAGAGAATAAAACCTAACATGTGCGCGCGACGAAGATGATATTAATTTATATTTTCGTGGGTAAGCAAAGACGGCTCTGACGCGTGCTGTCTACGATAGTCAAAACGATAAATATTCAGTAGATTCTAGCGAATTATAAAAGATAAGTATTCAACTCACGAAATAAAAAATAAATTCAAATTTAAAAATCGAATTCTCAGGAATTGTATCAAGGGAATAATCGAAATTAAAACGGAGCGAGATCTTGTTTTGTCCCTTTAAAAGCAAATAAAATACGAATATTGTTTTGTTGAGGTCCAGAGTCAAGGCCATGGTACTGTTAGCCTCGGCTGATGTGAGATTCTTATTAACATGGGAAGCCAAATCGAAATATTCCACTTTTCAAGCGTCCAATCTGTTCGAACGCCTGTTACGTTCGCACATTCAAGTAATGCTGTTTGAAAAATTATAAAATTTACGAATGAATAATTTTTAGCGTAAAAGTTATTAAAATAAAAGAAAATGACATGGTACGATGGAGATAATGAGGAAGAAAAAAAAATAAAATTAAAACAAATAAAATAATTTTATAAATAATTATGTAGAAATGATTAAAAAATAAAATAATTATATAAGAAGATAAAAAAATAATTATAAAAAAGAAAAAATTTTAATTGAAAATTTATAACTTTATATTTTTTGCAACACACCCTTGCAAAAATGATCCAAAGAATCAGGCTTGTCGCCAGCCCCGAAGTCAATAAACATTTGCAAGGATGGGATCCTCATGCGCGCGAAAGCACTCGATTTTCTTCCGGACACTTCTGCAGTCAAAGCTCCTGCCATTAGATCCATCACGAGGAGCGCTTGCACTGGAACAATCAAACGTGCCGTAGTAATCTCACGAAAAATTCGATCCACCCAAATCATGCAAATTGGTTTTTAAAGATGGGGAATAATGGGTTTAGCCTTTAGTAGGAGCTCAGTTCCCATCGGCTCGTACGGGAACTCTCCCAAAAATTTGTATTTGTATTTTATTTTCAAAATCTCATTACACATATTATTTAAAATGACGTTGAAATTCATAAAAATTAAATGACGTTAACTAAAAATTACAATAGAAAAATATTACAGGTATGCATATTTTTAGATTGCAAACAATATGTACATTGAAGTTTATGTAATTTAAAATTTTATTCACATGTTTTTATAAATGTGAATTTAAAAAATCTTTTTATGTTACTAAAAATATTGTGTATTATTTTTTATGGGTCAAAAATACACAATTTTTATAACTTTTATTTATTAAGATCACACTAAAATCTGATTTATTTAATTTTTAATGTAGATTATCAAACTTATATTTCCAATAACATATGCGGCGAAAATTATGAAATAAAATAAAAATACAAAATTTAGGGAGAGTTACCACGGCGGCTTCCCGGAGTAATGGGATGGCGGTGGAGCATCAGTCACGCACCGCCCGAGTTTCGAGGCTTCGATTTTGTATTTTTAAATGATACACTTGATAGGTTTGTTCGGGCGATGGGATAATGGGAAGGCATTTGATTGCTCTCACCGCCGGGAAAAAGTTCCGCGACTTTCTCAACCGGGAAGAAGGAAACGTTGACGCTCTGAAGCAGCACGCAAGTCCATGCGCGTGCCCGCCTCTGACACTCACTCGGTCTGCGTGCTCGACAAACATAAGTCTGTCGGCTGCTCATGGAATGGTGCGCCGGCCCAATAATTTGGACCGTCCGTTCGTTTAGAAGTTATTAATAAGTACGCTGATTTTTATATATATAAAAAATAAGTACGCTAATTTTATAAAAAAATACTAAAAAATAATTAAAAAATATAGTAATTACCGAGAGTGAAAATTTTTAATTGAAAATTTTTAACTTAATATTTTATACTAATTACCAAACACACCCTCTATATATAAGTGCAATTTATGACTAAAAATTTAAAAGAGAAAAGTTACAATATCTCAAAAATTCTACATATTAGAAAATTTTGAAAATTATAGAAAAAAATTTATCCAAAACATCGCAGCTTGTGACAATGAAAAGATTACTTTATCCATATGAAAATTTAATTATCTTTAATAATTTAATATTTCCTAATACTCATTCTCTCATAGACCCACTATGCATCTTGGTTTTACGGTTTTACTACCATTTCAGTTGAACATTGTGTTGATGAATGCGCTTTGCATTCATTTCTTTTCGATTAGCATTCCTACGTTTTCAGTAATTTAAACGAGTGAGTTATATTCTTACAACCAAGTAATCTATTTTTTAATCAATTACTTTCTAATTATTGTACTTTCTTGTTTTTTTTATAATATACATGTCTTTATTACCAAAACACAGATGTACGTTGAATCTAAGCTATGCTATTCGATTGTATTCCTTTTTAAAAAATAAATAAATAAATAAAAATCAGTCTTCATCGATTTAATATCTCATCGTATCTAAAGCCGCCCAAATATGGAGGGATGTATGTCGTCTGAATTGGGATCTGATTGGACTAAACCCAGGTACATCCCATCTTAAAAATCAATGGACACTTCCATTACTTCCAACTATTTGACTTGACCATTAAAATAGTAATGCTCCGCTCGCTATCAAACAAAATGTTAGGTTCAGTGCATTGTTTAAATAATCTAATGAGATGCATTAATTTTTTATTCTGACATATATTTTCAACCGTTGCAGTTTATTTTTCATACGAAAATTTTTATTCTTTTATCCTTTATTTCTAAATACTACCTATGTCGCTTATCCGGTTGAGAGCTAACAATATTTTTGGGAATGCTACCTAATCCGATTTGATGCCAAGTATTTTTTTAAAAAATGAGCTATATAATTCAATTCTACCTGAAACAATTTTTATCTTTTTATTTTTTGAAAAAAAAAAGTAGTTCAACATATTCCCTTTCTTATAAAATACTAGTCGGGGACAAGCCTCTTTAAACCAGGATTTCAATCGTATGCTCCCGAAAGTATGCAACCTCCGTGCTCTTGGCCTCCCGATGCCACCCTTTTAGGCGCGCTCGTTTGGAGCTGTTGGATGCGGCAGCAACGACGAGGCAGGGAATTTTGCCTACAGGTCCCCCGTCAGTAAGGGTGTTAACGGATCGGGTTGAACGGGTTGGAGCCTAATCCTAATCCTGACCCATTTAATATATCTCAACCCTAATCCGTTTATTAACTCATTTAAAAAACATCAACCCTAACCCATTTACAACCTATTTAATAAACGGGTTAACGAGTAGTGTTTGTTACTAATTTTCATGCTAAAAATCTTTAATAAAGTCTGTAAATTTAAATAAATTAAATAATTTGAAGCTAACATACATGAATTTAATATTATTTTGGCTTGAAAACATCAACGCCAATCTCAAGTCATCTCTTTAATGTCAATTCTTGTTATAAATATTATATATAAATTATAATATATTATATTAAATGAGTTATACGGGTTGAATGGGTTGGACGGGTTGCGAAGCCTCAACCTTAATCCGTTTATTTAATTAGATAGTTGAACGGGTTGGCAGATCATAACCTGTTGAGTTAAAGTGTTTTGATGATACAGAATTTAATGCTCGAAATGTATTGCTTGTATTTGATTCATGATGAATGGTTGTAACAAGTTAGCATTGAATTGTGTTATGAATCTGTCGAGGTTTTGC
>JAXCLR010000092.1:10522090-10579223 GCA_035584095.1 Annona squamosa | reverse complement strand
GCCGAACTCCATGTTAATTGAGATGGACCGAGATTCCGGAGTTGTTTAAATTCATTAACGACTGGATTATATATCATCGTTATTTCATCGTCATTATATTATATATATGCACACACATTTGCAACTTTGCTTACATCAAAGCGGTTTCATATAATACTTTCATTTTCTAAAATATAGTATTGATGATTGATAGGCTAAGTTTCATCCCGATCAAATGCTTGGCATCGCTACTTCTCAATATATATATTTGGCATGGCTCACATTTGCTTAAAAATAAATATATTCTCCAACGTCTCAAGTGGTCACGTAAAGAACTGCACTAAAAAAAAATTAATTCTTGTAGAAATTTGAAAAATTGTTTAAATCCATTTATATACATAGTAGAATATAATAATAATTATTCACATATTAGTAATATTGTAAATGGTTTAGATAATAAAAAACTACCTACAAATTAATATTTAGTATCAAATTATTTTATTTATTAATTTTATATATTCATAAATAGAGCTCATATTTAATGATATTAAACAAATGAAACAGTTTATATGATAACATAGATGATGTAAATACAATAAATAGAATGAATTTTTATCAACCATTAAAATATTAAAAACAAAAAAGGTTATATAAAAGAGAAGATTTCATAAAAGCTGAGTCTATATATATACGTGTGTACACCCATGCCATGTTATTTATCATCAAAAACTAAAATTATAAATTATCAAATTAAAAAAAAAAATTGAAGAAGGTCTAAGTGGGGCCAAACAAACATTTATAAAAGAATTTAAAAAATTTTCGACGGCCATGTTAGCGCCTGTATAAGTTGTATGTGTCCTTTTTTTTAATGTGAAGCTGTATTACTTTTTTAAAATCAGTGATAAGATTAAAATATTACAGTTTTTATTTAAGCAATCAATATCTACTTAGTTCCTCATTCAAAAAAAAAAAAAAATCTACTTAGTTTGATTCATCCTAAGAATTAACATTAAAAACAAATGTGTGCTGAGATAATGAAGACTCAATAAAAGAAAAGAGTAAAAATAATAACAATATGCAAAACAATTGTTAATTATATGGAAATCTTTTCTTTTACTGTTAGGAGGATTTTTTAAATCCTCTTTATGAGTCTATAACTAGTTTTTCTGGCTCAATGTCTAAGACAATAATAAAAATTAATAATCTACCAAATGAAAGAAAAATATTTAATTAAATGAGAGAATACGATTAAAAATAAATATAATCCTCATTTTATTCGCCAAAAGAAATTAATGTTTGTTTATTCTCATGTCTTGTTAATCTTGCCTCACAATTTTAACTATAACATATTCATCGCCAAAAGATCTTATAATATTCATAGCATAAAGAACGACGGTATAATCACAAATAAGTTTTAGCAAATAGCAATTTAGTGAACCTAATAAATGAATATGACGGAGAAATAGATTTTTTGATCAAAAACTCAAATCTTTATTTTTTTGATGAAAAATGAAATTAAAACTTAAAACCTACAAAAGCAAGAATCATAAGATCCTTGTTGATCATTAAGAAGCATACGGGGCAAATAAGTCCAACAACTTTGAACCCTTAGCTCTAAATATCTTTTAACTGACTCCTGTCAATTGATTAGTCATCCAAGCAGTGACAATCCAATCTTTAATTTGATGATAAAAAAGAAATTTATTTTGAAAATTTTAAGTTTCTTTATCCATATGTTAAAAAAAATTTAATATAATGGAAATAATTATTTTGCACCCAAATAACTTTTTACATATGCTTAAATACATCATAAGTTTAATTACTATATATATATATATATATTTATGATAGCAAAAGAAACTGATAAATTTGTCTAAGTTTCTATTTAGAATTATTTAAAAATGAAGATATAACTATTAATTTGAGAGTCCAACAACTTTTAGCAATGTATTTTTTAAATCATAGATAAATCTATATTGGTTAATATTATGATTCGTTTAGGTTTAAGAATAACATTTGCACCAAGCTCCTATTCAAGTCACATAAAAGCAGTTTGATCTAAACTCATCTATTTTTTTTTCCATCTTAATGATAGATGGAAAATTTATTCCATTTATTGCATTTGATATTATTTATTTAGTTAAAGTACTAAGTTTCAACTAAATCAAAGATGTGCATAGCCTCTTTTTGCTTAAACATATACTCATGTATAAATTACGAAAAATGATTAAGTCCATCACGTGTACATTGGAATATAATAATACTTTATAAAATTATTTATTCACATAATAATAATATTTTAGATGGTTTGGATATTGAAAATATACATTAAATTGATATTTAGCATCAAGCTATTATATTATATTTATTTTATATATTTGTAGTTATAACCCATGCAGAGTTTTAAACAAATGATGATGTTTCCATGATAATATAAGTAATTCTAAAGAAAATAGATGGAGTAAATTTGCAATCAATAATCTGGAAAAAAAATGGATTGGGTTGCATAAAGAGTGAATTTATGAATTTACGATGGTCAGAGATAATATTTTCATTAGATATTCTTCAATGGAATTGGTTGTATTTTACAAAAATTTATTTTTTTAATATCTAGTCCATCAATTATATTTTGAATGATTTATTCAACCTATATACAAAAAATCAAGTGATTAAATTTTTTTTATAATCAATAATCTTAAAAATGTAGTTATTAATTACTTAAATTATAAATAATCTTGTATCTTCTATTCTGCACAAAAGTTAATTTGCATAGAGATTCACAAGTGAGAGTGCAAGATAATTGTATAAGAAAATGTACATTAGAATTGCATAAGTTCCAAAAATAATCCTATTTATAGATGCATCAGGCAGGATTTCAGTTGAGCCACGTGCAATGTCCTGACCGGGCATGACAAAATGAGATTGTGTATAATTTCTGTAATTATTTATTTGATGCTAATTTATTCATTATGCTTCCGCATGAAGTCGTAACAATTCGAATCGAATCATGCATCCTAACATGACAAAAATAAAGTAAAATATGACGGATGGTTAGAATTTACAATCGTTAAAGAATAAAAAATTTAACTGCTTTCATAGAAGAATTTCTCCATTTTCACCATAAGCATGTATGAATTTCAGTCTTTTTGCAAAAACAGATTTTCATTGAAAAAACAAGTGTTCATTAACAATAAAACCGGAAAATCACAACCAATTTTTTCTCAAGTGCGAAACTGTAAACTTAAATTGCATCAAGCTTAGCACAGTGGGGGAGAGTGCATTACGAGATTTCCTATACCAGGCAACAAAAGCAATTTATCAGGCTTGTAAGTACTTGTCAAAAAACAAATATGAAGCTCCACAGGCTTCTTTCATTTCTCAAATATAGGCTTCGAGATCTAAAAAAATAAAATACAGGATATAAGTCAGTATTCTCAAAGCTAAACTAAAACCTGATTGCAATTGCATTATTGTCAATGCTTCTCAATGTTACAATCTCCACCCATAACAACATTAACCCGACAAAACTGCCTGCAGCATCTCTCTCCCCTGCAGCCACAACCACTATCGCATTCCATTGGTACAACAACCTGAGAGCACAGACCTCCAACTTCATATCCTGAATGGCCTGCTCCCAGAGCTGCTCCGGTCCATCAACTTTGCCTTCTTCGCATGAGCTTTCTCTGTTGCAAATTCTTGGAAAGGATTTGGGCCACCAAAAGATTGTACAGACTTCCTGACCTTTTTCCTCTTTCCCTGGTCATATTCTTCATCCCTGTGTATGCAAAAAACTTGACATTATTAGCAAACTTCAAAAAATAAACAAAACACCAAAATACAACAACATAAGAAATCAACTGTAGAAATTTCACTCGGCAACCGGAAAGTATATATGGTAAAAAAAAGGTTTGGCGACAGTGGGCAGGTCATCCTTGCATGTGCAAATGTCAGAGCATATCTGTGTAATGAAACTAAGCGACTTTTCAACCAAGCAATTCATGATGCTTGCCCTGTCCATAGCAGGTAATACATACACCTAATCAAACAAAGATAATAGTTTATTACTCATAAAGATGAAGTGGATAAGAAGTGCAAATGTTGCAGCTTATTCCTTGTGAACCACTGTTAGCATCCCATAAGTCCAAACTAGGAAATACGTGATTTCTCAGGGAATCCACACCTGGAGCAGCTTGGAGAGGGGACTTCCCTGTTCTATATGCCTCCAATCTCGAGTAAACAAATTAGTTTTCATGTAACTAAGCCGTCAAGCACAAAGTGCCCACCTTCAGATGTAGTGAAAATGCTATGCAAAAACTATAATCATGTACGTGGTCTTAATAACATTGTCATGTACTATAATCATGCATATGGTATTAATAACAATGTCACAAGTACTTTCCTATTAATTTAGGTCCTATTAATTTAGGTTCAGCTTTACAAAGACTTTGACCAATCCTTTCTGCGGACAAAAATAACTCATGTAGTAGCTTTGTCTCCTCCCTTGGCAGTTCACTGGTCTAAACTGAACAATATTCAGGAAAAAGATTTTTTGAAAAATGCAAAATCTACACTCACACATATCAAACCATTGATTGTGGATTAAAGCACATAATCAAGATTCCACTGTGTGAGAAGAAATATTGGCACCACATACTAAAACATTGATTGTGGATGCATGAAGCACATTAAAAAATTTCCATTGGGAGAGGAGATGTTGGCGAGTGTTACCTAAAACAAACTGGAGGTTCCTTTCCAACAGTCTTAAACTGGTTGAAATAAAGTATCCTATACATAAAATTTAAGATCGTAATAAAAACACCTAACACAAATCAAGTTGCAGATCTTGACCCAGGAACAAATCTTGTACCACAAAAGCTACAATGCTTAACTAACACACTATTACAAGACAGAAAAGCCAGATATTTACAGCACCAGACCGGCCAGAGCCTGAACCCGGTTGGACAGCTTGAATAAGGCTAGTCCAGTTTTGAAATACTGACATCAGCTTACTGACTTCACTTCAAATTTTGGTTCACACGATTCACTCATCAACTTGCCCAGTAAAGATGGATTGGAAGTTTCTTGATCAGTTTAACTCTTAACTAATTTCTTATTTTCATACTAGGAACAAAATTTTGGATAGCCTGTAAATCTGGATGTCAGTAATATAAGCTGCAAGACACACAAAATCTAAGAAAAAATTCCATCAGCCTAATTAAATATTAATAGTAACAGAATCTCACCATTCATCCAACACATATCCAATGCTGCTTTTCTGATCTGCATTCAAACTGTTGTCCACAACTTCTGGTAATTCTATGCCATCCCAGCGTGCAACTGCCAGGCCAAATTTTGTATAAAATAATTAAAAAAAGGAGCTCAAAATCATGTTAGACATGCAGTATTATCATACATAAGTCCAAAAAGAAAACAGCTAAACATTTAGGAACCCACCAGGAACCTCTTGAACCTCTTCTGAGCCCCTCATAAGCATTGTCACCAATCCACGCTGGTTTGATCCTCCCTTCAGTTGAAAATCTCTGCCCCTTAAATCACACTGACTTTCCATAGACCTCTTCTTTTCTAATGGTTCATTGGTACCAAGCACAGCACTACCAGTTCCACCGCTTTCCCTCAAACCACTGACTTCACCATGGGAAATACCACCAAAACCAGCCACATCATTTGCTGCTTGATGGTTCTTCTGATTACCCGAAACAGGATGAAAATGTTGATCTTGACCATTTGTATTCTCGATATTACCCATTGTACTCCTGCCGGATGTAGAAAGCTCTTGATCGCTACAGACAGATTCGGCCATCAAGGCCTTCTTCCTTGCATCTTGACAGTGTCGCCGCTTGCTCCTTCTGTGCTTCTTCCTCTTGCGTAGGCATAAAGATGCAAGAAAAAGTCTTTTTGGTCCAAGATGAGGACCAGCAAAATAAAGAAGTTTCAAAATTTTCTTTGGCTTACATTGCACACTTCCTGGATTAACGGTCTCCAAAACAGAACAGCTTGCATCAACCAATAGCCTTAATGGACTTCCTGGCATAGTTTGCTCCAGTTTCTCATCATTTTCTCTACTAGGCAAGCAAGTCGCATCACTAGATGATGATGTAACATGAGTTTTCCCAAGGTCATCATTTGAGGCTCTGGATGGATTTGACATCTTTCTTGCTTTCCTAACCTTTGGCTCCGTGATGTCCATGCCCTGTGAGTGAACCAATCCCTCTGCATTCCCAATTTTCTGCAATAAAGTCACAGGAAAACCATCAATACGGATTAATATCCTATATTGAAGGCATCAATGGGTTCAATATGTTCAATGTGCACTATGGCCACTCATTATATTGGGGAAACCAATTTCAGACAAGGCACACTGGTGCTGATAACAACAATGTGTCCATTGTGCACACAGACAGAGCTAGTGAAAGGATTAGCTAGAACCTAACAAACTCCTTTTAGGTTACACCGAGGACCTGGGATTAAAAACTCAGCTGTTTGAGCTTAGAAATGAACTGACAATCATGTTTGATGAAATGCTGTGTTTGAAACTTTGGTGTGGCTCATGAATGGAGCCACCAAAATCTACTTATTTCACCAATTTATGTGAGCAAGAGATGAAATGAATGGAACAAGACAGGGCACGAAGCTTCCAGAATTTTTCTCCTCTCCAGCATCTAATTCAAATGAATTACCTGACACATGCCATTTCCACCATCGGGCACCAAGACAGCTGGCTCTTGCAGACCATTGTGCAGATTTTTTGGAGCAACCGGAGCACTTGGATGACTGTTCAACTCAGAAGGTGCATATTCAGAAGAACAGTGTGTTCCAGGGTCAATATTGGAATCCTCTGTTGCAATAGTAGCATCATCCAGATGAGCAGCAGAATTGCTGTTGATTTTTGACAATGGACCCTCATTTGCATTTCTCAAAACGAAAGGATCCCTGAATGAAGATGCCTCCAATGTGGTGTTGCTTGATAAAGGGTCAAGCTTGGTATTTTTTGATGGGGTTGATTGCTGCATAGATTCAACCATAACCTGGCAACCAGCTTGAACAGTAGACACTTTCTTTGAGACAGGATCGTTTGAAAAAGCAGCCAAGACTGCAACAGGTTGATTCTCTGCCACTGACTTCTCGGTTTTAGTTTCAGCAGCAACGTACTTTGACATGGTTAATCTTTCCATAATTCCACCTTTAGCTGTTATAGAGCATGAAGCTATAGAAGCTGGAATTTCTTTGTTTCCTGCAGCATTTGCAACCACACTTTC
Organism: Annona squamosa; assembly: GCA_035584095.1. Lineage (NCBI taxonomy): Eukaryota > Viridiplantae > Streptophyta > Magnoliopsida > Magnoliales > Annonaceae > Annona > Annona squamosa. Next base: position 10,571,967 of record JAXCLR010000092.1, on the reverse strand, counting down.
CTTTCGAACTGCATTAAGAATTTTCTTGGGATCCAAACTTTTTCTGTTCCGGATATAGAAAAGCATGTAGGCCTTTTGTTCAAGCACGGTTTTCTGACTGACTTGTATAACCTGCAAAAGAAATACATCCAATGTAACTCAAGAACTAAGCTCCCTGCAATACATTTAAGAGGAAAATGGCGGCGCACAGTAGAGAGCATAATCATCGGATAGGATACATGTGGCTGCCACATTAGCTGGGAGGCTTAGAGAACAGTAATGATAAAAAAGCAAACAACAAAAATAATGGTGTGAATTTCAAAAGTATAAAAAAAGAACCATCATTAGCCAATCTTCAACCAAAGTCAGAAGTGCAAGAGATACAGATTGTTTTCCTTTCTGTCTTCATTTTTAGTCCAATTGGGGAATTCTCAGTATAAATCAAAATAGCAACAGGATGGATAGCTTGCTAGTGGTAGATGTGCAGTAGAGATTCCAGATATCCCACAATCAGAGAGCACTGACCAGCCAACAAGGGTAGGTAACAGATCTTGAGCATTTACTACTGAACTCCACAAATCTTGTCAGGCTATCTAGCTTTACTGCTCTGCATTATAACAATGTTCACAAAATTGGAGAAAGTAGAACAAATTACTCACAATTGCATCATATCATCTCTCCGCCTTCCTTTTGCATTCCTCTCTTGCTCAGAAACAGAGGATTTTTTCACAAGATAACAATGATAGGAATGGAAAATTTAAGATTTTTATGCATTTTTGTTGCCTAGGAATTTCTTTTTGATTCTGGGAATTGTTGAAGGGTCACGTCCTTATCAGGGAAAAGAATCAATAACATCTAAGATCATTACCACCCCATGCATTTAGCATCATCAGCTTGCTCAAGTTCAAAATTCACAAGAACAATTCCAAGTCTTAAGCCAAAGAATGCTCATAGTCATGTCCTGCATATGTCAATGGATATTTATCTTAGATGCAAGATTATCACCACGAGGACATCAATACATAAATGCGATGACCTAAAATTCGAGTCAACATACTCAACAGACAATTGGTTACCAAAATGAGTAATAAAAAATGAATAGGAAGTGATCTAATACAACTGGTAGCATGGAATTTTCACATAACCTCTTCATTTTAAATTTCAAAATTGTTCTTTAAAAATCTTAACCATTCATAACATTTGCTATTTGCTTTATAGTGATAAAATCAAAAATCACTTTGATTGCAAGCTTGTATTTTATAAATATTTAATACCATCTAAGATTGAATATATCACTATGAAATTTTGCTAAATTTTGAGAATGAATATATAAAAGGTCTGAAAATGTGAGGCTTTTGGCATCATAGGTAAACAAACATAATAAATGCATTTCCATGCAACACAGTCGGCTGTTTTAGATAACTTTCCAACATGAATAGCATAGAAAGTGAGCAGATTGTTGGGAAAGAGAGAAAAAAGGGGTAAAAATAAGTCCTTTCATCCCCTTTGACCCCCTTAATGTGATATAACATTTCGACCATCTAATAACCTTACTTATTCCTCTTTCAATTATTCTCCTCCTTTTCATCCAAAAAGTCAATATTTATCTTTACTTACTCTATTTATATCATTACCACCAAGCCAATCATCAGCATTCCTTCTCTTTTCCTTTACTTCTTCAGATAGCATATTCTCCCACCTCTTTTCAATCCATCCAAACACGCTAAAAAAAAAAAAAAAAAAGCTAAGGTTAAGGATAAAAGCACCAGGAGAGCTGAAATCTTGATCTTTTAGACATGGGATAAAGGAGATGGGCCTAAGCTGAATCTTTAGACAATTGAATCCCAGAACAATGCATCTCCCATATTGGAAAGCCCTGCGATGAGTGTAGTCTCCCTTGCCACTACATTTCTTTTGAATGTAATTCCAAAGTTCAAATTTGGGATAAGGATTTACAAGGAATCAGAAACAGAGGAAGACAGATCAAGATGGATACATTATCATGACTAGCAATCTCAAATATGCAACTAGTCCAAAGGAAAGAAAGAAGTTAAAAGATAGTTCTCTTCAGTCCCTTAAAAAATGGGAAAGAGAAAAGGAAAATAGTATGGACTTCGGAGATGCAAATGCTTCGTGTTTGTACCTGGTTATCATCAAGAGAATACCACATTCCACTTGATGTTCGGATGTAACAGTAATAATGTCCAGCTCGAGTACTCCAACCAGCATGGACCAGGACACCATAAAGAATATATTTTAGTTCTTCATCCTGAGAAATCAACAAAACGTGAATATGACAACAAGAAAATGTACAGCAAAAGATGAAAACTAAATAGAGTACCTACTCACATGTGGGTCACTAGCAAATGGTTTCAGGTCCAACATAGTATCAAAGTCAACCTTCTTGTTGATCTTTTGGTCAGGCAGATGTGAACTGAACCGCTTCAGATGAATGGTGAGAACATCTGGGGCCTTGTGAATAGTAAGCTGCTTAAGGGCCCTGACTTTGTCTTGGCAGCGTTGGCATTGGTATTGCCGTTCTCCTCCATCTAACTGTTCCACAGCAGTGAAACGTGCAAGCGCCTTGATCACAGAATCAGCCTTCACTATTTCAAGGCTTAAATCCAGAAAAGGATCAAATTTATTGGAACAGAATGAACACTGTGTGCATTTAACCTGCAGCATAATGCATGGAGGACAAGTTAGGGGGGGAGGGAGCTGGAAAAACAATCCAATAGTAAGGATAGCGAGAGGCAAAATCCCTAAGAGAATACAAAGAGTGTTTGAGCCTCTGTTGATCTCAAATATCTAAATATGATAGCCTGACATTTCTATTTTCATCTATGTATCTGTCTGTGCATCTCCCCTCCCTGTCTGTATTAGCCTTCATGGTAAGTCCCCAAGTACATATACCACAAAACAGAAAATTTTACCTGACTTCTGAGACGACCACCAAAAATTTTGTGGACCAAGCTTTTCTCATAAGCACTAGGAGATTCACTTGACACTCCAGATGGTAAGCAGCATTTGTGCATTGACTCTAGCAAGTTAACCATGTACTCATGTGCATCCTCCTGTCTAGAAATCCGGAAGTTCCTAGATATGCCTGGTAAGGTAGTCAAGAATCCCAAATGTCCATTCCACTGGAACTAGCTGACATGGACAGTTCATGTGGCCCATATGGCATCATTTCCTACAAAGAGTTGGTATTGAAACTTCGTAGAAAGCTTTACCAGTGAAGCTTCTAAGACAAAGTTGTTCCTGAAATAAATTTCAATTGATTTCAAGTGTTCTTTGGTTCTGATTCCATGAAGTGAACTCCACTAAAATCTCAATAGAGCCTTCTCATTTTGGATACCATGATAGTTTAATGGGATCCAAGCCAAGCATCATTGGTAACACTATCCATCTAGTTGAAGTACACAAATTTAATCAAAGTTCCACATAAATAACACATATTGTACAAAAAATCATGTGCTATGTTATTAAAAAAATTGAATTGACTCACACAAATGTTAAGATACTGTATGCTTATACGATCACAAATCCTTAATTACATTTACATTGTGATTACATCATAGGTCTCATAGGGAAGGGGAAAATTTTAACGGTTCATCATCCATCTCAGATGATCCAATTTTCAGACTGGTATAAATCTTTTATTGGAATGATCTGGAAATTCATGCTAAGTATACAGTGTGAAGGATGATGGTTGACTTCAATCTCAAAAAAAGACAAAAAAATGCAGGTGCAAAACGAAGAGGTCCTGCCAAGATATCATTAAAGCCTAGCTCAGTGACAGTACAAAATACAAACCACTACTTGCCAGGACAGTTTTCCAGAAGAGCTTACGATAGTATCTTTCCCAAACTTATTCTCAACAATCTCAGGAAAAAAGGGCTCTGATCTCAACATACTGATGTATGCTGGTTGAGAACCAGTGTTATGTGTAAAGTCATGGATCATGATTAGCGATCCATAGGAAATCTTACCACTTGGTATGCTCGAAAATTCTCTCTTTGGAAAACTATAACAATTTTGCATGTTCATGTTAAAACTGAAATATGGATTGTTGATGCTTCCCTTTGGTATGACATGAAAACAATGTTGAGAAACCAACAAGCAAAATGAAATTCCACAAAAGGCCACTCTCACTAAAATGATCTTCCTAATTCCAAATTATTAACAATGCATGGGGTGAACTCCAACAAAACCTAATATTTCATGAGGCATGGAATCCAATTTTTCATTCTCAAAAGAAACATAAGAAAAAAAACAAGGAAAAGAAACTCATGGACACTTCATTAGGATACATCGCAAGTTGTTAACAAGATGACGAGGTGATACTATCTTCCCAGTAGATTCTAAAGCAGTCCTGACATGTTTCTGAAGAGCACATAATGCACAAAATCCAGCAGTGTGGCCTTCACAAAACAGCAATGAAGAAGAGTTAATTGCACAGCACAGTAACATAATCAGCCCCAACCAGTATTACAGAAGTTAGGTAACCAATGAAATTCATTGAAATCAACGGTGTAATCTGTTGTAATGAATGAAAGAACACCAAGATTTTACCATTTAAGAACAACTCCAACCAATCTTACAGAAGGCCAGACATCCAATGAAATCCATAGGAACAAAGGATGAATCAGTCGTAATGAATTGAAGAAACACTGTGATCTTACCGCTTATACATGTAAAACAAATACACTTACAAGCTTGACAAACAAACATTTATCCATACATGATGCAGGTAAGTAAAGCCCAAATATTGGTCTTTGGATGGAGAAGTATAGAGCGAAATTATAAACAGTAGATTTTCCCATCTTCCTGGGAAAATCATTTTTGCTGTCCTATATACATAGCCATGTCAATAATATCATCATTATATCCCCCAATGAACTATTTTTATAACACTTTCTTCATAACTGACAGCCAAATACCAACATAGTGTTGGTGTTCAAAACTAGTTTTAACATGGATGGAGATGAAGATCATCAAACACAGCCAGGCAGGTTACCAAACATTACCAATCTCCAAATATGTTAATAAAAGCATCTACTACATATGTTGAAGGGAGAAAAGGAAGTGACAAAAAAAAAAAAAAAAAACTTACAGGAAGATTTATGCTTCCCACTCTGTAAATATGCTGCAAAAGGCTCTGTGTAGGTCAGGCATTGCAAAACTGAATTGAGAAAGCATGTATTTCCAAGATTAGCCAAACCAGCACCCTGCACAGCATGCAATTCAGTAGCATCAATTAGACCTCAAATTTTTTTCATCATCATCATCATAAGCCATTTCCCACCTAGGTGGGGTCGGCTACATGGATTCTATTGTGTCATTCTCGGCAATTTAAAACTAAATTTTCTGTAATTTGTAATATTTTTAAATCTTGTTTAATTACTTCCATCCATGTTTTTTTGGGTCTTCCTCTCATTCTTCTAATACCTTCTACTTGGATAGACTCTGTTCACTTCAAGCCTCACAGCCTTCATCATGCAGTCACCTACTTTGAATCTGCTTGTAACTGCGGACAGATAAATTCTAATAAACAGTAGCCAACAAGATATCAACCTCTCTCTTTTACCAAGCTTCCTGAAACTAACCATGAGAGGGTTTCGTATTGCCAATGATGCCTTAAACAGTCTAGCTTTATGCTAACTTGGCCCAACAATCAGATGTTCGCCTCTGACAGAGGCGAACAAACACAGACAAAACTAACCAATATGCCAAGAATAACCAGCACTGATTAACCCAACAATCTCGGTGCTTACAAAAGGATCATAATTCATAACACAGGAAATTTTGGGAAGTCACGTAGACAGTGGTCAACTTTGTGGTAAAAGTTTCTCAACTCTTGGATGCAGCATAATGTCTCGATACTGGTTTTTTTCAAGAAATCAGCCTTCCAGCAAAGTGGTGGCTCCTGCAGGTGTCCAGTGACCTTATCGCAAATCACCTCTATGATTTTAATATAAGATGCAAGTTTCACTATGACTCCATGGATTAAAATCCCAAGTATCATAACAGTTGCTATGCGAACTGGGATAAACATCATGATTTGCTCAGTTTCTCCTGCTGACAAGTCATATGCATGAAGGCTTACAAACGGTTGATAAGTAGACTGCTCAAAATGGTAAGGAACTAACATTCATACTCGAAGACCACCAGTCATCCACCAGCATGTTATACTACCATCCAACTATTAGATGAAACAAACGAAGGGGTTTTAGCATTCAGTATAATATGCATACATTAAGGGCCAAGCCCTTGTATTGAACGAGACCATCAGATGTTTACAACACATACAGTTCAACATCTAGCACATCAAGAGCCCAATAGTCCTCGCATTGATCATGATACCATAAGTTCAACGTTCCCAAGTATCATCCAAAAGCAACAAGACAAACATAGGCAATGAAGCAGAATTAGATATTTTTTCTGTGGCTACCAAGCCATGCACGACAGGGTCGTGCTTGGTTTGATCTTCAGAAAATACTAGTCATGCACCAGCTTGTCACGTCATAACATCCAATTTGCAAACATTTCAAGGTGCGGAGCATTGGGAGCCAATGAGCCCTTTCCAAATAAAGGAGCAAGAAAAAAACACATATCCAGTAATCAAAAGCAAAGCGGAATGCCAATAGCAAAATGGTTGCCTGCGGAAGTTAAGGAGAGCTAGCTGACGTATGTTCACCGAAAATGATCAGAAATAACAGCGAAGGACACGAAGAACCGCATCCCAGATGGGGAAATTAACATTAAAATCAATCAGAACTAAATAATCACCGAAACGATGATAAAATAAAATAAGAGTATTGATAAAAATAATAAATCAATCAAACAACAAAATCACAAACAGACTCCTAGAAACGATATTCCAAAAACCATATTCCCAGCAAACAATACATTAAACAGGTAACCCAAACCACAGCTCAAACAGAAAACAAAAGAAATTGCAAGCTGCCAAATCTTTGCACAAGCAATAATATAAATTCAACCACGCAAAACCACACAATTTCATCAACAGAAACGCTTACAATTCTCCGGAAGGTGATCCTGAAACTCAGCTCTGTATCCAGCCCATGCTCAAAAAATTCGCCCGCCGCGCCCTCCGATCTCTTCCCGGAGACTACCGCCGCGCCGCTCACACTGAGGGCTGAACGCGGCGCATCAGAGCTGGACGGGTTCAAGGTTTCGAGTTGGAAATCAGCGCCATTGGCAGTGAAGGGCGAGAAGGGCTTTTTGGCGGGCTGGAACTCGATTCTCCGGGAGAAAAGCGGCTGCTTCGGAGCGGGGAGAGAGAAGCCATCGTCCGATTTTTTCGGCTCGGGATTGAAGATCGAGACTTCCGCCATTAAAGAGATTCAGGCGTTGGTGTTTCAGAAAAGGGAGAAACAATCGAAAAGAAAGGCGTTTTGGAGGAAAGGATTTATCGCCGCAGTAGCTTCGGTTCTTGCACTGCTCTGCTTCCCTGTTTTCTTCTTTTTCCTCACGTCGCCGAAAGAGAGAGTGAGCGCTTCGTCTTGGGTTTGGATATAAACCCTCGGAGTCGGTTTGGTGTCCCGCGGGACCACGCAGCCTGTCCAAGTAAATTACTCGGTCTTCGGGATTTTTGCCAAATACACTCTATAACTATGTATAATTGGCACATACGTCTTGTTCTTTCTGAAAATAAACCTTATAAGTTTCAAATTTACGTAAAATAAATTTAGAACAGAATAAACAGATTAAAAAGGTATTTTTCTTTTTATTTGATTGAAAATCACAAGCACATAATGCTGAAAACACCCAGAAACAACTCCAAGATTTTTTTCTTACCCATTGGCAAAAAATCACGATTCACAGGAATGTAGGGATTATTTTACAAAAATTTAAAATTTCTGAAGTTTATTGCAATATGTCAGAATGTATATGCTAAAAAACAAAAATGGATAATTATGGGGTTTATTTTGCAAACAATCCTTTTGAAAGGAAGCTTTACGCCACTGTTTTAAACATTGTACACAGTTACAGAGTGTATTTTACCCGTTGGCTTTTGCACGAATGTGATGGGTTTGGGCATGATATAAAGATAAAATGGAATTTTTTATTCTCCATAAACACTTTTCTTGTTCTTAAAAATAACAATTCATTTTTCTTAATTTTTATATAACTTTTTGCCATTCTTATACAACTTTTCTTACTCGTCGAGAAATAAACTTATTCGGGCATGCATGATTTAGTAATTTTTTTAGGATACCATTCCCTTAAATGATTAGACAACCAACAAGTGATAACTAAGATTAATCAAATATGAAAAATATTAAGGTAAATAAAGTCAATAAAAACTTTGATGAATAAGCGTTAAACTTTTGATGGTGAAAATTAAAATCTCCAGGGAATAATAAATGACATATATGGAGCTTGCAACTAAGGCTGATCATAAGCTCATGTCCTGACTAATCGAGGTTAAAATCTTGGAGGAGCTCTTTTCCTATCTTATTTAAGAGAAGCGTATGTATTTAATCTATTTTAAAATTTTATTTAAAAGTTTTATTTTTGTAAACTCGTTATTGTAAATGTATTTAATATATAAATCAAATTTTACTATTTTTAAATATGTATATATTTTTTTAGATTTTTAAAAATATAATTATTTTGGCACCCTTACATTAAAAAATTTTAAATTATATATTCAAAAATAATAATACTTGATTTATACACTAAATATATTTAGATTAATAAGTTTATGAAAGAAAAAATAATTAACAAATAGGTTTTTTGAAGTATGTTGGGAGATAATGTGTCTCACATAAAATCCATTTGAATATACTTCTTTCTTCCAAGAGAGGTTTACATGAAGAAGTAACTGCTACGCATAGTGTCTTTGTTTCCCTTTTGAAACAAAACAAATAATGGAGATGAATTTTTGGTAGATTAAAAATCTTACTTATCCGACTCCATTAATAACCAAAACATTCAAAAGAAGACATATCATTCAAGCTTAAAAAATATATTTCTAAATTCACATCCAGCCATTATAATTTCTAGGCATTTTTAGAAGTTAGCCTTTTGCAATGAAATGCGGATCACACAAGTTAATTTCTCAAAGTTAGCCAATAAGGTTTCCATCTTATTACTGGTCTCAAGTTTGGATAAAGAAGCGAGGGTTGGCATATCAAGCTGGCAACTGGTGCAATAAAAATCACTATCCACATCTTTTATAAATTCTAAAAATATGTTAAAAGTCGTTAATGTTAAGGCATCCCCTATGAAAAACATGTTGTAGCGGAGTCCAGCTGTAGTGAAGTCCAGCTGTAGTGAAAATTGAGCAAAAGTTGCTATAGCATTTTTTCAAAAGCGATGTACTACACTAGAGTCTAGATGTAGTGAGAAATGGTTGAAAGTTGCTAAAGCATCTCTATGGAAACTACGTGTCACAACCACATTCAATTGTGGCGATAAATCGACAAAGGTTTTCATACCTCTATTGACGTAGTTTGGGGAAGAATGTATTACCAAAACACAAGACCCGTTTTGCCTTATGAAATGTTCATACTCTTTTAGGGAAAAATATGAAAGTAGTAGATGTCATGAAAAGGAGAAAAATTAATGTTGCTTGCCTTCAAAAAACTAAGTGGAAAAAAGAGAAGGTTAAAGAGATTAATGGATTCAAATTATGTTATATAAAAAAGGATGGTAATAGAAATGATGTAGAGATGACAGTGAAAAATAAATTTATAAATAAAGTCATAGATATTAATAGAATAAATGATAGAATTATTCAAATAAAAATTGTATTAGGTGCAAAGGTCATATAGAAGTCATAAATATGATTAAAGCTTATGCACCACAAGCATGATTAAATGATAGAATCAAAAAATAATTTTAGAATTACTTAGATAGTACAATGCAAAGGATACCTAACTAAGAAAATATTGTGATGAGTGAATATTGAAATGGACATATAGGAGAAGAAAATGTAGGATATAAGAGAAGTCATGGATGTTTCAGTTTTAAAATAAAGAATGAAATGAGAAATGTAATTTTAGATTTTGCTATAGCGTATGATTTAATTATAACAAATACTTTATTTCAAAAACAAGATGAACACTTGATAGCTTTCAAAAGTGGAACCAATTCCAGCCAAATGGATTTCTTCTTTATAAGAAAATTGGATAAATCTCTTTCTATTAATTGTAAAGTTATTCTAGATAAGAGCTTAACTATGCAACATAGATTATTAGTGAGAGATATATATACACAAAAAGAGTCAACAAAAATAAAAGGCAGTATAATTTTAAAAATTAAATGATAAAATTTAAAGAGAAACAACATAGAACTTTTTAGTAAAAGAATTATAGAAGAAGGAAAATGAGACATACAATAAGATTGAGTAGAATCAATGTGGGATAAAATGACAACGAACATAAAAGAAGTAGGACAAATATTATAGAAATATATAAAAATTGTAGATCCTCATATAGTGAAACTTGATTATAGAATAAGGATGTTTAAAAAGCTATAAAGGATAAACAAGAAAAATTTAAAATATGACAGAGAGATAAAACGATACAAACTTACAACAATACGAATTATCAAAAAAAATACTAAAAAGATTATTAGTGTTGCTAAACATAAAGCTTATGATAACTTATATGACATATTACATACCAAACAAGGTAAAAAAGATATTTTTAAACTGACTAAATTAAGAAAAACTAAAAGCAAAAATTTAGCACATGTTAAACGTGTTAAAAGTAACCAAAGAGTTATAGTCAAAGATGTTGAAATTAAAGAAATATGGAAAACTTATTTATTTAGTTTACCAAATGATACTTCACAAAAACATTTATCATTAAATGTTAATTTAAATAAAGAAAAAATATGAATATCAGTAATTTTCCAAAAATTCGAATATCGGAAGTAAATGAACCTCTAAAGAAGATGAAAATAGAAAAAGTCTTAGGCTCATATAATATACTAATTGAGGCATGAAAGTGCATGAGAGATATAGGTGCAACATGACTAACAAATTTCTTTAATAAAATTATAAAAACAAAGTTAAAGCTAAGTGAATGAAGGAAAATTACTTAGCCTCGAACTATAAAAATAAAAGAGATATTCAAAATTGTGCAAATTATTGTGAATAAACCAATGAGTTATACTAAGAAATTATGGGAAAGAGTAATTGAACATAGACTAAAAAGGAAAACTAATGTATCTGAAAATCAATTTGGTTTCATGTTAGGGAGATCAACGACTGAAGTTATTTTCTTATTTAAACAACTATTTGAAAAGTATATGAAGAAGAAAAAAAACTTATACATGATTTTTATTAATTCAGAAAAAGTATATAATTGAGTAGCAAGAAAGTTAATGTGACAAATGATGAAAAAGAAAAGAATTAATAATAGATACATCGATGTTACTAAAGATATGTATGAGATAACTGTTACAAATGTGAGGACCATAAATGGTGATATTAATATTTTTTCAGTTAAAACAGGTTTACATCAAAGCTCAGCTTTGAGTCCGTATTTTTTTTTACCTTAATAATATATGGAATTACTAGACATCACCAAAAAAAAGTACATTGATGTATGTTATTTGCAGATAACATTGTTCTAATAAATGAAACTAAAGAATGACTAAATTTAAAATTGAATAGATGGGTAGATGCTTTAGAATCTAATGATTTTAGAATTACTAGCAAAAAAACTTAATATATGAAATGCAATTTTAATAACAGTGAAAATTCAAATAAGGAATCAATTAAGATTTTAGATAAGTAGTAACAATAACTAATTACTTTCGGTACTTAAAATCAATAATTCAATAGAGTGAGAAAATTGAGAAAGATATAATACATAGAATTCAATCAGGATAAAAAAAATGGTGAAGTGTGCCAAGAATTTTATATGGTTGTTGAGTTTCAATCAAATTAAAAGAAAAGTTTTATAATACTGAGATTAGACCCACTATGCTTTATGGGGTAGAATGTTGGGCAATTAAAAACAGCATATACATAAAATGAACGTAGCGGAAATGAGAATGCTAAAGTGAATAAGTGGTAAAACAAGAAAAGATAAAAAAATGAATGAAATAATTCGAGAAAAATCTAAAAGTGAGACCAATCGATTATAAAATGAGAGAAATAGATTAAGATAGTTTGATTATATTAAAAAGAGGTTTTAAATGACACTTGTTAGGAGGACATAATCTATCCAAGTAGAATATAGTAGGAGAATGAGATGAAAATTCAAAAAACATGTATAAAAGTAATCAAACAAAATTTAAAAAATTACAAATTACTGAAAATTTAGTTTTAAATCGCCCAAGAATGGCGTAACAGTGCAACTTAAGTGGGAAATAATTTATGATGGTGATGATGGTGATGACAAATTAATTTTTCAGCTGAGTTGGGACGTTCTACGAGCGGTCCCGTTTTGGATCACTTTCTAGTGTGGGAAAATTTGCTTATACTTGTCATTTATTTCCTATATGAATTACATGTAATATTTTTATATTGTAATATACAGATCCATTAAAGTGCATAACCAAATCCAAAAAAAAAAGCACATGAAAAACGAGTTTAGCCAATCTCCTTCTTAATGGTATTTTCCATTTTTTTGATAATAATGGTATTTTGCATTGGATAGACCAGAATCTTTGCCCGTTATTTTTTTTTTTTTTTAAATTCTCTTCTTATAAGCCAAGTCGCACTTGAGTACTTTTTTTTTTTTTTCCGTTTTTGCTTAACAAGTATAAATCTAACAGCGTAACTAGTAATCTATCCCCAAGAAATCTTACTATTGAAATGGAAGACAAAGCTGTCATTTGTGGTCGAACTTGGTATTAATGAATTGTGGTTTTTTTAGATAATATCATTATCTTGTCATTAGTGGCAGCATATGGGTTGGGTTAGTCATATACATGGGCTTGGGCTATTCCAACCCATTTGTCTCTCTTGTTTCAAGACTGGCCAGAGGAGGACTGATGGTAATATAGAGTTTCTTTTTTGACATTATGGATACTTTTGATCGATTGTTATCGTGGATTTGATTTTCACTTAATTACTCTTAATGATCTTTTTTACATTATAATGTGTTTAGAAAGTGATAAAACTTTTAGATGAAAAACTTTTTATACTAAGAGAATAACATGATATGATAAGGGTGATAACAAGGATTTTTTTTTTTTTTTTGGGTTTGATAAGGAGTTAATTGTGCAAGAATATTAAAAAGTATAATAGTTATATAAGAATATGTAAAGAAATGATTTGAAAAATAGGGTAATTATAAAGATTAAAAGTTCTATATTGAAATTTTTTATTTGAAATTTTTTTATTTAAAACAAACAAGCCCTGTTATTTATATTTATATTCATAGAAGTTGTAGAATTAATCATTTCCACATGGAATTAACTCAGCACAAGAAAATTTGTTGCTTCTCCGTGATCGGGTACGAAATAAAAAATATATATTGATCATGACATAAATGTCAATTCATTCTAACGGAGTTCGATTGAGAGAGAGAGAGAGTTTTGATCGGGTACGAAATGAAAAAAATATATTGATCATAAGCCGAAATGTCAATTTATTCTAATGGATAGAGATTAAGAAGCTTGTGACATTCATGCTCTCATTGCTCTTCGGAAACTGTGGGCTAGATTGAAGGGGCACTAAGAATCTGGTATGGAACATCAAAGCCCAGCATAGGCTTATCTATAATTTACCTTATGAGCCACGAGTAACGTAAACAGAAAGTCACTGAAGCTACACGTCTTTTTTTTTTTTACCAAAAAAAAAAAAAGAAGAAAAAAAAAAACACAGCTTCCATTCTAGACCTCATTCTGGCTACGTATATTAATAAATGCAATAGATTAGAGAAAGTGCATCAAATCATGTTGGCGCTTGCTCAAGTGCACCGGCTAACACAAACCATTTTTTATTTTTTTGATTTTTTTATAAAATTGTTATTCTTAATATAATTGATATATGGATTGAGTTTTACCATTTTTGAAGATTTGTACATATTTTTTATTTTTTTAAAAAAGTGTATTTTAGTCATTTAAAAATGACTAAAATACCCCTATGATTAAAAAACGAAAATTAGATACAAATCTCCAAAAATAGTTATATATCTTAAATATACTAAGATTAATAGTTTTACAAAAAAATTTCATAAAAATTTAAAAATTAAATTTTTTGCACCTAAGTACACAAGATGAGACTCAAACCATATCAATCAGAAGTTGTGAAGGTGACTCAAATACAACTCCACCAAAGATAAACAAATAAGGGATTTCCGGTTCATACGGTAAAAACAATTAATTAGTTATATGTCCTACTTTATATATTATTACATAAGTATTCTAATATTTTTATGTATTTTTATATAATCGTATTATTGTTTTGGAGCGTTTGTGAATACCTAAAATTTTTCAAACTAAAAGTTTTTAATCTAAAACTTTTTACTTTTTACAATTATTTAATTTTTAAAATTATTTGTTCATCTTTTTCTATAATCTTTATTCTCTTACTCTTGGTAGATACCTTTTTTATATGACACCAATCTTTTACTTGTTCAAAACTTTCCCACAAATTATATGACATCAGTAATTATGAGCAGTTCATTTTAAAATATGTTTGACGAAATTAAAAAAATTAACTTGAAAACGTGCTTTGAGTATAACATGCTGTACATGGAAAGAAGACAGGCACCGTGGCCGAGCTAAGCGGGCGTAGTTATTTCCTCATGCAATGCGACCTAACCTACTCCTTTTCAGTTTCAAATTTCAATGACGTGTGGGGCATTGGCATTGATGTAGGTAAAGCCGTTTAATTGATAATTCCTGACTAGAATATTGCACGCTGAAGAAGCTTAGAAAATGATATTGCATGCATGGGGCCTAATCACTTGGACCGAAGAGTTTTTTTTATTGGTATATAATTACATGTATCTCAACACATATTATACTGAAGATATGAGACATTCTTACAAATCTGGAGACACACATAACGCCTCAGAGAAATCTGGAAGACACAGCTTCCAACAGCACCCGAGAGACTACCTGCTCCCACACTTTTTTCCACCCGGAAGACCACCTGCTCCCACACATTTTCCACCCGGGAGACCACTATGCTCCCACGCCCATTTATTTGGGACCGAAATCCCGTATGGGATTCGATCCCGCCAGTTGCTTTTTGGATCTCACTGGCGTCTGCTGGGTCTGTTGTGAATTCCACGTTCAAGCTGGGAGGCCAAAAAAAGTGGATGAGATGTGGACAACTCAACCTTGAATTATTTTAATAGCAGCCATAAATGCAGCCACATCTCTTCTTTAATTTCTAATTGATTTTTGAACTTCTTTTATTACCATGAATGAGAAAACAGTGTTGGACATATGTACTTCAAATATTGTTGGGGTTCTAAATTTTAATCAGTATGCCTGTGATCCTAGTTACTGGTAGGGCTGATTTAGGACGGAGGAAGAAAGTAATTTCGGTTCTAAAATCATGTAGGATATATACAGACGATTAATTTGCATCAATAAAATGAAGAGACGCGCCTTAACTTCTTGCTGATTTTCGGTCTCCGAGCTGCATCAGTCATTTGTCTAGCTGATCGCACTCTTGCGTTTTCAGGAGGCTATAAGTGAACCTTTGATAATGTAATTTTTGGTATGGATATAGATGAGTTCAGGAGTGTAAAATAAGATATTTTAAGAATTATGTGATTGGTATAAAATAACAAGAGTAAAATTGAAATAAATAAGGTAGTTAAAATAAAAACAATTAAAATACAAGCATAAAATCGAAAAAATAAGATTATTAAATGATTAAATTATTTGCAAGAGAATATATAAGATGTCGGATCCCACAAATTCTCATCTCACCCCATTTTTAGAATTATTAAATTCACATTTTTATTATTATACAGAATATTCTTATATATCACAAATTCGTTTGAACCGGGACATATGTTCAATATACATGACGGGAATATTTGTTAGCCGGGACAAATTTTCAAACTAAAATTTTTTATTTTTTATAATTATTCTATTTTAATTAATTTTTAGTTTCTTTATATACAACTTCCCAGTACTCCAATTATTTCTACACAATTACTTATATAACTAATATATATGTTTTAATTATATTTTATTTACTTCTCATCCTTACCCTCTCCTACCTTATTATATTTTTTAATTTCAAAAACTTTTATATTAATTTTTTTTTTCAAAAATTTTACTAAATTCCAGAGTTATTCCATTTATACCAGCCATACACCCGAGATTCCACACGGAACAAGTCGCATTAATTTTCGTGCCTTAAGTGCCTTTTAAATGCAGGAGGTGATGGCACGTGTAGAGGGAATCTGATTGCCTCTGTAAACCTGCCAGTGGCCCAGTGGTTGGCATCCACAAAGGTGTCATATGTACATGTGGGAGATGCGGACGGCTGACCATTTTCTGAAACCGCCAGCGCACCCATGCGCATGTCTCTCAACCACGTAGTAATCCAGCGGTCCAATAAAAGTTAATAAACCAATTGCCATGTACGTATAGGCAGAGCCTAACTTATATTTTTTAGATTAATCCTGGCTACTCGATCTTTGAAAATTTTAATTAACATTTATTTAGTAATGATTCGATACAGACATCATGCAGTGATACAACCATGATATGTTATTTTTTCACCAAATTATTTATTTTATTTAATACAACTTGTTTATCATACTGGCAAAATTAATTTTCATCAAACCCTTCTATTTTGTTAAAAATTACCCTTTATTGATAGTGTATATATATAGCTATTATTTTTCAAAAAATACATTTTGGCATAGGCAAATGGAATAAAATGCAAAAGAATGGATAAATTAATGGGCATTAAATGCACTCCATACTTAACTATTCTTTTTTTCATTTTATCCTCATATTTTAACATTTTATTATATTTTTTCATGCAACTATCATATTTATTATTACTTTACTTTTATCATTTTATGTTACTTTCTTAATTGTTGAAATTTATTCTATTTCTTTTGTACCATTTACCTCACGTTGAATATTTTCATAATATGTAATGTATAAAAGTTTTCAACATATGTTTTTTTTTGAAATCATAAATAGATGTGTATGGATAATATAATAAATGATTTAGAATTTTTTTTGGTTGCATTTGTTTTAATTTCTATTACAATTAGGTCTTGAGACATTCTTTTCAATTTTCCTTTAACAATTCTACACTTTCTTTTTTTTTTCTAAAAGAGAGAAAATAACATATTCTCATTAATTAACTTGGTGGACACTCCCATTAATATAAATGTGACAATACCTCCACTGCTTGAACATTGGTCAACGTTGTGGTTGCTGATAGTGTTACCAAGGCGCCAAACACATATTTGCCAAATGGTTTACATTTGGAAGAAATATTTAAAAAAAAAAAGATTAAGGGGCTGAATAGAATCCATCCACGTTGAATCATCACCTAATTTATTTTTGCAATAAGAATGTGTTTAGGAAGTGATAAAAATTTTTATATAAAACTTTTAAATTAGGAGTAAATAATGCGATATGACTGAGGTAATGATAAAAATTAAAGAAAATAAAATTAAAATAGATAAATTAGTTATATAGTCACTTGTGTAAAAATGATTGAAAAATAGAATAATTATATAGAAAAATATAAAAAATAATTTAAAAATAGGATAGTTATAGACAAATGAAAAGTTTTAGATCGAAAATCTTTTACGATTAACAAAGATCCGTAAAAATATTTAAATCAAAACACTTGATTGTGTTCTCACAGGAAAAAAACCGAAAAGATGCTGGACTGTGTTGGGTCGGGCTGTGCGGTGTCATGAGCCGAATGGAAAGCCACACACGCCGTACGTGTGTTTACCTTTGAGGAGTTGGTTACGAAATATGATCTTGTTTGATGATCTAATTAATTACTTGATTTACCCGGATTAACTACTGGTCAAATGGTGTTTTTAAAAAAGAAAAAAAGTAATTGTTAATTTGTTATACGTTAGTTTACATGTTACATGCAACATCCAAAAGGGTTATGTGGTACTTTTGGGGATAAATGAATAGATTTTCTTAATTAATTTATTTTGTCGCGGCTCATCTCAAAAAGCCAGTGATATTATAAAATATTATCTATCTAGTGTGAAATCAAATTAACACAAACAAGGGGCACACGTCTTCCTTTTTTTCATTTTCATTTTTTACCTTCAAAGCCTCGCACTGGATCTGCCAGTCTCTGTCCACCACCAACTTATGTGCATTTTACCTAACAATTCGAGGAAGCTGAGATCCTGGCCATTGAATTGCTAAAGACATTTGCCGTGTTATCTGCTTTGTATGACAACTCCACTGCTCAGTTTTAAAATGCATTGTACTGTGTCGACCTACGTCTTAAGCACCATTAACTTTGTCTTTTTTTAAAAAATTTTTTATTTTTATTTTTATGGAACACCAGTAAGTTTGTCCCATTTTGGACGTGAGACTCTTTTCTCATTCCATCAAACTCTGAGCCTTTATATTTCTGAGCGTCATCACAATACTCGAAGATTTCCATATGATTTGATATTTTTTTTCATTTCGCATAATAGAGCGTGATAGCACGGCTTATAATTGAAATGAATTTTTACATTTTTAAACAATTGAAGAATATAATAGTTGATTTAAATACCGCTTTCATTTTTTGTGAAAGTGAACTTCACTAACACTTTATTTCTTCTTATAATTGAGAATTAAACAGAGAAATGATCTTGTTAGCTCAGGCTGAGCAAATGTTTCGCTTAGCCAACTTAAAATGATCCATTTAAAATATATATTTTTATTTTTTTCTTCATATGCTTATTTATCCAAATTTATTTAATATATAAACAAGTCTATTAAGAAAAATAAAAAAATATTTTTAAATGCACCTTTTGAGGTTAGCTAAGTGAGACATTTACTAAACATGAACTAATGGGACCACTTTTCATTTAAAAATATATAATTTTTTAGAGTACAATGATTTTTGACAACGTTATCATGAGAATCAATTTCTATTTTCACACCATATTTATATATAAGTTAGTATTCGGATAGAATTCAAAATTTTATCTTGATATCATACAAAATTTTCCAATTGAAAAAATATTATACAAAATTATCTAATTTGAAAGTGATTACAAATTCAATCAAATTTACATGTTTACTTGAAATCTAATTAAGAATGTAGTTGCAATATTTTTGAAATTTAAAAAAAAAATAAGTAAAACTTAGAGTGTGTTTGGGAATGAATAAAACTTTTGGTGAAAAGTTTTGGAGAATAAAAGTTGTCAAGTGATGTGATATGATAGGGATAAAAATGAAAAGTAAAGATGATAAAGTTAAAATAGATAGGTTAATTGTATGAGTAGTTGTGTAGAAATGATTGAAAAGTAGGGTTGTTGTATGGAAAAATGTGAAAAAATGATTAAAAAATATGATAATTATAGAGAGTAAAAAGTTTTAGATTGAAAAGTTTTAAGTTAGACATGTTTTTCTGAGTGCCAGACACATCCTTAATTAACTAATTGCTCGTTTGGCACATATATACCTGGTCTACTATCGGCCCGAAAAGAATTCCATGCCAGTCACCTTATTGATTTAAAGTATAAAAGAATATCACAAAAGAATGATGGAATCCATTTTTAAAATTCAAATACTTGGTTAATATATAATTCGATCCGGATGAAAGCCTCTTCCGTTGTATTGACCCATCCCCATCAAGCCGAACGGCCAGGATATCCCAATCGGAAGCGACGAGCCGTAGGATTGCAGTGGGGTCCACAGTATGGACGGATCGGATTTCATTCACGAAGACGTTAACGTGGCAGCGACGTTTCCTGTTCAGGGACAAAACGAGCGGGTGTGATTTTGAAGTCATAACGAACGAGATAATTATCGCCCGCCTCTCAAATTCCGTGTCGCATCTTTCGGCCCAGTTCCGGCGGTGGGGTGAAGCAATGCAACTCGCCCGCACGCTTCTTTCCATAAAAACGACATCGATACTCCTGACGCTTGCCACGTTCATACGCACGCTGGGGTAAATGATCAGCTCTGAAAAAACAAAATCCAACCGTCCAACTCGTGATTTAATCCGTGTCTTTAAACCATATCAGATCACTTGGACACTGATGAAGCATTCGAGGGCTGAAATTTAGGTTTTATCTACCAGCAGATAGTTTTTCTTCTTAAGGTTTCGATTTCGCGTTTTAAATGATGAATATATGGTCTGTAGTCATTTCCGGCTTGGCTTTCGGGCTTGACTGCCCGATTTCTGAGAGCCGGAGTATCAAGGGCTGTGATGCCCGGGAGACTTTGGAGGTGAGCGAGGAGCTGACTTCGCGAACGACTGTTTAACTACTCTACTCGCGCAACCCACCACAATAGTTGAAAAAAACAAAGAATTACGGAGGCGCTCCGCGCGTGTAGGCATTGAAGATTGAGAGACCATTTAGAATGCCGCCTGAAAGAAAATACGAGATATCTGGATGGTTAATTAGTTTTTCCGTTTGTATCATACCGCTAGAAAATAGTATTCCCTGCGCATTCTGCAATGAAAAGGGCAATAAATGCAACTTAAAGCGTTGCATTTTCCACGCCCATTGTTTTGAAGCCCCGGTGAAAGTTGGAAAACAAGATGGAAGGATGTGATTGTACGACCCGTTGGTAGTACCAATAACCTGTACTTCTTTTTGTTGAGCCATTTTTTAAACCCCCGATTATTGAGTTAAATAACTTCTACGGAGAAGTACATGATGAGCGATCAGGATTTCTCAGCGCCAAAGCAGGCACGCGAATCTTCTTGTTGATCATCTACTCGCGCGACTCGCCGAGGAATTTCGTGTTCAATCAATGGAGAAAGTTCAAAATCGCTTCTAAGGAAGACAGCTGAGCCAAAGACACGGCTGGAAAGAAGAAGAAAAAACAGGCAGGGATATAAATTCGAAATCCTACTGGCTCCAAGAATCTGCGAATCCAATTTCTCAAATCCCTCACAAACGAAAACCCATCTCCGGAATCCATCCCTCTCTAAAACCCGTGTCCCATTTTTCTCGGTTTCACTCGGATTCCCGCCCAAGAAGGGATTTTTTTTTTTTAATTTTGCTTTTTATAATCAGCTTCTTGAGGACTGTTGGAAATCGGAGCATAGAATCTTCGAATTTAATTCTAGTCTTCCTTTTGTATGTGGGATTTCATCATTTTTTCGCTATAATCTACAATATTCGTGTCTTAGTTTTCCGGATTTCGTTTCGTTTCGTTTGCGTGTCAGATTTCATCATCCGCTAGCCGGTTTTTCTGCGGAATCTCCGATCATTCATCTCCATTTCTTCTTATGTTTTTGTGGAAAATGTGAAATCTCTAATCTTTATCCGTCAATTTCCATTACCCATATCTTTATTTTCTTAGATAATTGTCAGAATCGCTTTCCAGCTCTTCAATTCTCTGCTTAGTCTCGCAGAGATATTTCGCTTAGAGTCCTATTTCCTTCCCCTAACTTCTCTTTCAATCTTCAGAAGACTAGAGCATCTCAGTCAATTCCTTCCAAAATCCTGCGTCTGTATCTCCGTTTAATGCCAAGAAAATGGTAGTTCAAAGAGATAGGGTGAAATTCAATGTTGGAGGCAGGACCTTCGAGACAACCTCCACTACTCTCGCCAACGCCGGTCGCAATTCAATGCTCGGAGCAATGCTAGATGACGATTGGAACCTTCAGTCGGACCGTCCCGAAGAATACTTCATCGATCGCAACCCAGCTTGCTTCTCTGTCCTGCTCGACCTCCTCCGCACTGGTGAGCTTTACGTTCCCCCCAACATGCCTGAGAAGCTCCTCTACAGGGAAGCTTCCTTCTACGGCCTCCTCGACCATGTTCGCTCGGCCAAGTGGGGCCCTTTCGATGGCAACCGGCTCTCCCTATCCAACTCGGTGACCGGCCAAGCACCCGGCGATGGCACAGCTATTCGCGCAGGCCCTGATGGCGGATGCTGCGTCGCCCATGGTAGCATGGTCCATGTCTATGATTGGATGCTTGAAGAGTATACCCCCATCAATCTCGACTATCAGAGGGTCAATGACGTTGGGTACATTGATTCAGAGAACCTTGTGATTAGTGCTTGTGAGAGGCTTGGCCGCGGAGATGGGGGGATGGGAGCTTTCAACTCAAGGACAGGTGATCTTAGGCACAAATTTCAGGTGAGCCATGATAATCAGTTCAAGAGCTATACGGCTGGAGCTCTGAGTTTTAGCACTGATTATAGGATTTTTGCTAGCTGTAGAGGTAGGAGCAATGAATATGGAATTGGAGTTTGGGATCAGATCACTGGAAAACAGCTTGATTTCTTTTATGAATCTCCTGGTTGGTCTCTTGGTGATGCTGATAAACTGCAGTGGTTGCATGGGAGCAGCTGTTTGATGGTTGCCACCCTGTTTCCTAGGAAAGATAACTGTTACATTAGTCTCTTAGACTTCAGAGATAAGAGCATTGCCTGGTCATGGTCTGACATTGGTGCACCGAGAACTGGCGACGAGAAACGAGTGCTAGATGTAGTCGCCATGGAGGAGAACGGCTCTATATGTGTTGTGAATTGGTGTGATGATTTGGGATTTTTGGACTTGAGGACTAGTGGCGGGAGTGTTAGGTGGAGCTCGAGGAGCAGGTTTCTGAAAGGGAACATGCCTGATGAGCTGTGTTATCCAAAGATTGCAGCCCATGGGGGGCAGCTGTTCTCCTCCATGAATGACAGTATATCTGTGTTCTGTGGGCCAGATTGGGTGTTGACGTCAAGGCTGAGAAGAAGCTATGGTGGCTCAATTTGTGATTTTTCAATTGGGGGAGATCGGTTGTTTGTTCTTCACTGTGAAGAGAATGTATTTGATGTCTGGGAGACTCGGCCTTTTCCAATAATGTAGAGTGCTTTCTTCATGTTTTTTCTTCCCAGTTTGGTTTTTCTATTTTATTTTTCTCGTACAGCAGATCTCTAATCTGCTCTTTCACGGAAGAGAGAAAAGAATGTAAGACTAGTTGTTAGCGTTTAGAAGAAGAGAAAATATACTGATTTGGAGGTTCAGCGTGTGTAATTGCTCCAAGGCTTACTGTATTTCATCCTAATTCTATATAATTTAGTGCAAAAATTCTTGAGTTAAACTAGTTGTGATAGATTTTGGGTTTTCTTTTTTTTCCGAATGATATACTATACGTGTAACAACTTATATGACAATCAAGTACCATTGCTATCCTCATATCATGAAGGGAATTTTCTGTAAATACCCTCGTCATAAGGGAGAAATTTGTAAAACCGTCATCACCAGGGGGAGGGAGGGAATGGACAACTTATACAAGACAAGACCTGAACACCCGACCTCTGGCTTTTGCTTCATGGGTATTACCACCAAGCCATAGTCCTGGCGGCTATGTATTTTGGGTCTTGAAGTTGATATGATGTTACCGCAGTTGGACAATGGAAGGACGCTTCTTGCGCTTGTGATTGCGGGGAATGCCATCTTTGCCCATTCTGTTTTTGCGTCTACCATCTTCGAAAATCAAGCATTTAATTGCATTTGTGCAACCCAACCATCCATCAGGATGATGTATGTGCGGCTTCAAACAGTAAGACATGATTGTAGGCAGAATAAGATGATAGGCCTGGCCATGTGCATTGCATCTTTATCCACTTCCAAGGGGCTGGCTTTTGTTTCCTTGTTCTCTCCAGTCTATGCCTTTTCCTTTTTAAAGTGTTGGCAGGTGTTGAATGCTTAGCTTTTGGAAAATCTCCTCTATTCCATCCATGGTCAAATTGGCTCCTTTTCTCAACAACTTCATCTAAGCCTGTTTGGCTCTGAAAAGGCTTCCCCATGACTGGGATTCTCTAACGATCATGTGAACGGTTACAACTGCCTTCTTGCTGTTGGACCATACCATGAAATGAATTTGCTTCAGCCACAAGTTCACCACATCTTAAAAAAATCAAATTCTCTTTTGTTTTTTAAAAAATAAAATTCTAGATGTCTTTCCTATGCATGCAAAAGCATAAAGTCTTACCCATCTATTGTAGGCTTATTTACGAATTAGGATATTTTGATCTCAACCTCATCATATAAAACAGGCAGGGTGTTTCTGGGCGCATTAAGGAGATCTAGAGGATGCATTTGAACATAAATTCCTTTTGTAAGCAGTCTTCTTTAATTACTCTATTTCTACTAATCTTATTATTTATATTTCCAACAATTCATTTTATTTTATTTTTTAAAAAAGAATAAATGCCCTCTTTTATACTTCAAGTACGCCTTTCCACCGTATCTTATCTTCTCTCAAATCCACACCATCCAAACACGGTAGAATGTTCCAACATGTTGCCAGATATAGTGGGTTTGTATTCCCTAAAATCCCCAGCATGTTTTCATGGATAATAGCATACTTGCTTTAAATGCAGGTAATGGTGATATATTCCTCAAATCACAATCATGACAGGGAAGAAATTTGAATGTTGCAGTCACCAACTTTGGCAGAACAGCTTTCCTCTGGGCCCCAAAGCGCTTCCCTCCTTACCGGCTTTTTCCTATTCATGGAACAGACTACTGACCCACCTGTCTGTTTGTGCCCTGTTAAGCAGTAGCCTTTGGAAATTGGGCACGAATCAGGGGTGTTCATGGATCGAGTTCTACAGGTTTGAACCTAATATTGATCATAACTTATTTAAAAAATTTTAATTTTAATCTGTATATTAACCCATTTAAAAAATCTCACTCTTAACCCATTTAATAAATTGGTAGTGGGTTGTTAATAGGTTTGGGACATAGGGGAAAAAGAAGGAAGAAGTTCCTAAGCGGCCATAAAGATCTGATTGCATGTGAAGGTGAGGAATGGGAACACTGTAGCGGGAAAGGCAAGGAAATCGAAATGGTAAATCAATTTAGGATTTAGAGTAACATTTATGTACTTATCTTAATGAATTGTAAATAAGTTAATAAGTTAAACGGGTTGCTAGGATTATAAAATCTTAACACCAATCGATTTATTTCTTTAAATAGTTGAACAGGTTAATGTATTGATTGAGGATTGGGCCAAGAATTTTTTTTATTTTAAAATTTTTTTAACACAATTGTTAATATAAATGTGTATTAATCTATAAATCAAACTTTATTATTTTTAGAAATGTGTATATATTTATTTTGTATTTTAAAAATAGTGGTGTTTTAGTCGTTTTAACCACATTTATTAACAGTTGCATAAAAAATTTTAAAAAATAAAAAATATATGTTTGGGCGATGGTAGATGGCCTCGTTTGATCAGGCATCGTACAAAATTTCATACTATAAAGATATATTTTAAAATATCGAATATTTGAAGACGTTCTTTTTAATATTTTTTTGATGATGTTTAATCATATTTTGAAGGGTTAACCAAACAATGAATATCATCCATTTATGATTACAGATAATAAAATCTTTTCTAGTCGATACAATTTTAATAAAAGTTCTTTATTTATGACCTTTTATGTGCGCCCCCTTTTCCTGTCAGGGCTGTGGTTGAGAATACAATTCATAACAAGAAGAAAATATTTCCTGGTAATGACAGCGAAAGCATTTCCACGTTAGTCTAGGCATTATATGCTAAGCATAATCAAGTACATCAGCAACTTACGCTTTTGGGTTTTGTCATTTTCCTTTTCAGAGAAGTCCAAACATGCTAGCAACCACTTATTAATGTAGTGGAGGACTTTAATCATCCAGGGTAGTTGTGATAACAACCAATTACCAACATGGTTTCGTCTGGCAATCTCCAACTGCAAATCCAACCCAAAACGTCATGCACATCTGAAACCAGACATCAGCCATGACAGTGCGGTTTCTGTACTTTAAAAAACACCCAGACCACTAGGAATGTTGTTTGCATCTTTTCTTTTCTAGCGATGTTGTTAGCATCTTTTCTTTTCTTCTTCTTCTTTTTTGTTTTTTGTTTTTTTCAAATAACTATAAAACTCTTTTTCTATATAACCTTTTTATATTTAAAATCTTGATAGTTAGTCGAAAATTCACTCAATTTATTGAATTTAAAATCATTTACAATATTTGGAAAACTTTTTTATTTGTCTAGTATCATTGTGTACGGGCGCCATTGAAAATCAACTTAATAAAAAGAGTTTAATGCTAAATATTAATTTTAAAGTTGTATTTTTAATATTTAAACCATCTAAAGTATCATTTCTATATGGATAAATGATTCTGTAAAATATTATTATATTTTAATTATGCATAAATGGATCTAAGCGTTTTTCATAATCTACACACAAATATATTTTTCAACGAATATAGCCCATAAATATATTTTGATCTGGATGAAACTTGGTTTGTTAGATAAATAAATGATGTTAAATATACAATTCTAATAAGGTGAAAGGACAGATTTACTGGCGATAGGTTTATGCACGACAATGCTTGTTGATGTGGATTCACATCACTTGTATAAAATTTAACAAGTGAATCTCACTGTCAGATGAATAATATATCGTATTACCTACCACAATCTACATTATGGAGCAAGTGAGCTGCTGCCTGCAGCAACTAAAGGAGGTGCATCTGCTCATGAAAACCGGCAAGGGAGAACTCCCAAAAACATCCACAAGTAAGGCCTTCTAGCCAACTCTTGGACAGTATTTTTAAGTATGGCATGAATCCTGCATTAACTTACTCAGCCAGTCATTTGTTAGTTGAATTCATCTTTCATACTAATTTCACTGCATAAGGATCATTCTATCTACACAAATAATATTAATAATAATTATTATTATTATTATTTTGCTTTCTTTTGTAGCTTGTATTCTGGCTCCTGGGTGTTAATTTTTTATATATAAAAATCAGGCATACTTCAATTTTATTTTTATATAAAAAAAAGAGTAATACATAGGCAACCACACCGTCTTTTTTGGAAGAGGCTCTCTTCTCGAATTCTAAATTAACCTGCACCACCAAAGCATTACCTTCAGTATTCAGGTATTCGACAGATTCTTTTATTATAATTATTCGGTTTATTTGGATGTCTTCCCATTTCGCAAAATTTACTCTGTAGTCATTAGTTAAAAAATAAGTAAATAACCCCTATTATTAACAGCCTTGTTGGGTTTTCGAACTCGCTGTCTATCAAGATCACATGGGCAGGATGATAAATGTATCATTGGCTCAGATGTCCAGACGAGGATGACGAAGAATCTACCATTTCTCAAAAGTATAATTTTTAATTCCCAATTTATCTTTTCTTATTTTCAACGTACAAAAAACTTTTTTCCATTCCAGTTGTGATTCAAACGAGATTTTTTTTTTTTTTGATTAGTACAATTTACATGTATCTTAACACATATTATAATTAAAGATCTGAGACATTCTTACAAATATAAGGGACACACATATTCCCAAAGAAATCTGGAGACATAGCTCCACGAAAGAATAAGAAAGACATAGCTTCCAACAACCACCTAGGAGACCACCAGCTCCCACACTCCATCCATCCGGGAGACCACATTTTTTTGCTCCTACCAATTTTTCCGCCCGTAGCGCTATTCGAAGCTCCCCGCTGCCCTACGCATATTTTGCGCCACTGACAGCCTCGGTTGGTGTGATTCAAACGAGATTAACAACATAGAGATTTACCAACAAATTTCATGAGCCTCGATGTGTTTTAAAAACCACTAATTATGAGTAAAATTTTCAAAAAATGAAAAATGTGAGTTATACAGTAGCACAAGTTAGTGTTTGCTCCCTTTTTTCCAAAAAAAAAAAATTAAAAAAAAGATTGCATGAAGTCAATCCCTATTGAAATTTGAAAGACCCAAAAAGATAGGATTGCTGAAGTCATCCACTCGACGACCAGGTCCATCGAAGTTGGATTAAGGCGGAATAAGTTAAAATAAACTGATGATTTGCAAATGTATTCGCTTAGTTAGATAATAATTATCGATATACATACATAGTTTTAAAATTGTAAATAATCTCCACGTTCGACTATAATTGCAAATATATTAATGTTGTTATGATGTCATTACTATATCATTATGGCTATGTATATTTGCAATGATGCGCAAACTATATGAAAACATTTTGTAATTTTAAAAATTTAATAGGTATATTTAGTTTTTGCAAATATACCAACGTAATTTATATGCCTCGACAAATATACCCATGTTGTAATAGTATAATAACGGTGTCATAATAATGTAGATATATTTGCAATTTTAATCAAATTGTATGAGAGTTATTTACAATTCCTAAAACTCTACGAGTGTATTTGCAATTATAATCAAATTAAACAAGTACCTTTGCAAATATGCATATGCCTTGATGGTATAGTAATGACATCATAATAATGTGAGTATGTTTGTAATTTTGATCAAACTGGATATGAGTTGTTTACAATTCCTAAAACTATATGACCGTATTTGTAATTATAATGAAATTAAATATATATTTGCAAATTATTCAAAATAAACTTGGTTATAGTTGGATGCACCTGCGTTCACTTCATCTTAGGATACCCCAGTGCATTTAACATATTTTTAAATTTTTTTCAAATTTTTCATAAAACAGTTAATTTAAGGGTAATTTACGTATATACTCACACAGTTTAACGCTAATTGCAGATATATTCAAGTAGTTTCACGAATTGTATATTACCTACACATAGTTTCACCAAAATTGCATATTATCCCCACGCCGTTAACTGCCATTAATATCAGACGTTATATATTAAAAAATGATGAAAATACCCTCATAGATATACATTGTTTCATGGTAATAATATGCAATTTTGGTGAAACTGTGTGGGAGTGGTATGCAATTTGTGAAACTATGGATGAGGACATTTTTGTTATTTTTTAAAATATAACGTCAAATATTAACAGCAGTTAACGGCGTGTAGGTAATACACAATTTTAGTAAAACTATTTAGGGGTAATATGCAATTCATAAAATTACGTTGGTATATCTGCAATTAGCGTCAAACTATGTGGGTATATATGCGAATTATCCTTAATCTAATTACTAAAAATGTCATTAATTTTTAAAAAAATTAAAAAAATCTAAAAATCTCAAAGATAGTATACATGTTAAATGCATTTAGATTAACAGTTGTTTTAAAAAATTTTCAAAAAAATAAAAAAATGGATATTTGCACCCGGGCACAACGAGTCTAAGTGCACTCAAGTGCATGTAACTTAGATCCAAATAAACCGTGCATGTTGTAAGAAAATATATAAAAATAACTGAAATTAAAGATAACAGTAAATAGAATAAATAGATAATTAAGATGTAAAATCATATAAAAAGTAAGTACAGAGGCAGTAAAATTTTTTCGCTGTTCTAATATCTCACTTCTCACATGTGCACTCAACCAAAGCCAATGCCGCATTGGTTTGGATGGTTGAAACATCTATTTTAAAATATTAATCATCTGGGAGTTGTTGCAGAACCACAACAATAGCTTATTATATATTTTCAGTTTTTTTTTATTAGACTTGAATATAACAAGGAAGAAGAACGTGTACAAACATCTCTCAACATCCATGAATGGTTGGTGGGAATCTCGGGATGCATTTGCAATGAGCCCTGAAAAGTCGGCCACAACAGCGCTGCTAGATTCCTGTCAACCATGTTTGCATGGTGAGAGTTGTTGCTGTCATGGTGCTCCTGCCTCCAGGATTACAAATGTCATGTACAAAACATGAATCGATTTTTGTGGAATCGGCCTTCTAAGGGATACCTTATTGAAAAGTTATCCTATTAACCCATGCTGTGGAAATATTTCACTTAATTCACATCAAAAAATTCATTTATAACATTTTTTAAAACTTTTTTCTTTATATTCTTGTTTATCTAAGTATATTTAATATATAAACTAAATTTTACCATTGTTTGATACGTATATATATATATATATTTAAATTTGAAATGGGTTAAGTGAGACATTTGCTTAGCAAAAGCTAACAGGATCATTCGTCTATCTTATTCACCTCGTTTTAGATATTCACCAAAACAACCTTCTTAGTTTAAGAGTTTTGCTAATCAAACTCTTCAAAAAATGTTGTTAACAATTTTCTTTTCAACAGAATTGCCCCCACTTGTTTTTGAAATAATTTTCTTTTGTATAAAAATACATCCACCTCCTTTTGGATTTCGTTAAAAATGCTACGATTTATTTTTTCAAAATTTACCTTCCTTGCTAAAGCAGGGCCAATTTTGTTTAAAATGTTAGGAAAAATTCATTTTCTATCTACAACAATTACACCTAATTCCTAATGTACTCACAATCTTTCACAAATTTCTCATATAACATAACGTTTCATCCGAAATTCCTTTTATACTTATATTGTCAAAACTACTGTTATTTATCCATTAAAAAGATGACTTTGCCTACTTCAAAAAATTTTTATTGAAATGATTTAACATCAAGTTATTCAATTAACATATTGGGACTCAATAATTTCCATTAGAGAAAATAATCTTTTCGATAAAGTAAATAATAGTTTTTTCGAAAGGAATAAAAAAGTAAAAATAGTTACTTTGATGACACGGGTATAAATAGAATTTATGAAACGTTATGATATAAGAGATATTATAGATAAATATTGTGAATATAAGAACAATTTTCCCTAAATATTATTAATGAATGCTTCTAACAGAGGGTTACATTTGCAAAACTCCTAAACTTCATGGGTTAGTTTTGAAACTATTCTAAACCATGCGAAAGATAAACTATTTTGCAACCTTAGAAAGAACTGCGGAAACCTCAAACATATATTCTTAAAAAGCTATTCGCATTTGGCTTCTCAAGTCTTTCGGATTTTTCGCTTCTTAGCTATAAATATCGCTTTTGCAAAAATGCCTTGATTTGTGAACATTACTAACGAAAATACCCAACAAATGGCAAGTTGGTCAAAACTCAAAAGTTTTTAGTTCTTATGGAACTCGTAATGGCCATCGTCAATGAACTGAGGTAAGAGTTTTTTTCTTTGAAAAAACTCTCATGTCCATAATATTTGACCATTATTCTTTTCATATTTACGACATTCAGAAATTTTCTAACACTTACAATATTTCACCCCTAATTCTTCAAATGCTCATGCCATTAGTCTCAACCTAAAACGGACGTGAGCTGCTGGTGAAATTTCAATTACGTTCCCCACACCATTTGTTAAAAAATTCCAAGCATAATCCTAATTATATGTTTTGTAAGATGGATCTCATGTATTTTCTGCTTAAATTATAATAAAAACAAAAAAATGAATTTATTTCATCTTTATTTGCACAATGATATGAAGGCAAAATTGACATTTCTACATATTGCTAACGTCTGTTTTAGGCTAAGACTAATGGCGTGAGCGTCTGAAAAATTAAAAGTAAAATGTTGTCATCATGAGAAGAATTTATGAAATGTCGTGAGTAAAAAAAGAATAATGACTAATGTTGTAAATATGAAAAAAAATATATATTTCTTTTTTTTTTTCAAATAAAGTTCATGTGAAAACGTTGTTTTGCAAGATGTAGTTTTGAGTAAAATTGCGAATTTGCCAAATATGAAAAGGCCAATGCAAAATAACCCCAGCAGCAGCAACAATAACAAAATCCATATCGGTGTTCAAGCCAGTGTAAGACACTCGGAGGGCGATCTTCTTAAACGGATCTAAAATGGCCCTTTCTTAGACCGGTCTAGAAACCCTTATTTTTTATTCTTTTTGAAATTTTTTTGAATAAAAACGTTATTCTATACACATTTTCACCTATGTAAAAATGACCACTATACTTGCGTTTAAAAATTAAAAATATATATATTCAAAAATGCAAAACTTGGTTTATAGATAATATAAACCTAGATTAATATTTTATTTAAAAATTTCCACAAAAAAAAAATTGAGTGATATCACCGGTCGTAGATGATCATTACACAAGAAATTCTATTGCCAACACAGCACCAGATTCACTGTAGGTACCCTGATGGTCATCTGATGCATTCCTTTTTCTATTTGTATTAACTTTCCAAGAAGCTTCCTTGAAGAACTGGTAGATTTTTCAGATACCGGAGGTATGATTAGAAAGAATTAGGAAAATTGCCCAGTATTCATCTTGTGAGGGCAAATAAGAAAGAATAAAACGGTATGTCTACATATGTTAAGGCTACAAATTCATGTATGATCAGGCATTACTTTCCTGAGGACTTTGATTGGCTGAGATTCTTGTGGAGAAATTTCATCAAAAGCAATATAGTTTTGCTTCTTGTCATACACATGGCATGTGGTCATTATCGTCTTCATCAACCGCCAATTCCAGGTTGCTTCATTCAGATACTGCAGATCACCAGAGTCAATCAGGCATGAGTTTTAAGGGTTAAAGATATAACGAAGATGAGTGCATGGTTAGCGGAAGAAGTCAAAAGTGCCAGGCTCATCTCATGTTTGAGTTAAGGCACCCAAAAAAGGGTCCAAGGCGACTTGGCTTGACATTTATTTCACAAAATCTGAGCAGACAAGGTTGCTTTAGAAGATCAAGCATGTGTTCAGCCTTGTCAACTGCACACACACGTAAAATATCATTGAGTCATTCACATGGCAGGATGCATGTCAGGAAAAGAATTAGGGCCAATCTGCCAAACTGCCCAAATCCATCACTCATGTGATTACATGCAGGCAAGGACATGATTATCAAGGGAGAGGGGGGCAACTCATGCCAACATGTAACCACATGACTGGTTGGTTAAGGCAGTTCAGCTGTTCATGAACTACCCTATTCCACTTGTCTAAAAGATCTTCAAAAACATTTTTATTTGGATGATCTGCCCCAAAATGTAAGTAAATAACAATGTCTAGTGACAGCATGCGATGAATCATCTGATGGATTTATCAGGCATGACATCTAACTGGGAATTACTTGAAACTCAAACGAGAGATCTAAACAGTGTTTTCCAAACTTCAAGTTGTAGGGCAAAGACACTGGTTTGCAATGTAAGGTATCAACATGATGGGTCCCATCACATGGAGAACTTTTTGACGACCTCATAACTGGATTGCCACTTCTTTTCTTATTTCCATTGCGTCTAGACAATAAGAGTTTGATTTGTTCCATTCCAAATGCATATTGTTAGATCCTAGATCCAATTGCTTCTTTACAGAGAGAAGATTTAGGGTCGGACTATAGCACTACTAGAGTCTCATGTTATGCTTTCATAACTTTACCTTGCCCCAATTTTCTTGAAGAGACTTATGTGCTGCTTGGAGGTTGTAGCTTGGTATTCGCGGAGAAATATGGTGTGGGATATGCACATTAATATCATGGCAGAGGATCTCTATCCTGTAAGAAAACAATAAGTTAGCTCATATGACATGACCAATGTTACGTTCTGCTTTGTAACATGAATCTGTGGCAAATGTACCCAATGAGTTTTCTGTTCATATGTGCAACTCACTTAATAGAAATGCTAGATTATGTTTCATAATGTGTGGCAAATGCACCTGGTCAGTTTTCTATGCCATATGGATGTATATGAGTAATCAAACCACAGGCAATTTCAAAGGTGCTGAGAATGGAAAAAAACAGCCCAAGAAATAAAAAAGAAAGTTCCTGAAAAGCAGCAAAAGTAAATTACCAATTTGGATAGTTACAATGAACTGTCCCACCAAGCTGGGCCCGGGCAGCATTCCAATCTTCAGAGAATTTGAATGGGATATGAGGGGCTGTGTGATGGACCATGGTGAAAGTGCTCATCTAGAGGGTAACCATCAAAGGATAACAAAAATTATAAATTAGAATGCAATTTTCTTGGCTCAAACAGTGCAAGAATTTGATTCAACTTGGAGGCAGCTCTATAAAATTCCCAGGTTGTTCTACGAGTCAGACCCACAGTTAGAGTAACTGGAGTCTAGAGTAACTGACCTAACAGGCTCCACCCAGGACAATCTACAGTAAAAATATCTACTAGTTTTACCAGACAAAAGCTGCCAAATCTTTGGAAGTCTTTCTCTGTATGGTGGTCTGTCTCTTTTTCTGAAGACAAACTATTATTCTTTTGAACCATCCAAGATTGGCACAGGTGGGTCTCACCCGCCCATAATAAAAATTTTACAATGCTATAACTATTGCGTGGTTCCATGACTGTATTATTCTTTTGAACATTTTGACAAATGATGAGGGTGATGATAATGTGGATTTCATGAATGTAAGTGCATGCACATGCATGTAGAAAAACACAATGAAAGAAGAGAAGTACCCAAAAATGATACCCAAGCCATGGCATCAGCCAGAACTTTATCCATCCAAAGATCCCTGTCTTGTAGACGATTAATGGCCATCCCACAGCCATAAATGCAAACACACAAGCCAAGCTGATTTTCACTCTCTTGATTTCATTTGGTTTAAACTTCTTCAAATCAAAGTGCCACATCAACCTAGTAGGAAATGAATGGTGTTAACAAACTGAATGAACTACGGAGTTTTAGTAGAGATAAAAGCTACCTGCAAACATCTGTATAAGAAATATCAAGCATGGAAGATATGATGAGATCATTAGAGGTCATTGCAAAAGATGCAGAAATACATGGGCTTGCTAAGGACAGAGAGAAAGATTGACAGTGATGGTCATCGAAGGTTGTTTCCTCCTACAAGGTGAGCTACATGGATTTTGCTTCCTTTACCATCAATTCACATCATGGTTTTTGCTATATTTTGATCCTAACACTGACTGTGTGGGTGCTGAGCATGCAACAATTGAGGCTGAGAGAGAAATTCACGGAGGTGATGTTTGTGTTGCAGACAGCATTGGGAGCCGTGAATGGCAGGAAATGACATATTGGCCCGGTATTTGTGGTGGCAGCATTGACAGAAATCACCATGGGCTGTGGTCAAGATTGGAAGAAGAAAAACTTCAACTTGGTCTATTACTGAAAAACTAGACCAAGTCACCAATTTCAATGATTAAGATAACCATGAACTTTTCACAATGAACCAAGAACAATGGCAGTGAAATTAAACATTTTGAAACCAAACGTAGATCATACACACCAATGAGCAATAGACATCCAGGGCCGAAATGGACCATAACCAAATATAATTGCTTTGCGCAAAAATGGGTATGAATCAAACTCTTCCTTCCAAACTGGGTGCCAAGCAGTATCTTCTGACAACCTGATGGGAAAAAGAGGATACATTTCAAAAGAATCAAAGGAAGCATAGGAACACAGTTTTCGCAGAAACAATATATTTCACTACACATCCACATGCTGCCGTCTGTCAAAAAGGCAGTTGCACTCAATGAGCAATGAATCAGGTGGGTCTTATCCTGTACAACAATCAGCCACTACCCAAGAGCGGTCCAACAAACAAATCGAGACAAGCATCTACTCAGAAAAATGCATACTTCAAAAAAGAGCGAGATCATAAACTCATTAAAAAAGGCAGTCCGGTGCTTAAGCTCCCGTATGCCTGGGGTTCAGGAAAGGGTCGGACCACTTTTTAGGTCTATAGTACACAACCATACCTTGCAAAGAAAGAGGTTGTGTTTACAATTTGAACCCATGACCTCCAGCTAGATCATAAACTCATCCTTGTGAAAATAGAGAGTTCTAAGATATTATCGCATTTTAATTGCACCGATATTGTACCTTCTTCTCCCACATGCAACTGGTAGGCAGCAGTGAAAGTATCATGTGAAAGAATAGAAGCCCCCTCTACTCATAGAACCCTTGGATATGAGCCAGAATTGTTGTTTTGTCATTGATTCACAATTTTACATTTTGTTGCTAAACTGAAGAAAGGCTTTTTTATTTTCTTTATTGGACCAAGTTTATCTTCATGCTGAAGCCCCTGCTACGACCATTTTGAAGGGGAAAGAGGCAAGTGATACATGTCATGATTGGTATGTATGTGGCCCATATTCACATACATTCCTAAAGATCCACAGTAGCTATGTCCCAATGATTGATTAATCAAATGCAGGAGAGTACATCAATGAGTGCGACAGCCCAATTAAGGACTAGGATGTTTTTGCCAGCATGCAGAGAGACAAGCAAATAAAATGGATTTAGCAAAGCCCATGCTGTCAATTTGGTTCCTCTTCGTCATTCTTAATACAACAAGCACTTAATGAAGTAAATGGAGATAAGGAAAGACATACAGACATGTTCGTCTTTGCATGATGTTTATCATGTTTAAAGCGCCATGGTTCGTAGGGGTATATAAGTGGCAAAAAGGCCAGAGTTCCAACTATATCCTCCACTAATTTGTTCTTTGAAAATGATTTATGGGCGCAGTCATGTCCTATCACAAAAAACTTCAAACAACAGAAGGAGAAATGGCAAAAACAAATTAGTCAGAAGAACATTCTTATTAAGCAATTAGCAACAATTAGAAGTGGAAAACATTCTTAGAATGCACCATCCTTTGGGAAAGGACTACCACCACGCTACTACATCCATGAAATGCATTGTCGTCTCTCATGAAATGACAAAATCACAAATATCCTTCCAAAAGTAGTAGCTAAGCTGCCATGTTAAGTTTTCATTGATAAAGGGATGGTAGTTACTCCCCCTTTGAAATGTGGCAATGGTGTAAAAAACCATCCAAACCATCTACATAGATCCATTTTTTATGAAGCATGTGCTGGAGGTCACTTAAATTAATCAAGCCAAGCCAAGCACCATTGCACATAATGACAGCTAACCAGCTTATAACCAGCCAATAATGAGTGGTCTGAATTAGTAAACATCAGACAACTAGGTTAAATTGCCTTGATGTAACTTTTAGTAATGCTCCCAGACATGTTGCAAACTGACGTGCATTCAGTTTTAATGAGTTGCTACCACTACAAACTACAGACATGAAGTGCACATAACTACAAGCAACACACCCTAACCATCCAAGGAGTTGGAGTGTGTGTGTGTTTGTGTGGAAGAAAAATGGTACTAACCCCAGTCACAGCAGTTCCTGTCCATGCCCAAGCCAGAGGGAGCAAGTACCATGGAGCTTTTGAAATCATAAAAATACCAAGTGCATAAGAACTAACTGATATCAAAACTGACTTCCAAGCTTTGACATCATCGATTTCAAATACCTAAAATTGAATCAATCAAGACTGTTAAATATGGAAATAAATACTTAAAGAACAACTTCAGCCTTCACAAGAGATCACAGTCCAAAAACAATGGTTCAATGAACACCTTTTCAGGAAGGGTGCTCATTACATCCCTTAAAGTAACATTCTCTGGAAGTGGTTCTCCAATTTGAGTGAAGCCATAACTTTCACACATCTGCTTTCTTTGATTGTCACTATCTAACAAGGGTGCAGGAATTGGGAGGGCCACAGCCTGCATGACTTTTCCATTTCTATTGAGAGACAAGTGTGGCTGAAATTTGCTTCCCTTGTGGAAAATGCCTCCTAATTTAGCATAGTATACGCCTGTCGATCAGCAAAAAATTGTCACATATAATGTATGCACAAGTTAAAGTAATATCCTGAGAGGAATTATGGCGTCCTAACACATCAGGGCATGCCCTATATCCTGATGCAACAGTAACCATACTGAACTAATATCAGCATGCCTTATAGACCCAGTATGGATAAGATTCCCTAAAAGCAACTGGTATTTCTGTTTTTCAACTTCTGATAAATGGCCTAAAAGAAAAACAGAAATGACAATATAGGAGGCCAACCATTTGTCCTACAGCTCAATGGTGCACAAAAATCAGTACAGTCATTGGTTGATTGGATCAGTAAACTATTCTAGGAATCAAGTGGTTAATGCAAACAATACAATCTTTATTTCTTCTCATAAGTTACTTTTTGATGAATCAGCAAGCGAATCAGTGATGGACTACGAATGCTGGCTTAGATATCTTATCAAGAATTCTATGCTGTATGCACAATCTAGATTCTAAACCAGATTCTGTTGGGAAAGTTTCCCTTTGATACCTGGGGCACTTAGGCAGCTCATCTCGTGGACCAACTTTTGGTCAGTCAAAAGTTTTCATCAGACATGAAACTGCAGACTTGAAGTTGATATAGTTAATGTTCAAATACGTACATGATCATCCAACTAGGTCAAAGCTTTATCACATAAGTGATTTATGCATAGGTTGCATGATTGTAAAGAAACAAATGTGAAACTGTATATTTGCCATGAAGTAGGATTCAAGCGTTACCCTGCAGCTCATTATTCCTACTCTGTGTTTTGAAAAAAGGAGGACAAAATGGTGAGAAGAAATGACACGGGATCCTTACCCGGTTTTACTATTTAAAACCACCATAGGTCCATAACACATTTTGTTGGAACTTGGAAGTGTTCTTTCCACTTCTTTTCCAGTTCAGTTTCTACCAATGTTTTAAAAACCGGACCAGTCACTAAACCGGTTTTGTGACCGGTTCCCAGTTTTTCCGGTTCAACCGGACCGAACCAATGGTCGAACCGGGACATGACTGGTTCACGGTCCAACCACCCGGTTCGGTCTGGTTTTTAAAACATTGGTTTCTACATAAATGAGCTAACGAACATCTTCAAACTATTCAATAATTATTTCATCTCTCTTCTTCTCTAAGCATTACCATCATGCATAGCCAAGTAATAATATTTCTAGCCTGATCCATACGACTCTTAGAGGAATGGAAGAGTCACTCGAATCTTTTTTTTAAAAAAAATTAAATTAAATTAAATTAAATTTGTTTTTTGATTATTGTCTAATATTCAACTAATTGAGGTACCCTTTTGCAGTCTTCATGTATGTTGTCAAAAATTGAAATCCTGACCACAAATGGTTAAAAAAATGAAAAGAGTATAAATAATACAATTCATACTCAAAATTTCTTCCAAGCATGTACCTTTATATGTGATCAACAAGTCTAATTTACAGCACCAACTGAACAGAACAGTAACAACAGTCTCTTAATCAGCACTCAGTTTCACATTTCAAATAGCACCAAAAACGAAAATTTCTCACACAAGAGGGAAAAAACAAGAATCAAAATTCAGTTCATTCCCCTTAAAACTGAAACCCCATGATCAAAATCACGTCAAAATCCGAACTTCCCATTAACCCAGCGCCAAAGGTCAAACAATTCTGGCATCAAAACGTACCAGAGTGATTTTCCAGTGAGAATCCGCGGCCACAGTCAGTCCTCTGCTGGGGGCCCTGCACATACAGCAATGCATGCGCAAATTTAACAGGGAAAATTTAAACTTTTTTCTTCAAAGAAAAAAAAGAAGAAAAGAATCACGACAGTCAATATGAGTCTCGGAAGGGAGCAGAGCGGACCAAACAATGGAATCTGGAATTTGGAACAGTGAATGCCATCGTTTGCATGATGCAGAACAACTACAGAAATTCCAGCAGCAGCAGTCCCCCTTCGAGAGAAAAGAGATAACGAGAGGCAACTAGGAGAGAGAGACGAGAGGCATGGAAATGAGGACGAGAATACAGGTATTTGAAAGCGGTGGGGAAGGACTAAAAGGAGTGGTCTGATTTTGACGCAGGGATGCGGCGGATGACGTGTGAATGCACTGTGCTCATATACAGCTGACCTGGCTTTTTTATTTTTTATATTTTAAATGTAGGCTCTACTTAAATCGTTTGCCATGCCAACTTTTTTTTCAAAATAAAAAAATGGCAAGATATATGCTACCTATGTCAATTTTTATTTTGACTTTGAAACAAATGTAAAAAAAAATTTACATGGAAACTAATTTGGCGGTACCTGCCTTTTTAAAAAACAAAAATAAAACCAGCCACAATTCGCTTGACTTTTATAAATTTAATCAATTTTACTCTTCACACATGCAAAGAATAGCAACATACTCTTGAATTTTTAATCCGCTTTTACCCGGTCTCGATGTCCTTTTACTCGTTCTCAATACATTTTCATCCTAAATTTTGGCTGTGCTCGTGGTATCAAGTTTTGAATAACCTCGGTGAAGAAAAAAATTATCACTTTCTATTTTTCTTTTTTTCTTTTGATATAAGATGTAGTTGTTTATCTTCAAAATTTTGAATATAAAATTTTTATTATCTTAAATTATTTTAATTTTTAATTATTTCTTCGTATTTTTCACGTATAATTATCCTAATTTTTAATTATTTACATGTAATTATCTATACAACTAACTTATCTACTTTATTCTCTTTACTCTTTATCCTTGCTCCTATTTTATCATATTATTTTCTTTTACTCTCAAAATGTTTATACAAAAAATTTTCCATAAAAAATTTTATAACTTCTTAAATACACCAAAAATTAGGAAGAGAGCATGATAAAAAGAAAATGAAATTCCTTTGGAAGTAAGAAAAAATGCATCTTAACTACAAAGATTAAACAATATACTGTTTATATGAATCATAGCACAAATGATATACTTATATGTCATTGAATGCTTAATCTAATTGGTTCTGAGTACTCAATGCGCGAAACTTACTTTAACTTAATTGACAATACGAATAATCTTTTTTATCTTACCTTACCTCGTAAGTATACATAAATGTACTTTTGAAAATATAATATATTAAAATAAATATATAGTTTATATGACATTTAATATTATAAATCTAACATATTCTCATCGAAGACAATAAACTCACACTTATACTTAGAAGACTTAACTCTCATCCTTATTTTACAGAAGACAGTTGTTCCATCCTTATTTGAGTGACGTTTGGTAATGTATCAAATAGTGAGATTGTGGGAAATGATGGGAAATGGAAAAGAGAATATTTTGATAAATGTGTCATTGATAAGAAATGATAAGATGTATAGTTAGAATAAATAGAATTGTTGTATGTAGTTAGCAGAGAAAATGATTGGAATGTAGGGATAAAAGCAGGAAAAATAATGTGATTGACAGAACAATGATTGGCATTGGAAAACCAAATCTCATGGTTTCCCACACTTGCATGTTAACAAACATGCCCTTAGTCCTCAGTAAGGCTTGGTAGCTGTTGCCCCAAGCTAATAGAGCTATACTGGTGGGTCAAAATCACACTTTTATTTCTAATACATATAAGAATGATTCTAAGTATATTTCAGAATTTATATATAATTATATATTTTAAAGTAGGTTTGGTCTACTTTTTTTTTTTTTGAAATAAGGTTTGGTCTACTTAAGACTTTGATTAAAATGGTTTTTTCCCCACGATAAAATAAATATCAAATTAAATTAAAGAAAAGGAGCCAACTGTATACTACAACGCAGGAGATAAAAAAACGAGAAGAGAGATCATTCCCCATTAACTTTTTTCTATCAAAAAATTTTATTTTTAATACATAATAACTTTACTTTTTTTTATTTATAATATTATTTTTCTCATTCTCAATATAATCTCCCATAATCTATAACAATACTTTTCATTACTTATTCATCTCATTTTCTTCTCATTCCACTAAGGTTATTTGGTTAATATAAATGAGAATGGGAGAAGATGGAAGTGAAAAAAATTTGAAAAATATGAAAATGATGTAATATGATAGATATAAAATGAAAATAAATAGAGTAGTTGTTTGAAATATGAAAAATATATTATATTTAAAATATGTATAATTTGAATGGGTTACATAGAGAACCCTTGCCCCTTTCCTAAACGAAGGGCAAATGCACTTAAAACTAGAAGTATGTTTGCTTAAAAGAGAATGAAAAATGGAGAATAATAATAAAATAAATATAATAAGAGAGAGTGAAAATAAAGATAAATAAATAAAGTGGTGGCATGGAAAGACATAGAACCTAATTTAAAAAATATAGCAAAATAAATGGAATATAAGAATAAAAATTTTAAAAAATTATAAACAGATGCTATGGGGCTAGCCCTGCTAATAGCAAAAGATGGGAAGCAGCTATATATTGCTAGGTCAATAATTTGACCCCTTCCTCTTCCATTTAATTAAAAAAGTTATAAATAGTTATTATGAAGAGATACATTATGCTAAATTAAAATATTAAAACAAAAAGAAGATCACGAAAAACTGGGGATTAATTGCGGTTGGCTATTTAACTTTTTTATTTTTGTTTTTATAAACATATTAAATTATGTGTATTGAGAGATATATTATGCTAAATTAAAATTTTAAAACAAAAAGAAGGTTATAAAAAACAAGTGGTCGTTTAACCTTTTTTGTTTTTATTTTTTTATAAACATGTTAAGTTATGTATATTTAATGTATAAATTGAGTTTTACTATTTTTAGATATACTTGTATTTTTATTTTTAAACATAAGGCATTGTGGTTATTTTAATAGACAAAAATTACTAAAATGCTCTTATATTTAAAAATAAAAAAATAGAGCTTGAGCCATCAAATCAACCACATGTTTTTTTATTGGTGTATATTTATATCATATTTCAACTCATATTCTATTCAAGACTTTAAGATAATTCCTATAACTTTTTCTAAAAAAATATCATAAGCTACTAATTATCGAAGACAACAAACTCCCAATGTATTTTTAAGGGAAACAAGTACCCCCACCTAAAATTTAGCACATGGCCGAAAAACCACATGTTATATATGCGGGAATATGACGGACACATTTATTGATTTAGGATATACTTTCGGTTGTGGTCAATCAATCACAGAGCACCCAATTTTGTTAGAACAAATCCTCCAATCCCATCCACGTTTTTCATGTTTCTTCTCAAAAGCAATGGTCGTCGAATTATTATTTTTACCCCTTCACCCACGCCATTATCAGTCATACCGCACCCACCATCAGCATCTACCAACTATTCAGATACAATCCTGGAATTTCATGAAATTAGGGAAGCATAATTTTTTTGATTGGTACATATATACATTCATCTCAATTATTATTATCATAAAGTCCCTTGAGATATTATGGGTATGTTTAGGAAAATTTTGAAAAGTAAAAGTTGTCAAATAATGTGATTGATAGGAATAATGATGAGTAGTAAAGATGATAAAGTTAAAATAAATAGGTTAGCTGTGTTAGTAGTTGTGTAAAAATGATTGAAAAGTAGGATAGTTATATAGAAAAATGTGAAAAAATAATTAAAAAATATGATAATTATGGAAAATGAAAAGTTTTAGATTAAAAAGTTTTAACTTGACATTTTTTAACCGTTACCAAACATATTCTATAAAAGAAAAAATGCTCCACGCGAGAATCAAACAGGACATTTGTGCCCTAAATCTTCTAATTATGTGTATTAGCACTTTAAACTCCAAAAATCGCATGTTAACATTTTAAACTCAACTAAGTTTCTATCTTTGCATATTAAGGGTGTGTTTGTTTTGGATAAAAAAGTGTCGACTAAAACTTTTCAATCTAAAACTTTTCACTCTCTATAATTATTCTATTTTTTAATTATTTTTTCACATTTCTCTATACAAACTACCCTACTTTTCAATCATTTCTACACAACTATCTATACAACTAGCCTATCTATTTTAACTTTATCCTCTTTACTCCTCATTATTACTCCTATTATATCATATCACTTTCTATTGAGTTGACAACTTCTGCTCCAAAAACTTTTCATCAAAAGTTTTACGTCAGATAAAACATATCCTACACCCCTTTCTCTGACTCTGTAACTAGAACGTAATTGGGTCAACTGGTTTCACGCATGTATTTTTAAAAATGATAGATCTGACCCCACCTCCCCAAAGAATCCGCTCTGCTTCTCTCTTCATGGCTTTCCGCCATTGCCACCACAAAAAAAATGCTACATGTGTCCAATTGTAGGAGAGACGCGGTCCCAAAAATTCTACTTATCAGGAAATCAAGGCCAACGCC
The DNA here is from genome assembly GCA_035584095.1 of Annona squamosa. Taxonomy (NCBI): domain Eukaryota; kingdom Viridiplantae; phylum Streptophyta; class Magnoliopsida; order Magnoliales; family Annonaceae; genus Annona; species Annona squamosa. The sequence goes on along the minus strand of JAXCLR010000092.1, from coordinate 10,528,192 downwards.
CACAAGAGCTAGTGAGACAGAAAAAAGAAGAAATCAAAAACAGAGCATTTTGAGAAAAAACCCTACAACCCAAATCGAAAAGAGGGATGTCACTGTCAGCACTAGGCAAATGATAAGGCAGTCTAATTGCGTGAGATTTTTTTTTAGAAAAAAGGCTTTTCCCCGTTTGATTGTAGAATTTTGTTATTTCTCAACAGTAATTTGATCTTTCTCCTCAAAATTTCCCTCCGCCTCCGTGCAACCTGCCTATGCCATTTGAACCGGGCTGCAAAATACCCACCCCCTTGCGGCACTACAAAAGTCTATTCCCAACAAATGACAGAGAAGAAGGACCGGAATTACACTACAATGAATTTTTATTTTTTTTTAAGAAAGCAAACTCACACTGATTCACTCCGCAAGATGCATTTCGCAAACTCGCAACGAAAAAAGATCATGCCTTCAGATTGGTGATGCATTTCGCAAAGATGGAATCCCCTAATTGAGAAAAATAGAGAATAAAAGGAGCGATTTTCAAGTGCTGAATCGATTACAACCCGACAATTTCTGTTAAGATAAACATGGCATCATAACATCCCTTCATTTACAGAGCAAACGCAGATGAGGAGAAAGATGGAAAGCTTAAATTTTTACAACTCTTGGTGCCCGAACCTACGTGACATTCGTGCAAAAAACGACATCTAAACCGTGGAGAGAGAATGTGGAGATAGCAAGGGATGCACGGCGTGTGCCCAACAATAAGAGAAATAAAAGGAAGAAGAAAGAGAAAAAATCAAGGAGAGCGGAGGATGAGCTACCGAAACAGAGCTCCACCTGACCCATCTTCTTCCTCCCTACAGACGGATGAAAACCCATCCCAAGTTACAACTATGCATCCACCAAAATTATTTAGGAGGAAATAAATTTTTTTTAATGATATGGATTACATCTTTAAGATCTGCACGTTCACTAATTGATGTACACTACTAGAGCATGGGTGGAGTACGGTACTCCCTCATCCCCAATTGAAGGAGGTTGTCATGGCCAACAGCTGAAAATCCGCAACACATTGCCCATTTCTTCTTCTCCGATTCAAGTAAGGCATTTTTGTCATTACAAGTGCCCTAACGGAGCTTTTTTTTTTTTATTGGTACAATTGCATATATCTCACCACATATTATACTGAAGATCTAAGACATTCTTACAAATATAAGGAACACACATTCCCAAAGAAGTCCGGAGACACAGCTCCACGAAAGAATAAAGAAGACACAGCTTCCAACAACCACCTGGGAGACCACCCGCTCCCACACTCCATACATCCGGGAAACCACTTGCTCCCACATATATTTTTCCCGTTTGGTGATTCGAAACCTCCACCAACTGCCGGCACGCATTTTGTGCCGCAGTCAGCGACGGTGTGCCCTAACAGAGCTTTAGTTATAGCGTTAAGGAAGAGGTTTAGTATGCAAATACTGAAACTTAGTAGGTCTAAATACTAATACGTAAATTTCAAGGTTCAAAATGCCGATACGAAAGTTAGAGAATTTATTGAGCAAATTTTCCGAATTGAACGCTGGTCGGCTGGTTTTTCAGCCCCACAGGGTAACTACTAACTAGCGGGAAGAATACTTTTTAGAAATAAGGAATTTCATGAAGGGTACTGATCTAGTGCTGCTGTGCAATCCTCTCCGAGTCTCCTTAACCGGTTACTTCTGTAATCGGCTCATTGAATTTATAATTTTGTACAGTTGGAATCTTTCGGAGAAATCAAAGTCACAATTGTCCATTCTAAATGTGGATATCTACAGTCTTTTCTCAGAGGAGGGAGTTGTAAACGGACCTCATCTGTAATGTTGTAGTATATATAATACTAATTTTAAAAAAATACTCGTGACGCTGATAAAAGTACAAAATTAATATAAAATTATTTATATATCGTCAATTTTAAATTGGTGGATTTTATATTTATATTGTCTAGAACATTCTTTTCCTAATATTAAAATTTATTTCAATCCAAGTTTCAAGGGAACCTAAATGGAAAACGTTCATGAATTCAAATTCATAGAACCGACTCTATGGAATTGCAACAAAAATTATTTTGTTATGGTCAACAAACATCATTTTTAGGTAAGTATATAACAGTTAAATTTCGAGAATGAATTTTTATCCGATATAAGTATTCAATACACGAGATTTCTATCATGATAGAAATATAAGTATAAATTAATGATAATGTTAGTAGTTTAGATTTTTTTAAAATATTTTAAAATTCAAAAATAAGTCAATTTTCTGTCAATATAACTTACACCGGTGTGTGTATATATATATATATACATATTACCGAATCATTTATGGAGCCCAATCCAGTACACCCGGGTGCATTCAACCTCAATGCACCCGGGTGCACTGCACTTTTTTTTTATTTTTTTTTGAAAATTTTTTCATGAAGCTGTTAATATAGATTTATTTAACATATGTATCAATTTTTACTATTTTTGGAGATTTTTAGATTTTTTTTTAGATTTTTTAACATCGGTAGCATTTTTCGTAATTTTAAATTACCGAAAATGTCACTGATTTTTAAAAATCTAAAAAAATTATCTAAAAGTCTCCAAAAAATAGTAAAAATTGATACATATGTTAAATAAACCTAGATTAACCATTGTATACAAAAATTTTTTTAAAAAAAAATAGGTGCAGTGCACCTAGGTGCATTGAAGCTGAATGCACTCGGGTGCACTGGATTTGGCTCCATCATTTATAGTAATGAATATTATCTTTTTTCCTTGATGTATACCTTCAGTCCATCTACCTCCACCTTTTCTACTTTTCTACTTTTCTAATATCTTGGTGCGTTATTGGTCATATCCATCAGCAAGCCTCAAGGCTGATATTATTTTCGTTCTATTTTAATAAATATCAATTGAAGGAAGGCACTTTTCTTCTTTTGATTTAAAACGAATTATCATTCATGACAGGTCTACTGTTTGATCATTTTTACTTTAAAGAAAATGCACCCTAAAGTTTGGACAAAGGTTAAAAAAAAAAAGTGAGAATTTTTTTTAAAAAAATTACGAAAAGTGAGAGTGATGTAATTTATTTATTTCTACATCTTATATGATTCACTCTATTCATTGTATTTGATATTATTTATATTATTATGAAATTTTTTATTTGTTTTGTGTATTAACAAAATAATTTAATTTTAAATATCAACATTAAAGTTGTATTTTTAAAATCTAAAATATAATTTTTCTATAAATAAATAATTCTATAAAGTATTATTATATTTTAATATGCATGTAAAGATTCTAAGTATTTTTTATAATTTATAAATGAACATGTATTTTAAGCAAATGTGACTTATGCGCATCTCTTTTTTTTTTCATCGTAACTTCTGCGCATCTTTAATTTCAGTAAAATTTTTATTTTTTTAGCTAAGCCCTCAAAGGGCAATAATTAGAGATTAATAAAGAAAATAAAGGTTCAACATAGTCACGGTGAGTAAAGATGTGAAAAAGAATAATAATAAAAAGTAATGATTCGGCTTTTTTTGGGGCAAAAAAAAAAAACATTATCCACCCTTTAGTCCTTTACACGGCAAACAGATGATAAAATCTGAATGCGACTTTTGACGCGGATGCATCAATAAACGTGGAAAATGCGAATGCGCTGGGAAGAGAAAAGTCATACCGTTTCAGGCACCCCACTTCCTTTCCAAGTGAGAACGCCTAAAATAGTATATTAAAAAAGAAAAAAACTATTTGGCTCTATTTTAGGTGTGTTTTTTAAATTTTTTGAATTTTTAAAAAAATAACATTGTAACATCCGCTGCGAGCACTATGATGGACTCGGATCATTTTTCTTAGTCTGAGAAATTTAGGTTGTGTGGAATGGGTTTGAAGCGATTCTTCAATGCTTTTAGAGCAGCAGCATGGGCTCGATTTTCCTGCATTCTAATGGAATGAAATTTGTTAGTATTGACGATCTCTATATAGCATAGGCATATGACTGTCCTCCCTGTGGATTCCACAGCATAATGGTTAAGACGGAGCCTGTTTATGCACGAATTGAGCTACAAATTTAGTAGCATAACGGCAGCGTATTATATTAGAATCTACGGATCCGTACGCGCCCACCTTGCCGAAGCACCGATTCAAACAAGCGCGTTAGTACCAACATAAACAAAAAAATGGAGTCACCAATGATCTTTAAAAGGGAGATCAGTCTCTGTTTTCAATGAATAAAGACACTGATCGTATAGAGTTTGGGTTCCGGCCGTCGGATTAAAACAGATATGCCAACATCTGTCAACTTGGGACAGTTTATACATGCGTGAAAAGGAGAAATAAAAAAAGATCTAAGAAAGGGGGAGAGAAGGAAAAGAGGAAAGCTCAAGAGGCTTGGATATTGAGGAGCGGAAAAACTAAGACGACAAAACTTTGCTGCAGACTCATGTTCTCCCCTCTGAGATGCTCTTTCTAAGTGTGTTGAGAGGGGAGGTTTGGCTCCCTATTTATAGATGGTGGAGCAGGCCTTGTAGGCTTTGGGCCGTGGATGGGAGCCTGTTGTGATTGGACTTTGATCTGGTTAAAACTCATTGCTCTATGTGGGCCATTGTTGAAGCTTAATGGGTTGTTGTAAAAGAGCCCCTTTTTGTGGGTAGAGGCTGGATTTGGTGGGCTGCTGTTGTAGAGCCTGTTCTGTGTCTGGTGAGTTGGATCTGGTGGGCCGCTGTTATAGAGCACAGTTGGTGACTTGTTGGAGCTTTACTCTTGTGGACCATGGCTAGATGGACCTGTCTAGTGTTAGGCCTGGTTTGGTTTTGCTTGGGTTTGCTTAAATTTGTTTTGAATGAGTTGTTGGTTTTAAAGCCCATTAGTGTTTATTCTTAAGTTGCTTGTCATTGTTGGGCTTGAAATCTTTCCTATTTTATCTATTTTTGTAAAGAGACTAAAGTTAAAATATGATATAATATAAGTAATTAAATGAGTAAAGAGACTAAAGTTAAAATAGATTGATTAATAGTTTAAATAGTCATGTATAAATAACTAAAAAATGAAACAGTATGTATAGAAAAATATGAAAAAATGATTTAAAAAATTGAATAGTTATGAAAAGTGAAAAATTTTAAATTAAAAATTTTTAACTTTGCATTTTTTTATTATTTTCAAACACACCTTTGTGTGACACGTCTCTGTCACTTTCATCTTTCAATTTTCCATACTCTATGAATTGATTTTAACAAAATTATCCCGCTCATAAAACGGTTATGAAAAAATCAATTCTGCTGTCAATTCTATTAGTATTCATGATAAAATCTTAATTTTATGAGTTAAAATTTAACCCACTTAAATAAATGGTCCAAGAATACCATAATATGACTTTTGTAATATATATTTGTTTTATATAATCTACTTAAAGTCAATTTTTGTAAGTAGAATTCACAAATAAATTGTTTTTGCAAAATAATAATATAGGTTATGTTTAACCACATATAAACAATTTTCAATATAAAATTTTTTACCTTCTACTACTATCTTATTTTTAATTATTTTTTCACATTTTCTTATATTACTGTCCTATTTTTAAAAAAATTTTACACTATGAGCCATAAACTAACATATCTTTTTAACTATTTTAAAATTATTATGTTTATTATTCATCATTATCTTCTCATATCACATCATTTTATTATGTTAAAAATTTTTACATAAAAAAAGTCATCTAAGAATGGATTTAGAAAGTGATAAATTTTTTACGTAAAAATTTTTAAATCGAAGAAATGATGTAACATGATGAGGATAATGATCGAAAAAAAAGATAATTATATGAAAAATTGTAAAAAATATTAAAATGTATAATAGTTGTAAAAAAATATGAGAAAATAATTAAATATAAGGTATTGTAGAAAGAAAAGTTTTAAATTTGAAAGTTTTTACCGTAAATAAACACACTAGGTTTGATCATTTTTCAAACACAATCGTTGTTAAAATGGCAAAACCTTAAAAATAAGAAAAGCAAGCCTTTTTTAAAAAGAGGGGTGATTCTATTAGCCCGGGCTAAGTAAATGGCCTACTTAGCCCACCTCAAAAAACCTATTTAAAATAATTTTTTTTT
>JAXCLR010000092.1:10505215-10518487 GCA_035584095.1 Annona squamosa | reverse complement strand
CACTTAGAATAACAACTATATAAAAAAATTTTAAAAAAAAAGGGCGAAATGGACCCGGTTGAGGTGAACACACCCGAGTGCATTCGGTCAGCCCCGATCATACAAGGGGCGTTTACTTAACTAAGTCACAGTCTATATTTTTTACTTTTTCCCATTAGCTATTATTAATATATCTGAAAACGACAAAAATAACCCTTTTTCCCCATCAGATAACATTCGTAAGTGATCAGAGTGCAAGATTATTGGGATTATCCTCCTCTGCATGGCCTCCCTTCACGTAGAAGCAACAACCTGGTTCGGGCATGAGAGCGGTTTTCCTCAAGGAAGGAGTCTTGTGGAATAGGCGTATTCGTAATTTTTGCATTAATTCAGGATTCGATAGTTTAGGCAAAAAGTAAAAAAAAACGGGGGGAACCTAATCTTTCAAGAAGGAAACCGCCTTCTCTCACCTTACTAACGAATTTTTTTTTTCCCGAATTGCATCAAGGCTTTCTGAAGATGGTCAGGGGCACAAGGCTGACCTCAAAAATGAATTAGTGTCCTTCCATTATTTCTGATTTTGTCGAATCATTGTTCCACCAGTTTTTGAATTTCATTAACGAATCAATCTCCGTTCGTTATTTCTAAGTTTGTCGAATCTTTGTTCCACCATTTTTGAATTTCATCAAGGTTTTCTGAAGATGGTCAGGCGCACAAGGCTCACTTATGAATTGAATTAAGGAGAGCATCGTTAGCTTCTCCGTCCCTGGTAGGGGCGTCTATCTGCACTCCTAACGCCTGGTTGTTGATATGATCTGGCTCATGGTTAAAATTATATCAATAAATGCAGCAAATAGGGATGATGCCGGGGAGAGATGAAAGCAAACTTGTGATAGTGGTAAACTTGGATCCAGGTTTGGCGTGAATTGTTATGGCAACGATGGAGGGAGAGACGAGACGAATGCATGCAAGAAAGGAATTGGAGTTGGAGCAGGAATGAGAGGCAGGGTTGGAATGCGTCTCCTTGGTTAGGAGGACCGATCTTTCTCTCTTCCAAGCCTGACCAACCAAGCAGCCAATGGTCGGCAGGGAAAGTGGAGTGACGACCTGTGCGCGTGTTGAACGGGCATCTCTTGGTTGTTGTCGTGCTTGCATCGATGCCTTCTTGGTGGTGCCGGCACGCCCTAAGCCCCTTGCCCTCCGTAATGAGGAAGAGAATGGGCGGGCGTATTTCATTGGCCTTCTTAGCATAATCGTCGCCATCGAATTCACCACAACCGTCTGCATTTTGGTAATGAACTTCTTTCTAAACATGATGGGAAGGAGATCGCTGCTCTTGAGCAGCTCCTTCTGCATTGTTGTCGTTGTTGGTGCTGGGAACGGGTTGAAGGGTTGACGTCGTAGTGCTCTGCAGCACAAACATCTTCAAGAAGGTTGGCATCAAATCGAACACTGGCCTTCTTGGGGCAATTGTCGCCAACGAATTCACAAAAACTGTCGCTCGTCTTCTTGTATTTCTTCTTGCTAGAGACTTGCGGGAAAATGCTGGAAGATTTGTCAAGCCCAAGGATGGGAAGCAGACCTTTGTAGCTGCAAGCAATGGGCACGAACTGGATTGAGCGGGAAGGAGAGGAGGGTGGAGCCATTACTTGAGAGAAAGGTATTTTTGGAAATCAAATAATTTACTGACATCTTATAGCTTTACATTTGACAGAAACTGTTAACGGGTTATCTACAATTTCTGATAAACAATATGAGAGCAATATCTAATTTATAAAACAACGTGTACATATCTTCAATTTTAGTCAAACTATGCAGGTATATATGCAAAATACTCTAAAACTTTTAAATAAAAAGTTTATAGTATAAAAGTTTTTAAAATGAGATAAATGACGTAATACGATAGAAGTAATGATGAAGAGTTAAGCGAATAAGTTAAAATAGTTATATTAGTTATAAATAGTTATGTAAAAATGATTAAAAGTAATATTATTATATAGAAAAAATATAAAAAATAATTAAAACATGGATAACTATGAAAAGTAAAAAGTCTTCGATTGAAAATTTTTAGTGATAATGAAACACCCCAAGGTGTACAAGGATTCAAAAATGAGAATTTTTTATTATGCGAATTAAATACGCTTAGGCCCCATGTAAAAAATAAAGAAAAAATATATAATATATAAGGTTATCATTAAATAAATTGTATCATAACCCTTTTCCATTTTTAACATATGCACATATTTTCAAGATAAGTGGATTGAAAAAGGACTGGATGAGTAAAAGATAGAATATTCTATTTAAAAATATTTCTCTGTCTTTATCCAAAGAGCTACTGTGTGGCTCTATTGCATGTTTTATTCCTACAGTATTGGGGTCGGTTCTATTTAGAACATGGTTTAATGGCTTGAATATCACGCTAGATCTTTCTTTGCTGTTACTTTCAAATGCTCCAAGGACTTAGGCAGTTGATCCTAGTTGTGGTAGGACTTGCCTGTGTGGTTAGTTATTATTGGATTTGTATAAATTATATTAACTAATATAATGAAGAGTAGAGTATCATTCCCCACAAAAGTCAGATCTACGAGTAGAGTTGAGTACAAATTTTGTACATTAAATCTTATTCCAACAGGAAATAATTCAAAGTGAAAAAAAAAAAAAAATCTAACAAAGCTCAGCAGCAAGAGTTCAAAGTGATCTTTTCGCGATAAATAGCATCAGGATTTCCAACTTTTCTTACACTTTACCGTAATTTTATTATATTTTCTTGACCTTGGTTATTAATTTAAGACAAAAATATCTATATTTTTCCTTCAAGTGGCCTATAAATCTACCCATTATTTTAACTTCCAATGTAGAATATAAGAATTTAAAATAACGAACTTCATGGTTTTCATATGTTTGTTGCCTTGAAGTCAACACACGTGCATATGCTATACGCCTGGCTTCAAATGCAACGGGGGCTGCTAGATTGCCGATGCTACTAATACAAATGTTTCGTTACTTTTTCTATTATTAACCCTACATTCTAATAATTTTTAATATAATTATTTTATTTACTTTAATTTTATTCATTTTATTTTAATTATTAATTTCTATTATATCACATCATTTTTTTCGTTTTTTCATGATATTTTCTATTCCACCTTTTCATTTAATCGTTCCAAATAGACCTTAATAGCCACCAAAGAAGTTTATCCAATGTGCTTGACTTTAAACATATATGTGCATGGCTATTGGGTTCCGGCCCATCCAAAGGCCGGTGTAGGTTTAATGCAAGCCCCATATATTTTCTACAGCTATTTTTAGCTATCTGCTCCATTTTCAGGAAAAAAAGAAGAAGAAGAATAAGAAGAAAACAGCCTTATATCTCATGCCATTCTACAAATTAAGCTCAAATATTCTAACTATTTTTCCTCAACTCATCGTCGACAGAGAACGACGCTCCCCCAAAGAGAGAGTGCTCTCACACCCAGGCTAAAGTGCAAGGAGCCATGCCCATAATCTTTCAGAATTTTTGTAAGTACTCGCGTCATTTCACCTTTAATTTCTTCGATGCCCGCATCATCACATTTTGTGCAAATATATGCATCTTTTTGTAAATTCGAAAAATGCCCAAATGGCTCCCACTCGCCGCCTGCTGCTGCGACGTTTTTCTAGCGTGCACCGTGGCGGAGCTTTTGCCCACAACACGATACAACCATTCCCTTCAGCATCAAGCCGGCTTCGACCTTCGTCAAATTCGTGTTGTTCATCGCACAGGCATCCGATCTGGTTGGCTTAGATAGGTTCTACATGGCCCTACAACTTTTCCTTCATCTATGGTACAAAAACCCATCATCGACACCATGTCACACGATCTCTACGCAGCCACGCCGCTACCCATCTCGCATCTCCTACCGGTGACTAACCGGATCACCATCACCAACAATTGCTTGCTGCTATTATGTCATCTCCTCCAGTGATCTTCTACCGCCGAGGTCTTCACTGAGCATAACCTCCTTTGTCATCGTTCCAAGCAGCAAAGCCACCGCTGCAGTCATCATCTCTGCTATTGCCAGTGGCGATCGTTTTTTAATCATTTCTTTGCATTTCTCTTTACAATGATCTGTTTTCAATCATTTCCGTATAACACCTGTACAAACGACTTATTTATTTTAATTTTATTCTTTTTACTGATAATTATTATTTTTATCATATCGAATTATTTTCTTTTATTTTCAAAATTTTTTAAAAACTAAAAAATTTTTTTCCAAAAATTTTATCACTTTCCAAATATATATATATATATCCTGAAAAAATTTTGTTTGTAAAGTTTTAATTTTTAGCTAAATATACCTTTACTGTATTTTGATATGACCAATGCTCAGGCTGTAGAGGTGGGGCCGCACGTAGGGACTGAGGAGGAGCCACAGCAAGGGCGGGACAGAGAGCTGCCTCAGCAAACGATTGATCAGGGTCGCACACTCAGGCCACGTGGACAACTTAGGCCGCGGGAGAGGCTGGACCTTTGATGGAGGGCAGCTAACGAATTGTGTCAGACCGTGCATGTTAGTTAGGAGGATCGTGTCCTAGCATAGGTTGCATATAAAAGTGTTTGTTATTTTGAGGAGAGTAGACGATTTACAGCTTTTCTTGTAATTCAAGAATTCGGAAATGTTCCCTTCGATAAGAGGAACCCTGCTTGGATCGGATTAAGCGATCAGCAGGAATACATTTAGATAAGAATTCTTCAGCTTCAGCTCTATTCTTATCATATTTGCTGGCCGGAATCTCGTTGCATTATGGTTATCATTGGTCTGATTTTTCTCTTTCACTCAGTGTGCCGCGAGGAACGTCAATTTGAACATGTTAGGTTCATGGAATGAAAGGAAAGAATTATTTAAAATATCTTTCTCAAAACTATGTACGTACATTAATTTCAATATTTTTAAAGATTTTACAAGCAATAAGAGAAATTTTAAGAGAGAAGCAGATCTCTTTTTGAATTTGTCCTTCGTTTTGTACATCAATTGTGATTAGCAATACAAAAAAGGTACGGGTATAACCTGGGTTGGGTTGGACTCACTTGGCCTGCCGAGCTTGATTTAGAGTTATGTAAAAATTATGTAATGTTGAACCCGAACCGGAATTGAAAGAATTTGATCCCAAGTTAGGCTGAACCCAAATCTAAAATATATGTTTTATATTTATTTTATACTCTATATAAATCCAGTCTTATTCTCCTCATATATATTATATTTATTTTATACATATGTAAGCATTATTCATCCTTAAGTTTAATTATATAATATAATATTTTTATATTCTTTTTTGGAAAATAAAATTTTGATTTGGCAGTAGTTTCAAAATAAAAAGAATGAAAACTATTTTTACAATTTGAGATATTTTATTTAGTAGTGTAACTTAACTACCATGTAGCATATTATTATTTGGTTATTTTAATATGATATCAGTGGTTAAATGTTCACTCTACTTGAAATAAATTTGTTCTGATTTTATTTAACTTAATACTATGATTGTTGAATACATTTTTTTTTATCATGATTGACATTATAAGGTTTTTCTTATAATTAGATGTTAATGTTTACGTATACGATATGATATTAATATTAAATTGCATAATAATAGAATAATATACTTTTTCATTTTCTAAAATAAGCTGCTAACTTACTTTTTTTTTTGAGGAATGGCTACTAGTCTATTTAATATGAAGAAAATATTTAAATGAGATTTTTTATTTATATTCTTAAGTACTCTTAAAATTTTGCTTGAAAATAGAAAATTATCATTTTAATTTTGTTAATGATAGATTTAAAGTTGAATAAATATAAGATAAATCATAAATATATATAGAATAATTTTAATTTTAATACCTGAATTTTAAAAATAGGACTAAGATTTAAGTTTATAAATAAAGTTAAAATTAAAATTAATGTTGAAATTTTAGAAATAAAGTTATGATCAGAGTGGAGACAAAATCGCATTTCTTGAGCCCAATTGCAACCGTGAGAAAATCGGAATGCTGAAGAATTATGGTCAACTGTCGTGGTATACGGGGAATTTTCCCCTTTGAAAAATCATAATATACGTTTCATAAAAAAAAAAAAAAAATCATAATAACCCAGAGGTTCCAGGGAAGCATGAACTCATGGTGAAAGGATAAGAAGATAAAAAACCAACCGAGAAGTGGAGAAGAGAACAGGAGGAAGAGTCTCTCTCTCTCTCTCTCTTCCTCCCAATGGGTTTTCCGAGCAGCAGTTTGGGAGGCACAACTCTGCAGACGCTAAAGCTCTCGACTTTCTTCCCTTGTTCGTCTTCTTCGTCCCTCCTTCTTAGGCCCCAAATGCCAACACTCGTCCGCTACCCCTCGACGACCACGACGACTTCCCACCCCTTCCTTCTTCGCTCTCTTTCAACACAAACCCCACTTCAATCGCCCACCACTATCGACATAGTCGAAGAAGAAAAAGGTCTCTTTTTTCTCCTCAAATTTCTCATTTAAAAAAAATGTGTTTTATTATTATTATTATTATTTTTTGGGCCTGATTCCTACCCATGTTTCTTTCGTTGTTGGGGTTGCGCTGGCAGCTAAGCCTCAATGGAGAGCGGCCATCGACTTCAAATGGATTCGCGACAACAAGGACGTTGTGGCCGCTAACATCAAGAACCGGATTTCCAATGCCAATTTGGAGCTCGTCCTCGACCTTTACGAGAAATTGATCAGCCTTCAGAAGGTGAGGCTTCGGCAATAGTTTCATAGCTGACTTCCCTACTCGTTTGTCAGCTTTCTCGCTTGCTCAGTAGCAGGCCGGCAGCAACATACGCTTTTCTGTTTCTCTGATGGATGAATTGACTGACACTACTGTTTTTGTCTGTCTGGCGATTTGGCAATGTGACTAGGATTTAACTTAGATGCTCGTATCTGTATTGGATTATTTCGTCATGAAACTCCATTTTTGCGGAATTCTTTCATTTAAACACTGTCCATTGAAAGTAAGTGAAAATCCACTAACTGGGATTTAACTAGAGCCTGCTACCTATATGGTATTATTTTACCACTTCCCATTTTCTGGAATTCTTTTGTTTTATCGCTAGTTGTTGAAAATTGTGTAGATGAACATTTGAAAAATTGCAGACATAGAGCAATGTTGGTAGAGTAACTAGGATTTAATTCGATGCGGACACTTATGTTCAATTCTTTTGCTGTATAATTCTTTCCCTTTCCGGATTATTTATTTATTTATTTATTGTTGAATCTGTATAAAGGACCATTTATATGGTGAAAGCGAGATATCCTCGAGGCCCTGAATATCAATAGTAACTTTTCGTGCGCCCGTAGATTATCTTGAATGAAGTTACCAAGAAAAGTTGTACGGCCATATTGCTAATTTTCAGTCACAGATGGCAGGAAGTTGATCGGATTCGTGGGGAAAGAAATGTTGTTGCAAACAAGATGAAAGGGAAGCTGGAAGTGTCTGTGCGCCAAACGCTGATAGAAGAAGGTATGATTAAGTGCTGTGATCAGCACTTTCGATGTTGTTGCAGATGTTGGATTCTGATGTGTATAAATCTACAGGAAAGAGATTAAAAGAGGGGCTTGCAGCTCTAGAAGAAGACTTAGTTCAACTAAATGATGAACTTCAACAAGAAGCACAAAGCATTCCAAATATCACACACCCAGATGTTCCAATTGGAGGGGAGGATTGTGCTGCTTTGAGAAAAATGGTATGTAATTAGGTGCATTTGCTTTTCTCTTTTTAATTGTTATTTTTAAAAGATGGTTGACTGTAAATGATTTCTTATTTTTACAACACTTCTATAGGTGGGCAGTCCTTTTGAATTTAGCTTTCCCATCAAGGATCATTTGCAGATTGGAAAAGACTTGGATCTTGTAGATTTTGATGCAGCTGCTGAGGTATTGTCTAAGATGGCTTACTCCATGTAATCAGAGCATCAACGTTTAACTTGTTTGCTTGCCTCTGCAGCCTCCTTTTGCTGTAATTTGTCATAGGTTACAGTGAGCTATGGACTAGTCTCAGCACTCCATGATATGCTAGTGCCACATTGTTTTTAGAAGGCTTTGCTAAGTTTTTCAAGTAAGAAGGAAATGTATTTCATATCTTAAACAACTATGTTTGCTGAGACCTCTTTTATTTTATTTTATTTTTACCAGTGGTCTTTTTTTCCTTAGTTTGTAGTGTTAACTAGACACTATGTCGGCTTGACAATGTAGAACATGATGGATATTTATTTTGAAAAAATAGAATGGTTGATTGGTTTTATTTATTTTGGGCATATTTAGAACCTTCTTACATCCAATTATTAAATCATGATCAATTGATCAATTTGAAGATAGCTTGATGGTAGGTTTAGATTTCGATTAGTGTTTTGTTTAGTATTTCTATTTATATGTAATTAAATTGTGGTTCTACTTTGCATGTTGATTTTTGTAAAATACAATAGTATGTATTAGGGCGGAGATAGTTCAGGTTAGTTGATTCTGTCTCAACATCTTATTCTTTCCCATTATTTCCAAATTCTTCTCTTCTTATTTTCTTGTTCAAAATCTTTCTTCTCCTTATTTTCTCTCTTCTGCACCTATTGAGAAGGTCTACCCTTTTCCCAAAAAGTGTTCTGTTTTTTCCCTTTACAACTATCCTTCTTGTTCTACATCAATTTGCTGGAGGGCTCTTCTTCTACCTTGCTTGGTTTCTCTGGCTTTACCTCATGGATTGAAGTTGCACGATGCTATGTAGAACGTGGAGACTGGAGATGGTAAAGAAGTTTTTATTCTATAAAAATCTATCTTAATGGAGAACAATGTTTCAAGATAGATACTGGAAACACAAGAAGGCTTTTATCCTCAGTTTCTTACAATAGCTCTGTATCCTAATGAAACTTGGTAGCATTGACATATTTCTCTTCTCCTCTTTTAAGTGGATGGTCTCCCTATATCTTTCATGTGCATTTTCCTAGATTTTCAGTCTTTAATGTCCATTAAATTTTCATACGATGCTCTTATTACAGGTAAGTGGTTCAAAGTTTTACTACCTGAAGAATGAGGCAGTCCTATTGGAAATGAGTCTTATCAACTGGACTTTTTCTGAGGTTATGAAGAAGGGCTTTGTGCCACTTACCACACCTGAGATTGTTAGATCATCTGTTGTTGAGAAATGTGGCTTTCAACCACGAGGACAGAATACACAGGTTTTACATTTTTTATCATTTCATGCTCAATCTGTTCTTAGACTTGAAATAATTTTGTTCTATGGAAGGAATTATTGAGCCATCACAAAACAGTGGTTTTCAAACTCATGTGAACTAGAGGATTTTGTCTCTGCTCAAGCTGACGTGAAAGAAAGCCGGGCTGCATAATTTTATTGGAAGCGTGGAATGGTGCATGATTTTTTGTGTGAGAAAAGGTGTCTTGTTGACTTGATATATGCTGAAATTGTGGCTGTTGGTGAGTGCGGGCCAAATGACAGCCAAGGGTTTAAGATTGGCTTGATTTATTGGTCATTTGAGCTGCGTTTAGGAGTAAGGTAGCAATTTAGGACAGAAAGATGATGGTGCTCAAATTTTTTTCCTACATCTATGGACACTTGAGTAATGGTTATTGGACGGATCTTTGGACTATTCTTATTTTTTGGCTCATGACATCGATGACTGGCTTCTGCATGTTCCACACTGCCACGTGCACTGTGGTACCCTCTTATTTTGTTATGTCATTTGGAAAGATATCAGATAGATTTAATTAAGGCCGTTTCTTACCTTGTTTGACATGTCCAAAATAAGCTGCCATTTGGTTTCATGTTTGCGTTTGAACATTGAACCCGTGCATCAGTCAAGCAGCTTATGCTAATGATGATTATTCGTGAATGACTCAAGTTTTGAATGACTTTAGTATTTTTTTTTTTTTGTGTTGTTGATAATATCGAATGACTTGATTTTGATTTATGTCATTTGCAGCCTATTGATTTCACTTTATAATCAAACCAAAATACATGTTGAGGAGAAGCTCATTCAAAGAGGCATCTGGATACTCACCATTTTAAAGTTTATTCATGTGTTGCCCTGCACTGCGACTATCGACGGCTGACTGGCTGAAAAAATTAAGAATTGCTGGTCATGCATTAATAGTCAGACACACTGAGGATTTTTGTCCTGTTCAAAATTGAAGATTTCATATTCTTTTGTTGTTTGAGGAATTACCTTGGCATAATTGAACCAAGCACAACAATCTTCCTGCCACATTATTTTGCAAATGCATGTTATAGTTCTTGAATTTAATATTTTTTAATCAAAATTTCATAAACAGGTCTATTCTATTGAGGGTAGTGACCAGTGCCTTATTGGAACTGCAGAGATTCCTTTGGGAGGAATTCATATGGATTCCATTCTCAATGAATCTGTGTTGCCTTTGAAGTATGTTGCCTTCTCTCATTGCTTCCGCACAGAAGCTGGTGCCGCGGGCACCGCAACAAGGTAATTCATCATTTTTTTTTTCTTGTAAAAAGAACTCCCCCAACCCCACCCCTCTCCATGTTACCTATTGCAAGCAACTGATAAATTCTTTTAATTGTTTATTCTGGTTTTGGTCTTATCTCAGTTTATGGCTGAGTGATTGATTATGTGAAAGGATTTAATTTACAATTAATTATCAATGGTTTGATAGGGAAGCAGATATGCAACTTTCATTTGGGTAGGAAATTTATATTTGGATAGAGCTTTGTTATTCCTAGAAGTTGATTCATTTACACAATCATATCTGATTCAGAGGGCTTTACCGAGTTCACCAGTTTAGCAAAGTGGAGATGTTCGTCTTATGCAAGCCAGAGGATAGTGAGTTTTACCATGAAGAGCTAATTGGCATTGAGGAAGATCTTTTTTCATCTCTTGGGCTGCACTTCAAGTAATAGTTGATTGCCTTGAGGTCTTATTGTATCCTTGTTGGAAGGTTTCTTTTCCTTGATGTTTCTCAAATGTCTTGCAGGACACTAGATATGGCATCAGCAGATTTGGGTGCACCTGCATATCGAAAATTTGATGTGGAGGCATGGATGCCCGGTTTAGGACGATATGGTGAGGTATGTATTGATGATCTTATAACAAATCTTCATCCCAGATGCAATGTTTATGGTCTTAAGGCTGGCAGAATAGACCTGCCAGGATATTGCTTGGCATCATGTATTTGTAGATGTTCGTTTTGCTACTTAAAAGGTGATATTATTTGATATGGAGATCAGAAAATTGCAGCAGTATAGAAAGAGTGATTTTACTCAAGTAGGAGGCCATAAGAGCAATGCTGCAAGAGGAAGGCTGTGAAAAAATATGGTTAAGAGTTCCTCATGAAAGACACGAAAATACTTGGGCATATTGAGTAGTTATCCTATTGATAGATGTGGTGCAATAGGATCCATGCTGACATATCTCATTTGGGGAGCCAAGACTTGTGTGTTTTGGCTGTTTGGGGTATCTGTAGAATACCGCCTCAAAATCTGCTGATGCCACATTTCAAGACTTTGCATAATTGTCTAATAGACCCTCTTTAACTGGCAGATTCTAACCAGGAGTGGCGATTGAGGTTTAAATACCAAAGTCGATTCTGGTTTTGCTGTTGTATGGTATTTATATATGTATTTGAATTATTTTTTTTTTCTGTGTGCTCACTTCGAAATAAAGAGAAGGAAAGTCTCACTATAAAATAATCTGTTTAATTAAGATGGTTTGTGTTCCTTACCATGCCTGCCTTAAGTAACTACAATTCACCAGTCCAATTTGCTGGTTTTGCTAGATATCAAGTGCGTCGAACTGCACGGACTATCAAAGCCGGAGGCTTGGAATCCGTTTCCGCCCATCTCATTCTGACCAGACGTCAGCTAATCCGAAGAAAGCTAAGGCTAACCTTCCTCCGCCGCTGTTTGTCCACACCCTCAATGCCACAGCCTGCGCTGTTCCTCGCATGATCGTGTGTCTGTTGGAGAATTTCCAACAAGAAGATGGCACTGTTGTCATTCCAGAGCCGTTGAGGCCATTCATGGGTGGTCGAGACACAATCACTCCAAAATATAAATGTTAGGAAGAAAGCTGTGTTTTTATTAATTTATTTGTATTTTGTCTCTAGACACTATCTTGTAAACAAGAGAGAGTGATATATGCGATGGGGAGACCCGAAGTTGTTTTCCAAAGGGGTTTCACTTCATGGACTGTTGTGCACGTAGCTGATGATCTTGAATCCCGCACATAAGCTCTCCATGAACATTTCTATAATAATAAAAAAAAATCGATTTAATTTGATTCGTATATTATCTACAGTAAATGCACATGCATGAGGTTTTTGATTCAGTCAAGTTTATTTTTGGGCAAATGCCACATACACAACACGAATTTTACCTATAATTCTATTTATGCTTCTGAATTTTCTATAATTCTATTTATACTTCTGAATTTTCAAAAATTTCTAAGGTACTCATTTTTTTTGCTTAAAATTTAATTTATACTCATGCTGTTAGAAATCTGTTAGATGAGCCATTATCACCCCGTGAAATGATAAATATGCCCATCTTAATATAATTTGATATTAGTTTACTTAAAATTAAAAAACTTATTTTGAACTAATATATGATTTTATAGTTGTGAAAGTGCTAAAAGCTCATTAAGGGTGCGTTTTGTTGGAGGTAAAATTTTTTGATAAAAATTTTTCAGAGTAGAAGTTGTCAAGTTGATAGAAAATGATATGATATAATAGGAGTAATAATGAGGTGTAAAGAGAATAAAGTTAAAATAGATAGGATAATTGTATGGGTATTTGTGTGAAAATGATTAAAAAGTATGGTTATTTATATAGGAAAATGTGAAAAAATAATTAAAAAATAATGTAATTATGGGGAGTGAAAAGTTTTTAATTGAAAAGTTTTCATTAACATGTTTTGTGTGTAACTAAACACACCTTAAATGTAAACCTTTAGCTGTAAAATTATAATTAAGGATGGAGGTTTTTGTCATTTTAAGGGGTAATGGCGGTCCATTTAAAGGATTCCTAGCGGCATGCCTTAGGGAACTATCTCTTGATAACTTATTGCTAACCGATCTTTTACGACCGGTCAAAAAATATATATTTTTTTTTGTTTTTTTTGAAAAATATTTTTATAAATATGTTAATCTAGTTATATTTAATCTATAAACCAAGTTTTATCATTTTTGAATATTTATATATATTTATTTTGAATTTTTAAAAACAGGGGTATTTAAATTTAAAATGACTTAAATACCCCTGTTTTTAAAAATTCA
>JAXCLR010000092.1:10441582-10488950 GCA_035584095.1 Annona squamosa | reverse complement strand
ATTCCCAACTTTGATGGAGATGGGGGCTGCCGACCAATATTTCGGGTTTATGGACTGGATCCTCTTATGGCTGCTGATCGGACTGCCAATGTTCTGTTCTCAACAACCAAGAATAGAAAAAGTGTTCGACGGTACAAACAGGTTTCTGTATAGCATTCCTAGTTATTTGTCATCTGGTAGTTTGTGCACTTTTTTGTTTGAATTGTAATTTTGCTGGCTCAGTAGATTTAGTGAAGGCATATTTCTTAGTTCCTCAAGACAATCTTTTGGATAATGTTGACTCTTTGATCTTGTGTTTCTATTTAATTGAGTTATGTTACCATCCAAAGATTCCAATTTTGCCTTGGCAATTGCAGAAAACGGGCATATTATATTCTGATTTTTCATATCTTGTCTAGTGCCAAAGCCAATTGAGTATCTGAAAATCAGCTTCTTTTCCTTTTGACAGTAAGAATATGTTTTTTTGTTACCTCTCATATCCATTCGAAATTTGGAAAGATAACTTTCACTGATACTTATCCCTTGATTGCAGTCAGATTTTGAACTAGTCAAGATTGACATTCATTGCCATGTACAAGGCGATGTTGTACTTGAGTGTATTCATTTGGATGATGATCTATTCTATGAAGAGATGATATTTCGGGTCATGTTCAACACAGCTTTTATCAGATCAAATATGTTAATGCTTAACCGTGATGCAATGGATATCTTGTGGGATGCTAAAGATCAGTTTTCAAAGGATTTCAGAGCAGAGGTCTGTGTGCTTCTCCCTTCATCGAGCCAACTTAAAATGTGATTTTGTTCTGAATTATGAAGCGTGCTTTTTCCTTGGATGAAGGTGTTGTTTTCAGAAATGGATGCTGCTGCTGTGATCACCATGGATATAGCTGTGGTGGAGGATAAAGAAGGCCTACCAATTGAAGCATTCTCTAAAGTTCGAGAGATTTTCACCAATGTGGATTGGCTAGATCCAAAGGCAGATCCTGGACTTCTTGTGCTTAAGCAACTAGCCACGTCAAACAGTTTCAAAGGAAAGTTCAGCGGTCAGCCACTGAATGTAGATAATATTGTCTTGCAGCATGAATTAAGTCCACGCAGGTGCAATGCCAGATCTGATTTATCAGATGATTCAACCAAGTTGTCATCACCACTTTCTGATCCAACGAGACATAATGCTCCATATCATGAAGCTCTTGAGGAACTTCCCAGTCCTGGTCGTAGTCACCTTGTCGACACTATTATCTTGCAGCATGGATTAAGTCCGAGTAAACATATTGCCAAATCTGATTTATCAGACAACACAACCAAGGTGTCATCACCACGATCTGGTCCAACCAAACAGAGTGCTCAATGCCAGGTAGTGCTAGAGGAACTTCCGACTCCTCTTATGCATAGTGACCTTGTAGGCAGTATTATCTCACAGAATGAATTAAGTCCACATAAATTCAATGCAAGATCTGACTTATCGGACAACACAACCAAGGTATCATTACTGCCATCCGATCCACCCAAACAGCATGCTCAATATCAGGAAGTGGTAGTGGAACTTCGTAGTCCTAGGAAGAGTAGTGACCTCGGAAATGCATCTAGTGTGTATGACCATGGTGAGCATGATTGTGGGCAAATTGCTACAGAGAGAATGTCCCCAAGTCACATATCTCTTCTAACTTCTAATGTATCATTAACCAATCCTCTGGAGGCAGAGACTATTTTATCTTCGGCATCCAAGCCAGCAGGTTCCATGACAAAAACTTACATTCCCATGCAGCCACTATCCCTGCCTCCTTTATCAACCCAGTTTCCATCTCTGTCACCATCAACTTTTGATCCTGCTTTTAACGCAAATCAATCTTCTCCAAATCATGCAATCTCTTCACCTAGTAGCAGTTGGTCAAAGTTTATTCAATCTGCTCCATCTCATCCCCCTTTGACCGCTTCATCGGGCCCAACGACTACAGCTAGTCCACCTCCACCTCCACCTCCACCCCCACCCCCACCCCCACCGCCACTGCTGTCACCACCACCACCTCCACCACCACCTTTGCATTCCAGGCCTGCCTCATGCTTAGATGGTCCAGCTCTACTACCATCATCACCACCACCACCACCACCACCACCTTTGCATTCCAGGCCTGCCTCATGCCTTGATGGTCCACCACCACCACCACCACCCCCTTTGCATTCCAGGCCAGCCTCGCGCTTTGATGGTTCAACTCTGGCACCACCACCACCTCCACCACCACTTTTACGTTCCAAGCCAGTCTCATGCTTTGATGGTCCAACTCAGGCTCCTCCTCCACCACCACCACCACCACCACCACCACCTTTGCATTCTAGGCGCGCCTCTTGCTTTGATGGTCCAAATCAGGCTCCACCACCACTGCCTCCTCCAACTTTTTCACCAAAGCCACATGCTGATCCCACTGCTAAAAATCCTTCACCTCCTCCACCCATACCACTTACTCATGCAAGCTCCCAGACATCTCTTACAGTGAGTAATGTTGCTAGAAGCATTGCTGCACCTCCGCCTCCAGCTATAGGAATGGGTTTGATTGGTTCAAAAGCACGGGGGATCCTACGTGCTGCTAGTCCAAGGAATCCTCTATCTGCCAATTCAACATCCAAGAAGGTTTCTTTGAAACAGTTGCACTGGAACAAAGTGTCAAGGGCAGTGCAGGGAAGTTTATGGGCCGAATCACAAAAGTATGAAGAAGCTTCAAAGTAAGACGTCCTCATTTCTCTGGACGCTGTTGCTTTTTTGTTTCTCACTTTTAGCATTGAGATTACTTTAAACTTCTAAATGTTAGACATTTGATGCCTATTCCTTAGCTGACCTCCAACTCATGTTCTGTTGTTGGTCTTGTCTTACTAGGACTCCAGAGTTTGACATGTCAGAAATTGAGAGCCTCTTCTCAATCATGCCCAAATCCGAACTCAGGAGTGTAAAATCAAGGCGACGTGCATCAGTTGGGGCAAAATCTGAAATAGTTAATTTGGTAATTTTTCAAATAGTCAGAAAACCTACTATCAGATGACTTCTGTTCACCTCTAAACACTTCTTTACTTGATTAAAGCATGGGCTATGGATTTATTATCCGGATCTGGTAGTTCACTGACAAAAGAGGAAGCAGTTTTCTTCAGTTGATTCTTTCCCAGTCAAAGCTCTCAACTTTCTTCATTTGATTCCTTTCTGATTTGACTGGGTGTTTGTCTTGATTCCACTCAATCTTGATCTTCCTCTTTTTTTTTTTATTTTAAAAAAAGAAAATCATTCCTGATAAAAGAAAAGGAAAGATTTACTGATATTTCGTGGAAGCTGTAGGTTGTGAAGAAAATATCAGATATTACACTCATGAATTTGTTTCTTGTTGAACTGGCTTTTGGTCAAATCTGTCGTTTATGCAAGCCTTTCATCAGACAGGAGATGATGTCATACTGTCTCCATAGAAAATATCTGGGGCTGCATACGTTGCTTAATATCATACTTACATGGGTGTAATTCCAGGAAAATAGCCTTGCAACTGGCAGTTATGGGAATGATTTGTCTAGTTTATCAATTTACATTTTAATGTTGATGGCTGGTTAATTATCATTTAGTTTCCAGTTCACCAGGCAATCAGGGTTGTCATGTCTAGAACACTTTTTGTGCATGAACCAAGCAGTAGAGGCTACATCACTATTCTAAGTTGTTTCCCACCTGAGTAAAGTTTGCTACATTCCATTACTTTATTCCTTTCAATTTTTTGGCTTTCTCCATTAAGCTTGAGAACTTTTCATATACTTGGGAAATGAGAAAAAGTAGGCAAGAAAAGGAGCAACTGGAAGTTGAAAAAGTGGAGAGAAAGAGAAGAAATGATGTGACAAGATAGAGGTGAGTGATTGAAGGTAAAATGAATAACAATAGGGTATAAAAAAACTTCTTGGATGAAAATTTGGTAGATAATGATGTGAAATATATGTAATAACGAGGAAAAATGGGGTTGCTCAGAATTGTAATGCCATGTCAATACTTGGGGTGGGAAAAGGAAGAAATGAATGAGGCCTTCACTCATTTCCTAATTATTCAAGAATTACTTCATGTGTTCCAAGTAATTTGGGTTCCAGTATGCTTTACTAGTAATTAGTCATTTATTCTGTTAGCCTGCCAAAAATGCAACCATATCTGAGTTGAAAATTGTAAAATTTGAGTTATTGATCTTTGAGAATATTGTGTCTAAGAGGTTCTAAAGAAAGTTTAATTAGATAATCAAGCATGATTGGCAAGCAAGTGGTTTTGGCATCTTGTTGAAAAATGGACTGGGTCTGGAGTGTGACTTTTATCTGCTGATTGTGGTTTACTTCCCATAGAAACTGGTGGCACAGGGCACCTCAGCATCCAAAAGAATCTGCCCAGATGAAAGTCAATCAGAGAAATCTGGAAAAGAAGGCATAAAAAATTTTGGTTTCCTTATCGTGGAAGCTGTTACAGGGTCAAGGCATTCATCTGAAAGAAGGCAACTAGTTACAATTCACATGGGCTTTGAAAACTGTGCCAACTAAATAATTTTAATCAAACTATATATTCTAAAACTATTTATGATATATAATTGCTATAATGTATGTTGAATCTATGCTTGTTTCAAATCGTATCCTTGAAAAGTATTTGTTTATATTTGTTGCTGCTGCTTGCAGGTTGATCTAAGGCGGGCTTATAATTGTGAAATCATGCTTTCAAAGATTAAGATTCCATTACCTGATTTGAGGGTATGAATAAAGTTTTTTTTTTTTTTTTTTTTTGATTCCTATTGAATTATTCCTTTTCCATTTTGATTCATAACCCTTTTATAACTAGATTTTTCTCTGTACAATTGTTCAGCACAATCATGAGTTATCTGCATGAATTTTTGTTACAATGCTGCTAGTCAGGATCATCTTGAAATTTGAATGCATGCTTTTGGACCATCTCTACTTGTAGCTTATGAACATAGTGGATTATTTAAAAGTTGATATCAAATTTGTATAGGTGTTTGATTGCTTATATCTGCTAGACATATCTATACTCGTGTAGTGGATTAAATTTTCATTAAGTGAAACTTACTCTAAAGTAAGGGATATAAATAATTGAACCAGCAACTAAGCTCCCCGAACTGTCCCATTGTTCCCATTTAAAATTTTTTTTCTCTCATCTCTTACTTCCTTCATGACATCCAAATGCCAAAAATATGCGAAAGTTTTAATGCATTGCTGACTTTCATATTTGAAATGTATTATAAATAAATTACTTGGAAAATAACTTTTTGAAATTGGACTCTCAAACATCTTATGTCTTCGATTGATTTGCTGAATGTAGACTAAATGATGGATCACCAAAGTTGGGACAACTAGGTTATGGCTTGTGCTTAATGCACCAGGCTCTTAAAAAAAAAAAAAAGAAGTCAAGATGCTTTGGTAGGTTGACATGTGCTGCCAGACTATATTGTACATTCCAAATCAGAGAACTTCCACTTGCTTGAATATTTAATTATGAGCCATCATTTAAGCACACAAATGTTTCAGCTAGACCGCTAAATCTGATTGACAATTGTAAAATTGCCTTAAATTTTTTGGCTTGTGCAAAATAGATTACTTCTTTCCATAACAATTTTAAAAAAATGTTGCTGTTAGCACTTTATGAAATTAAAATGGACGATGTCCAAATTGCTTTTTCTTCTTACTCTTTCCAACTACCTCCACCACCACTTCCTCGTAAACTATCATTGCAATAACCCTGTTTTTCTAGCTATTACCACTCTTACTATTTCCCCATGCTAGAAGTCATTGCTTCACCCTGTTGTCTGTGTAACCCTGCTGCTGCACCTGTTGATGATTTCTACCACCATAAAAACTATCAGCAACACAAGTGATTGCAGCTAGCAGTTACTCATGAACATCAGCAACCCTTGCAACCAGTGTTATTGTTGTCACTTCATCATTCCTAACACCAACACTAACCGTCAGCAACTACTGCATTCATTGTTGCCAGTTGTACATTACCAGCCACCTGCAACCGCCACCTTTGATGTTGCTGCCTCGTTCAGCAGCCACCCACAAGTAATTTCTACTGTTGCCTCTAGAGTCTGGACACTAGGAGTGGAAATCGGGGCGGGTCGACCCGTGACCCTCCCCGACCTTGTTTAATACCGGGGTGGGTCGGGATTTCGTACCCGGCGGGGCGGGGCAGGTCAGTTTTTTGGATTTTTTAAAGAAAGGCGGGTCAGGGCAGATTTTGGTTTTTTAAAGGATGTCGAGGCGGGTCGGGGCGGACCTACCTGCTGACCCATTTTCTTATATTTCACATTAAAAAGAAAAACCTCATTCAATGCTAATATTCATGTTTTATTTAATTATTTATATTTTACTTTGACTGATTAGTAATAGATTCAAGCATATAGTAATTAAATTTAATCTAAATTTGTCTTTATACTTGATAGTTTTATAAATTTTTAAAAACTTCTTACTTGACCTGCAGTTTTTACTCGACTCGTTGACCCGATACCGACCCGAATTTTGTCCCGAGACCTAGTAAAAAAAAGTAAGGGTCAAATCGACCATGTCTCGACCCGGTATAAAAATAAGGGTCAAACAAGATTTTTGAAAAGGAGGGTCAGGGTTGGGCACACCCTGACCCGCCCCGATTCCCACCCCTACTGGACACCTACCATCACTTAATTATCTTCCATACAGTATGGTTGCCATTTATTGCCATCCTACTATTTCTTAGGCTTCCACACCAAGTTGCTATCCTCCTCTCCCATCACCATGATAACCATTGCTTTCCTTTTGTATAGAATTGCTTATCTACTGATTTATTTCCTTAATTGTTGGTTCAAAAGATGAAATGTTCCAAAATTCTGAATCCATGCATCAACTATGGACCATTTTTGAATAGGTAGGTGCAGCTAAGAACAAAAGTAGGTGTATGAACTAAGGAGTGTCCAAAACATTGTTATCATCTCTATGCTCCATAGGTGTTGGTCTTCTGCATTAGGCTGCATATTTATAACAAAATCGTAGAAAAATGTAATTGTTTGAGATAGTGGTGATGACTATGGTTATAACAGGGGAGTGCAGTGTGTTGGTGTGTATTGGTAATGGTACTGGCTGGTGTAAGAAGGAGATGATGACAACAACAATAGCTATGGGTGGGTGACGGAAAATGCAGGAAGAATTAGGAAAAAGTGAGCAGCATTCATGGTGTTAGCGAGGGAGTGTGGTGATGGTCACATGAGAGTATGACAGTGGTTATGTTGCCTGGTGGAAAAAGGTGATAGTAGTCAGCATGAATAAAGTAGTGGAGAATAGATCTGGACTCTGGAGAAAAGTGAATGCTGGTGGTAATTTGAGGGAGAATAAGGTTTGGCAGTGTTTTTACATTCTCCATCTAACTTAACAGTGATGATGATGATGACGGCTATTTTGCAATTGCCAGAGAAGTATACTGGATAAAATTTATTAAGGTGGTAGCCATTTTATAATTGTCAGTGAAACTTTCTTTCCTTTTTGAAAGATCTCCTCTTTTGTTCTAAATTATAATAATTCATTTGAAGGGCAGCATAATGCCTGTAAGTTCTAGTGCCAGTAATTTTTACTGAAAATTTATTTTCCTTTCCAGCATGCTCTTAGTCTTAATTAAGTTTTCAGTTTGCACTTGAAATAATGGCAATGCAGAATGTAGATGTTAGGAGCATTTAGTTTTATTTTCTAAATGTCTTCTCATTCTTTCGATGGATTGCAGAATGCATTGCTCACAATGGATGAGTCAGTTCTGGATGTTGACCAAGTAGATAATCTTATAAAGTTCTCTCCAACAACAGAGGAGATAGAACTTCTCAAGGTAGGGATATCTTGTGAAATTTGATTTTGCCTCTTCCTGTTAAGTTTGTAATTTGAATTTTGCTTACCTCATGTGTTAGGGCTACAATGGTGACAAAGAAAACCTTGGAAAATGTGAACAGGTTTGTTGGCTTCTTCTCCTTTTTCCCCCATGCAAGCTTGATTGTTAGGACTGATACTCACATCATAACACCACATACGACAAAGTAGCTAAAATTTTGCTGAGAATTATTCTCTCATTGAAGTTGTCAGTTGCTGGAAATTTTATGCCATTGTTTTCCCCCTTATCTTTAGTTTCTTTCCCTTTTGATGATACTTAAGCATATGTGGAAGTTTAGTTGGTGGTTTGATGTTGTCCATATCTAGTTCAGTTTTGCTCGTCTCTGGAAGTAAACATTTAACCACAGAAATGTGCAAAATCTAGCAATTGTACGTTATTAAGTTCACTAACCCTCATAAAGCAGCAATAAAATAGTAGTAGTTTGCCTGAGAATAATGAATAGAGGTAGGTAATCTCTGGCCAGTGTATTTTTTATAGGCATGTATATCAATGTGTTTCTAGCATTATTGAGTATGGGTAGGAACATCACCCTGAGATGCAATCTGTTGTGTTTGAAATTGTTGAAAAGGTTATTCTTGAAGAGAATACTGACGGACAGAAATCCATTGTTGATGCATTTAACAAGTGAAATCGGTCTATCAGACAATGCCATGAATGAAGTGGAGGATGTTTATCACATGCTACAAAAGGAATCAAAAGATGCATTGATGAAAGAGAAATTAGAAGCCACAGATGCAGATGATCTAGCTGGGGCTAGAAAATCTCAAGAAACCAATAGCGTGAGGTCTACTCCACCAGTAGCTACAACAGAAGATCTTTTGTGAATATGCATTCTGAGGCGGCGACTATCTCGATGGATGAAATTAAGGAAATCAATGGTTTGACATCCGTGAGTGGGCGAGTGAGGCTTCGGTTTCAAGTCTAAGTTGGAGCAATAGTCTCCATTTATATAAAAAAGCATGACCAACAAATTGACGTGAAAGGAAATAGGTGATGATTACATTGTCAAGGTCTTTGAAATTCATTACAAAGATGAAATTAAAAAGCCAACATCGGTTCATGAGGAGAAATTTATTACCACTATGAAATCAATGTCCGTAATTCAATTGTTCAAGTGGAAAAATTTGACCATTGCAAACAAAGCAAGATGAAGCCCAAGAAGGAGAATGTCAATAAGAAAAAGTGAAGATGAAGAATCTTCTGCATCTTATGTGGATGACACCAATTTGACATGTTGGGATACATCACTAGTCATTGCCAAACCAACGAAAAACAAGCTATAAAAGCAGATGGAGGATAATGATTATTTGTAATGTCCTACCCTCGGCTGGCTTGGGGTCAAATCTCTGACTTGGAGTAAAAATAAAAAACAGGCAAGGGCCCTGGGTCTCATAGTGTGATATTATTTAGGTTTTAAAACACTTTTTGATGTAGGATTCGGTTCTCTACTATATCAAGTTCTCTACCCTCTACAATTCTTAGTGTTGTTAAGGCACACAAACTTTTACCTGGTTCGTTTTTGAACCACAACTTTGGGCTTTGCCTATGGGCTTGGCTCATTCTAGCTACTGGTCAACCTAGCCCCAACTAACTTGGGTCAACTCTCTGAAGTGGGTCAAACTAAAAAAATAGACCGGCGCTTTGGGTCCCATAGTGTAATATTATCTGCTTTGGCTTAGCAACTCATTTACATAGTTTTAATAAAATACGTCACACTATGTTTAACTTAACACCCACTTCTTAAATTATTAGAAACTTTCTTCTCTTTTTGATATGAGATTTAGTTCTTTACTGCATCAAGTTCTCTACACTTTATAGTTCTTAAGGTCGTCATGCTATCAAACTCGAGGATGAGTTTTTTCAATCTGGGTAACTCATGCAAATCAAGAGATCAAATTCAACACATTAAGAATTGCAAGAAAGTGACACATCAAAAGAACGATGAACTTATTAAGAGAAATCAAAACTATTACTACAATCCTCGAAATTAGTCGTAGAATAAATCTATAAATTTATAAAATAACACTCTATGCTATCTCCCATTATCACCATGATGATGCCAAATCAAAGGATCAGATTTTTCCATTAAAAAAAGGATCAGATTTGCCTTTCTTCTGAAGCTTCAGCTATGGATAATTTGGCATCATCATGATATGTAGAGTCCACTGGGGACTAGCACAAAGCTTCATCCGTTGATAATGTGGCATCGTCATGGTATATAGAGTCCACAAGGGACTAGCACAAAGCTTCATCCATTGATAATTTGGCATCGTCATGGTATATAGAGTCCACAGGGGACTAGCATAAACATTGTTTTTTATCAAATTCACAGATTTATTGGGTGAACTGATTTTGATTTTTTAGTAATAAGTTTAGCTTAGTAAATTCATCATTCATTCCTTTTATGGGTCACTTTTGAATCAAGAAATCAAACAACTTAGGAAGTGTTAAGTATCTTTGTTTGATTGCCTTTGAGTTATTATTCCATTGGGATTCAGATTAGGCAATTAATGTTGGGGCAACATATAAAAAAGGAAAGAATTAAGGAAAGTGGGAAAAGTGAAAATAGAACTAAGTTTCACTTTAGGCATTTTACGACGTCACATTCCTTAAGGAAATTTCGCTACCTTATTTACTGTTTAGGGCAATTTTACAGTTGCTTCCAGGATACAAAAAGTGAAACCTGAACTAGACACAAGAAGCAACACCTTTTCTAGGCACATGAACACTTGAAAATTGAATGGAGAGAATTTCAAAATAATATGGTGAAAGTGCAAAAACTTGATTAAGACAACCATGTCTGAATCAAGACAAGCAATGAGATATTTGAATGATGACAACACAATGTCTTGAAGGAGGCAAGATCTGTTTGAATGAAACAATGGGAGCACTTGCGCAGGAATGAATTGTCATATGTGTTAACTCATATTTATAGATTTGAAAGGTCGTATTTGCACAACCATGTTTTTGTGTTGCCTCTATTGGAAGTTTGAATTCCAAACACAACCGTTGCATCCCTTGGTGCAAATCGAAAATTCAAAAAATGAGCCAAATGGTAGAATCAAACCCAAGACCTTTTAGTTATGTCTCCTACCAACTTAGCTGCTTTGCTTTTGTTGTTAATTTATTAAATTATATTATAATTATAATAATTTTGAAAATCCCAAGATTCCCTCGCCATTTCCAAAATAAGAATTGGGTAGACTTGAACCAAGGAAATCTTATGTAGAAATAAATGTGTCGGGTAGGCTTGAATATTTATTTAGTGAAAATATATCAAGATTTACTGAGGCGTATAGTAGCTAAGGCTTTGAACTGCCGACTCCATTTGATAAATCGGATGTATCTCACATACAAAATTTCAGAACACATCAAGTGCTCTAAAAGGTAACACATTATGACTATGTGTCAATATCCTAGTTTTATAAGCACCATAGAGTGAATCCACCTACTTTACAAATAGAAGCGACTTTGCTTCTAACACTCATATAGGTAGATCTCTTTAGAATACATTGTAACTAAATACTCCAATACAATGATTTTAGATCCATTAAGAGTATAAAACACTCAATCTCATAAATACATTACAGGATACAAGCACTGCTCGAGGGATGCAAAATCATAGATATAGGGTATATTTGACAATTTGCAAAAGTTGTCAAGTTACAACTTTTCAATTTAAAACTTTTCACTCTCCATAACTACTTTTTAAATTATTTTTTACACCTTTCTATACAATAACCCTACTTTTCAATCATTTCTACACAACTATCAATACAACTAACCTATTTATTTTAAATTTATTTTCTTTATTCCTCATCATTACCTTTACAATATCACATCATTTTCTACTAATTTAACAACTTTTATATAAAAAACTTTTCATTAAAAGTTTTACAACTTCCCAAACACCACCATAACTAGTGCTTACAAGTTGCAAAAATAACTGACTTTGCTTATTGAACTCTTAGACTTGGACTACAAGAATAGAGTTTCAGTTATTGCAACTCCTAGATATGGATTTCAATCCCTTCCCTCTTGCTGTTTTCTAGACTACTTCCCTACTAAGGCCTTTTGTAGGCGGATTTGCTGAGTTTTTGCTTGATCTTACAAAATTAATATTAATTACTCCATCTTGGAGCAACTGCCTTATATAATTGTGTCTCAATGCAATATATCGTGACTTACCATTATAAGTCTTATTGCATGCTTTAGATAAAGTTGTTTTGC
Organism: Annona squamosa; assembly: GCA_035584095.1. Lineage (NCBI taxonomy): Eukaryota > Viridiplantae > Streptophyta > Magnoliopsida > Magnoliales > Annonaceae > Annona > Annona squamosa. The sequence goes on along the minus strand of JAXCLR010000092.1, from coordinate 10,476,808 downwards.
TATCACAATGTAAATAAATAGGAGGCATTGACTTAGGCCGAATGAGAATTTCAAGCAACAAATTTCTAAATCACTTTGCCTCTTTCCCTGTCGTAGCTAAAGTAAGGAACTTAAATTCCATAGTCGAATGTGTAATGCAGATTTGCTTTTTGGAAGCCCAAGAAATAGCAGCTTCCCCAATAGTAAAAACCTAGCCACTAGTAGATATGAATTCTTTGTTATTAGAAATCTAACTTGCATCACTATACTCTTCGAATATAGTGGGTTCCTCATTGAAATACAATCCATAGTCAATGATCTTTCTTAAATATTTCAAAATCCTATAGACTGCTTTCTAATGTATATATCCTAGATTATAGGTGAACCTACTTAATATACCTACAGCGAAAATAATATTTGGTTTAGTACAACACATAACATATATTAAACTTCCTATCACTTTAGCATACTCAAGTTGATCAATAGATCTACTATTAATTTTACATAACTTGATGCTAGGATCAAAAGGAGTAGAGACCATACCATCATCAAAATGATTAAACTGCTTGAGTATCTTTTCAATGTAGTGAGATTGAGAAAGAGAAATATGTCAATATCTCTTACAATTTTGGTGCCAAGAATAACATCTGCTCTGCCCATATCTTTTATATTAAGTTAACTGATAGAAAACTTTTAGTTTCTACAATAATCTCGAGGTCAAGATCAAATATGAGCATATCATCCACATATAAGCCAATAACGACACTTTTATTGGAAATAAATTTACTATAAACACATTTGTCTGACCAGTTTAATTTAAAACTATTTACTAACACAATTTGATCATTTTTTTATGCAATTGCTTAGGTGTCTATTTCAAACCATATAAAAATTTTACTAATTTACAGACTTTTTTTCTTTTCCAGGTAATATAGAACCTTCAAGTTATTTCGTATAAATTTCTCATCTAAATCTCTGTTTAGAAAAATAGTTTTTACATCTATTTGATGAATTTCAAGATGATAAATTGATGCTAAATCCATTAATAACTTAATGGTTGAAATTCTAGCTACTGGGGCATAAGTATCAAAGAAATCAATACATTCCTTTTGTCTATGCCCTTTAGCTAGTAATCTAACTTTAAATTTATCAGTAGAAACATCAACTTTTAATTTCTTCTTTAATATCCATTTGCAGCCTCAAGATTTAGACCTAGGTAGTAAATCAACTAATGTCAATGTATCATTTTCCATTATTGAATCCATTTCATCTTGGATGACTTCTTTCTAGTATGATGCATTTGGAAATTTTATGGCCTCTTCATAAGTAGATGAATCCTCTTCGGTATGAAACACAATCATGTGTTCTTTACTAATTTTATCTCTGAATTTTTTTATGAGGTATAACTGAAAATTAGGCCCAAAACGATTATAGTGGTCTTTTCTAGCTCGTTTACTTCTTCTCACATTATCATTTTCTATAGATTTTTCCACGGGTATAGAATTATTAATTATAGATTTATTCAATGATTAAGAAGAAGTTTCATCAGTTTGATCGAGTCTAGGTATTGACTTATAAGTATTTTCATAAAAGTCAGCATCTCGGGATTCAATAATAGTATTCTGTTGAATTTGACTATTACGCTCTACTATCACAAACTTATAAGCTTTACCATTTATTGCATGACCTATAAATATGCATTATATTCCCTTTGTCCTAATTTTTTTCTTTTAAGACTAGGTAATCTTATTAAAGCTCTACAACCCCATACTCTTAGGTATTTAAGATTAGATGTTTTGTTTTTTCATAATTCATAGGGAGCAATTTTAGTTTTCTTATGAGGGATTCTGTTAAGATTATGACAAGCTATTAATACAGCTTCACCCCACTAGCCTTTTCTTAGATCTGTATTAATTAATATTAAATTTACCATTTCAACTAAAGTTCTGTTTTTTCTTTCTGTAGTTCTATTCTGTTGAGGTGTATATTGGGTTGTTACTTGGTGAATAATTCTTACGTTTTTCACAAAAATCAGTAAAATCACTTGATAAATATTCACCTCCTCTATCTGATTTTAGGGATTTAATTTTTTTCCAAGTTGATTTTCAACTTTAGCCTTATAGGATTTAAATTTATCTAAGGTTATACCTTTAGTTCTCAATAAATACACATAAGTATATTTACTAAAATCATCTATAAATGTTATAAAGTATCTCTTTTCACCTCTTGTTAATATATTCTTTATATCACAAACATCTAAATGAATTAAAACTAATAATTTAGAATTCTTTTCAACCTTTTGAAATGGTTTTTTAGTGATTTTAGTTTGAACACAAATTTTACATTTATCTAAAAATTCATTAGGTAATTTAAGAATTAAACCTAATTTCATTATAGTATCCATACTAGGAAAATTAACATGACCTAATCTACTATGTTATACATAAAAAGAGTCGACCATATAAGCAGAAGATGGTGATCTATTATTGATATTTAGGCGAAATATGCCATTTACAACATTGCCTTTGCCCACAAATACATCTCCTTTGGTTACAATAATTTGATCCTACTCAAATATCAGTTTGAAACCATACTTACTGAGAAGACCAACTAAGACAAGATTCTTGTGTATTTCTGGTATATGAAGTACATTCGTGAGAGTAAATGATTTTCCTGAATTCAGTTTCGGGATCACGGTTCCTGACCCTTCCACCTTGGCAGTAGTAAAATTATCTATGAATAACTTATTTTCATTTTAATTAGTTTTATAGGTATTAAACAGACTTCTGTCTTTACAAGCATGTCTAGTGGCTTTAGAGTCAAGCCACCGACTTTGGTTATCACTTACTGTACAAATTTCAGAAATTATGACTACAAAATGCTTCTCAGTCAAATGGTTCTCTAGATTTTGTCTCTAATATGATCTAGATCGAGTGTTATTTTTCCTTTTAAGAAGTCTATAATCATTTTTCAAATGACCTATTTTCTTACAATAAAAGCAAGGTCCTTATTCTTCTTAGTAATGGTCTTTTTGGTATTTAATTTAAATTTCTTAGTAGGTTAATTATTGATATTTGTTGTTTGATTTGGAACTTCAACTATATTAGCCTTAGTAAGAACTTGTTTTTTTTTTTTTTCCATTTTTCCTTGATTTTCTTTCTGTGTGAAGATTCAGAGCAAGATCATTTAAACTTGTGGATCCTTTTATTTGTTTTAAACTTTTGCGGTTTATTCTAATTAGGTGGTATTCTCAATAACCGCACCAGCAAGAACAAATTCATTCATTTTACTACCTTACAATCCAAGTTGATTGACGATATGTTCAATTTCATTAACTTGATCAAGGATTGATTTATCATCAGTCATGGTATAATTAAGGAAATCATGTACTAGAAACCGTTTGACGCTTGTATCATCAGTATTGTATTTGTGTAGAAATGAATCCCAGATTTCTTTGGTGGTATTTGCATCTTGGTACACTTCAAACAGCGAGTTGGACAATGTGTCAATGATGTGCCCTTTGCAAATATAGTTGTCCGTGTCCCACTTTGTTCTTTGGCGTTGATCTTGCAGTGTCTCATCTTCTTTTTCTTGAGGTCTCAGCATGATGAGGATGTAAAGAACTCCAATTTGGGTTAAGGAAAGATGAAGTTGTTGTTTCCATCTTTTTAAATTGGTACCGACACAACAGTCCAATCTTGGGACATCAAGCATCAAGCTTTGTGGGTAGAATGAATGATTGATGGACCATTTATAAATAATAGAAAGGGGACAAGACTGGGAAAATATTGGCTTAAGATTGTTGTGACAAAATATAAAAAAGAAAAGAATTTAGGAAAGTGGAAAAGTGAAAATAGAACAAAGTTTCACTTTAGACATGTTATGATGTTACTTTCCTTGAGGCAATTTTATTACCTTATTTGTTGCTTAAGATAATTTTGCAATTGCCCCCAGGATGCAAAAAGTGATACCTGAATTATAATAGGAAGTGACACCTTTGCTAGGCACACGAACACTTGAAAACTAAATTTTTGATTGAATGGAGAGAATTTTATAACAATATGGTAAAACTTTAAAAACTTGATTAAGACAATAATGTCTGAATGAAGACAAGCTATGGGGTGTTTGAATAAAGATAACACAATGTCTTAATGGAAGTAGGATCTATCTGAATGAGACAATGACGGCATTTGGGTCGAAATGAATTGTCGTTTGCATTAACCCATATTTATAGATTTGAAAGGTCGTATTTACACAACCATTTAATTTAACAGACACATCCCAACTTTGATTGGATGTGTCCCTAGAATCTTGCCACATAACCCATATCCTTTCACGTTTTTGCGTTGCTTGGATTGGAAGTTTGAATTTCAAACTCAACCATTGCATCCCCTGGTGCATATCGAAAATTCAAAAAAATTAGCCAAATGGTAGATTTGAACCTAAGACCTTTTAGTTATTGCTAACATCTCCTACCAACTTAGCAACTTTGCTTTTGTTGTTAATTTATTAAATTATATTGTAGTTATAATAATTTTGAAAATCCCAACAAGTATATACCATTTTCAACATGTATTACTGAAAGAGAATTATGGATTTTTAGACGTATGATTATATTGTTTCTTTCTCTTTTAAGTAGGTTCCATGGGCATCTATAAGTAGAACGCGATGATCTTTTATGAATCATATTTTCTTTCTAAAAATTGGATTGCAGGAGTGATTCTCTTGCATGTGATGCCTATAAAAAAGCTCGCTTCTGTTCTCCTATAAAGCCCTAATTCCCAAGGTTTTCTTTTTATCTTCTTTTCATTGTTTGATTATTTTAAAATGATTACAATTTTCAATTTATACTTGATAAGTATTTATTTTGCAAATCACCCCTCACTTTGAAATTTTATTTGAAACAACCTTCCGCCCATGAAGTCATCGTTGATCAATCAAAAGCTTTTGACTAGTCGACTTTGAATTAAGTTATTTACCAACCTATACACAATCCAAGCCTGATAATAGTATTTTAGATTGTCTTACTTAATCTTGGTGGCCAATGGGTCAGACAATTAATATATATCTCAAAAAAATGATATTTCATAGGATATGTATTTTTAAATTAATTCAATAATTTTAAGTTTGATCCATGCTCGTCATCTGACTACCGGTCTCTAAGAGCAGGTAGGATGTGATCCATGGGTGCCATCATATGGCTTTGATTGTGTTTAGATTGACCAGAAATTTTGATCAAATTGACAAGCCAATATTCAACACTAGTTTGACAAGTCAGATATTGCTGTGGGGGCATTTTTGCAAATACATAATAGTGCTAGGCTATGAATTGCAAATTCAAAGGTACTGGGATGTCATTTGCAAATAGCCCCTTTTATAGCCCCTTGTTTAAGGGGGAAAAACTAGTATTCTCGTTCAAAGTGATCAAAGCTGAATTTCTTAATCCTTGATATTGTTCTGCATCAAGGTGATTTTGATCTTTGCCACCTATCAGGTTACTGTCAAATGTTTTCACGTAAACCAAGCATAACAGAGTATGAGAGTTGGAGACAGTTCATATTGCAAGCATTTGGTGGTGTTGAGTGGTCAAACTGATGGTATCATGGGTTGCTACACCCTAGCAAGAACCCTGTTGAAGTCAACGAGATGCTTGATTTATAGCCAAAATTTGAGGATCATGTATCTTATTATTTAATAATATCTCAGGATCACAGCATTGACTCAGAGTCCAGACCAATTCCAGGCATGCTAAAAAATGATGAAACTGTCAATGTAGTCTGGAGGTTTTTTAAATTTATGCTTGATATATAACTGTGTGGCCATTGGATGTTGACTGCAGATAAATAATTCTGCTAACAATGCAAAATTATGAAGGCATCAGTCTTGCTTTCATGTCTAAATATATTAGTTTGCGACTTCTTTCTTCTGCATCCATTTGTCGACATTGGGTGTTTGGGAAGTGATAAAACTTTTGGATGAAAAATTTTTGGTGTAAAAGTTTTTGAAATGGAAAAAAATGATGTGATATGATATGTATAACGATGAGAAGTAAAGATGATAAAATTAACATAGATAAGTTAGTTGTATGAGTAATTGTATAGAAATGATTGAAAAGTAGGGTAGTCGTATAGGAAGATGTGGAGAAATAATTAAAAAATAGGGTAGTTGTGGAGAGTGAAAAGTTTTAGGCATAAACAAACACTCTCATCATTTGACATTTATGTAACAGTTTTTTCTGGAGCTGATGGTGGTACCGCGGGTGGAGGCCAAGCTAAGAGTATTCTTTTTTAAGATGCAGTTCAGTTCACAGGTCAGATGAAATGTGGCTGATTATCAGGTTCTCTTGACATATTTTCTATTTTTGTCTTATGTCTACGCTCTAGATTCTATTGGTTCCTGTGTATTGTTTTCTTTAGGTTTCTGATCTTAGGGACAATCTGAACATTGTAACTTCAGCGGCCGATGAGGCAAGTCATTATTTGCTGAGTTCCCTTTCTGCTTCTTTGAGGCCATCATCTCATATTCATGGCTGATATTGATTGAACCATTGTAATCCATGTGATTACCAGATCAGGAAGTCTATCCAGTTGAGGAGAATCATGCAAACAATTCTTTCTCTGGGAAATGCACTTAACCAGGGAACTGCAAGGGGTAAGATAAAACATTCAAGTGTTCAGAGTATTTAACCATGATACTGTATTATTGTTATTATTTTTTTTTGCATTCATAGAACCTAGAGCAGTTGTTCTGGACAAAACAGAAAACTGGGCATGCAAGTATTTAAATATTTGTGTCCTGAAGCTTTGAATTTATTGTCTCGCTGGTAGAATTCATGACATAAATGTGTCTGATGTAGTGATGATATAATGCATCATCCTCATTTCCTTTCCCAACAACTCTGATTTACCTCAGTAAAGTTTTATGGTTACCTTGTTAAAATTCAAATTAAGTCATGCGAGATATCTATAGAGGATGCTCTGCCAATGAGGCTTAAGTTCAATTTTGCCTGCGGGTTGACTAAGTCAATGTGTGCAATGCATCAATATCACATGAAGGATGGAAGCAGAAACGGTTTCCTTGCTTCCATGTAGTGTTTTCCACTGAATGATCCTGCCACCTTCAAATTACAGAAGAGATAGTGAGAGATTGGTTTGGAGAAATAAGTTGGCTCAGATAAGGACACTTCAGTTTGGCTTGTTTACAAGTTTCTAGGTTCTACCATTAAAGACGAAGTGACTGAATTATCAAGTATTCTTTCAGTGATTTGGTATTTCTGTACTGTGGCATCTTCTCTGGTTTATACTTATTTTTTAGCACGTCATATGAGACAGTAGATTTAGCTCCACTTGCCATATTTTATTATTTTTATTTCTTTCCTCTAATACTCTTGATAAGAATTTTTAGTGAAAGAAAGTTACAGTTTTAATGTCTGAATTTGGATGCTCATGCTGATCACTAAATCATTCAAAAAGTTCTCTAAAGAACGTAATTGGCCCCTTTTTGATGTGACTAAATCTTATTTATCTTATTTTTACAACGAATGCTTCCTTGGGTGGACTATGATATATATATATTTTTTTTCCCTTCACACCATTAATTTCATGCTCATTATATTGCGTGGCATGAAGGGAACACTGGCATCCCACCATTCCTAGAAATTTATATCATTATTTTTTGGATCCTAACAACAGCTTTCATAATCTTTTGTAGGTTCTGCTATTGGATTTCGGTTGGATGGTCTTCTTAAGATTGCAGACACACGTGCTCATAACAAAAGGATGACTCTTATGCATTATCTCTGCAAGGTACAGTTCATCTAGCTGTTACAGTGATTGTCCAAGATGGAGGAGGTAATTGGATGCATCTAAATGAAATGCAAAACTTATGGATATGGGTTCCTGTTCTATAGAAGTCATTTGGTGTATTAGTTTTATTTGATGGTGTGGAATATGCTGATATTTGTTCAATTATCCATGATTTTCAAATTCGGGGTCAAATAACATTCTGAAGTTCATTTTTTTAATTAGTCTGGTAGTCATGATTTTCAAGGTATTTAAAAAATCAAACTATTCAGATTTCCTATATCTATCATTTTTATGAGTCTGATTCCTCTGAATTCTGGTCAGTTTACTGCCTCAAATTTCTGTCAAATAGTAAAAAGAGAAAGGACGGATATCTTTAATCTATAACTTCTATGCTCTGAGCTGTGTGTCTATGATGCACATTTTATTATAATTTCCTAATGTTGTTCTGATCAGGATTTTTAACATTGTGAGGCTATGAACTTTTTGATGCTTTCTATTGCTTGTTTATGAATTTTGGTACATAACTGATTAACTCATTTTGTTATGGACCTATCGGTCTGATGCTTATGCCTAAAAAATCATAGGTTCTTGCTGAAAAGCTTCCAGAACTTCTAAATTTTCACAAAGACCTTGTGAATTTGGATGCTGCCTCAAAGGTATTTTTTTGCTTAATAGAAGTTATTTTATTTTTCTATGTACTGTACACTTGCGGCTAATTTAGTTTGTTGTCCTATTACTCAAATAGATACAAGTGAAGGATTTGGCAGAGGAAATGCAAGCTATAAGCAAAAGTTTAGAGAAAGTTGAAGAAGAGTTGACTGCTTCAGAAAATGACGGTCCTGTATCAGAACCTTTTCATAAGGTAATTATTTTTGACCTCTGCTCTAATATATTTACCTACCAACATTTCCTTAATCCAGTTATACTTTTGACTTTATTATACCATTCTACAATGAGGTAAATGCTTTCAAGATCTAAAAAGAGACCCAAGTAGTTTTTGATTTTTTAGGTAATTTAATTTACGTTTGGTTAAAGAAGCAACATTTTTGTTTGGACAGTAGGGCATATCTGTTCAACAATGAGGATGAGGACTGCACTGAACTTGCTATGTGATCATTTCAACCTGATGTTAAAGTTCATGATTCATCATCATAAGCCATTTCCCACCTAGGTGGGGTCAACTTTAACAACTTTTAACATATTTTTAGAATCCATAAGAGGTGTGATGGTGATTTTTATAGCACTGGCTGCCAGCATGACATGCCAACCCTCTCTTTTTATCCAGACTTGGGACCGACAGTAAGATAGAAACTCTTACTGGCAAGGTTAAAATTTTTGATTACTTGATAAAATATTATTTTATTTTATTTTTCATTTTCAGTTGAGGTTGATAAGTTTCTAGATATAGCACTAGCTTTTTCTAAATGATCTTTTAAAGAATTTTTTTGGCTTAAAAATTATCCAATATGGTTTGAGGAGCTATGATCCCAGAACCATACTGTTTGCCCTTCGATCCCAGAGGTTGCAGGACAGATGGCTAGTTATGTGCATATTGCTGAATTGTGAAGAAGAATTTGCAGTAGGCTATAAACATAGTTTGATTCTCTAATACGTTTTGGTATTATCAAGAATGCTTTTGGTGGATGTAACATCTTCTAGAAACTTTTTGGCAACTCTAGCTTGTTTCAGATGTCCTGCCGTTAATCAAGAATGACCTGGCAGCATCATCTTCTAGAATGTGCTTATAACTTGTCTGTGGCAAGGAACAAATCACAGCTGGGGGCAGCTTTAATAGTATACTGTGCAGTTTGTGGCAAATAAAGGGTCTGGATAGTTGGTTTTGATTTCGCATAAGGAAACTTTCAGGGTCTTACATCGGAAATTGCAAGACATGCCAGCTGTTTGATATGATTGTCTATTATGCTGGGAGAATGAGTATGTCTGTTTAAAATAAAGCTCCTCTGGACATAGAAGAAAATCAATTTATGGGAAATTGGTGACCCTTTGATGATCATGAGTTTAAATTCGTCCATCTTTTGTCATCACTCAGTGTTGAAGATGGTGAAGGATGGGCTGTTATTCTGTTAATTTTCTACACAAAAAGATTAAGATGGCTAGTTTGCTGCATTAGCGCTAAATGTTAGCTGTTATTATTTTATGGGTGCATTCTTCTGGTTCTTTATTTCTGCTTTTCTAAATGTATATGTACCATACAGAGTTTAAAGGAATTTCTAGTTGTTGCTGAAGCTGAAGTGAGGTCTTTAGCTGCACTCTATTCCGGGGTGGTAAGTTCTAAACATTCTCTAATATTATCCTCTATATTTGAAATTCTATGCCAAAATGCGTCAAATGATTTAAAAGTTGTTTGGTACAGGCTAGGAACGCTGAAGCACTGGCTGTTTATTTTGGAGAAGATCCTGCTCGGTGCCCATTTGAACAAGGTTTTAAAACACTTGTAGAACACCTTATGCTGAAACCACTGGAAAAGACAGAAAATAAGAAGAATATGTTGCAGTTGGAATTTCTTGCTTTCAAGAGTTTCAGTGTTAAATTTTGTCGCTTGAAAATTCAGCCGCTTAAACAACATTTAATAATTCATCTGCATTCTTTCAAGATGGTCATGGAGTAATTCATCATGATCATACTACCATAGATGATGAAGGGCTCCTTCGTACATTTGTCTGATATTGCAGAAAAAAATTTTGGGAAAAGGTGGGATTGGAGAATAAAGATAAAATAGTTAAGGAGTAGTCACATAAAAATATGTGAAAAGAATCATCGAAATATAGACATAATAGTAGAAAAAGTAGTGTCGTTGAGTAGTTAAGATGTTACATCATATCAAAAGAGGTGTAGAAAGTGGAATTTTTTTTCCTTGTTACCAGATAGAGTCTGCATTAATTGAGATAACTTCGAATTATATGTTCCTATGACTGAATACGGTTCTTTTTGTGCATTGGCTTCTAACATACTGATGTTTCATGTATTTTGAGCTAGATGGAAATTGCTAATTTTACCATTGCAAAAAGCAAGTGATCTTGGATCTCTTAGCAAGATGGATATTGGATGAACAACCATGCATGTTAGTGTCAGTTTAATTTGCAATACCTGATCAAAAATAATAATAATAAATTCAATAGAGAGCTGTTTGATGTCCATCTGGAGTGGAAATGGGCAGCTTGGTGCATACAGCAAAAGTTGTTGCTGCAAGGGTTCGCTAAAAGAAAACTATCCTGAATGGTGGTAATCCTATCCTTATATAATCATAGTCCCATAGCTGAAACAATGGACGCACTCATGTATTCTCTCTGCCTGCAATTTCAGTTGGACAGAAGCAAAAGAAGGAAGTTTAAATTTTTACCCTTCAAATCCATTTTTGATGCTAAGCCTTCATATTTTCTTGTTTGGATTGGGAATATGTTATTAACATTTTTTTTTGCCATGTGATTGAGCTATCAATTTTTTTCAAATTGTCAACTTAATAGAGAAACTACTGATGATTGATAAAGTTATTTCAGTTTCCATCACTCCTTGGACCTAATTGTCTCTCTAATTATCCTGTCCAGTTGTTTCTACACTTCTCAACTTTGTGAAAATGTTTGAGCATGCCCACCAAGAGAATTGTAAGCAGCTTGAACTTGAAAGGAAGAAGGCTCAGAAGGCTGCAGAGCTGGAGAAGATGAAGACTGCTGCTCCTAAAAAGGAAACTGAACATGTCTTACCTTCTCCAGTTCATGAAAGGGAAACCAAACACCTGTTACATTCTCCAGTTCATAAAAAGAAAATAGAACAGCTATTAAATTCTCCAGTTCAGAGAGGAAAATGACAAGTGATTGATAATTCTTCAGTCCAAAATCCAAATACAAAGGGCGTTTCTCATCTCAGTGAAGAAGGTTACCTTTCTCCTTGTTCATAGAGCAAGACATTGAAATGCAAGAAACTGACTGTAAGGTGAAACTAGAGTAACTCAATTGACCATTACTTGAACGGCAATAGAGCAACAAGCTATTAAGAAGCCTGAGCAATACTTGTAAGGTAACCCCTTCCAATCATTTTCATCAATGCTACTATATTTTTTTTGGCAGAATCAACCGTCTAATGTTTCCATCGTTATAGCATTAGCAGGACCCACTTTTGCGCACCACCCCCAGCACGCACACACAGAGGAAAACTGAGAGGATGGATGCATGTCCAAGATGAAAAAAAGAGTAGGCCCACTTATAGTTTGGCATCCTCACATGTGAATATGGAATTTGGATGCTCTTGGGTTATGCTTCTTTTCAGATTGGAATCCATTTGTCAACAATGATGGCACCCATCCAGGGAAAGACGTATTTTCTTGGATGTTGTGTCATTTGGCAGAGAGACTTCTAAAATTTCAGTTGGTGGAAGTTGCCTGCAATATACAGTGAATCTGAAACTGATGGACTTCGGTCAATGTCAAATTATGGTAGATTTCCATAAGCTGATACTAATTTCACAGCCAGAGAAGTCTGACCGCATGACCTCATTCATCTGTTGGTAGTTTGTCCTATTTGGTCCCTGATCTGTTACTAGCCCTAAAACCTTTTTCCTCCTTTGTTTCTGTTTTGGCAGCGGAGCAGATCAAGCAAGCGTCTGTAAGATATTCTCTATCCGAGTAAAATTTTGATGCAGACAATTTTTATAGGCATAAAAATAGAGGTATCATTGAAAAGAAAAAATTAGACCAGGTTGTTTTCTCCATGGTAGTGATTCTTTTTTCTTTCTTCCTCTATATGCATGTACATATCAGCATATTTCAGTTACAAAAAAAGAGGAATGGGAAACCATTGATGCAATCTTCCATTACCCATATTTTTTTCCGCAATCTATATTTAATAGGAAGTTTATAAGATAATGATAAGACCAATTTTTGTTTGTAGGGCAAAATGTTGGCAAGTTTAAGAATCTAGCAGAAACAAAAATGTTAAGACAAATGAGTTGTAAAAGAAAAAGGATAAAATTAGATATGAAACGATGGAAGATAAATTTAAAAGTGAAGTCAATCAGTAATAAAATTAGTATAACAAAAGTAAGACTGATAAGGAGTATAGGTAATAAAACAAGAAAAGGTAAAACTAGAAGTAAAGTAATTCAAGATAATTTAAAGGTGAATCCAATGGGTAATAAAATGAGAAAAAGTAGACTAAGGTGGTTTGATTATGTTAAATGGAGTCCTGAAATATAAATTTACTTAAACAGCAGGCTCTAAGAGAACTAGAGTAAGACCCAAAAAATGTGGATGAAAGTAATTAAAAAAGATACAAAAATATTAAAAATTAATAAGAACAAAGTTCATATTGTTAAAAAATGGCTCAATAGGATCTATGTAGCTGACGTTACATAGTTAGGAAATAACTTATGTTGATAATGTCTAGGAAGCTTGCAATCTAATAAGGCTATTTCCTTTATGCCTACATTATATATATATATATATATATATATATATATAGAGAGAGAGAGAGAGAGAGAGAGAGAGAGAGAGTTGTTCCATTGTAGTTGTACATTTGATCAAAAGTGGGCCCCACATATTAGAATGCAATAAAACTTTATACAATCATTTATCCATATATAAATTTTATAGCAAATGGTTTACATGTTGAAAAGACCATTTTAAAGTTGTTATTTAGATTAAATTATTTTATTACGTTGAATTTATACCATTTTTAGATGGGGCCCATATATATATATATTTGATTGGGATAAAAATTGGTATGTTAATAGAATACATTATTCTAAATACAATTGGTAGAATAGATTATGATTTGATGATCATGTGGGGCCCATTTCAGTGATGCTGTACCTGAATATTTCTGATATATATATTAAAAAAACAAAACAAAATGAAACAAAAGCTTGTATTCAAATTCCCTGCTGTATCTTTTTCAGCAATTCGTGCAGACTGGGTCTGACTTGTTGCTCTAAACTGTTTTTATCTGGGTCCTGCTAGAATTGGACAACCACCTAGCAATTTTACCACTGAAGAATCCCTTCATTCGACCTTTTATTTTAGATGCGATTGATCCATTCCGTGGAATTCATTGGAGATGCACCGTTCTTGAGATCTATCTGGTTGAATTCCTCTGGTTATCTATCACCGCGTAAAATGCAGCCCAACATAACTATGCTACTTGTCCTTTCATCATAGCATTTAGGCGAAGCTACATTCAACTGCAAAACAATTTGGTGAGATTGCTCGTACGATATTTCTAATGCTATAAAAATGGCTACAAGAATCTTACTCTTTCCTGTTCAAATGATCATGCCGGTTTTATGGCAGTCTGGAGGCCTGAGTGATTCTTGTGATCAAGTTGCTGAGATCTTTAGTTAGCTATGTGTTTTTGCTTATCTCTGGTGTCAGCGTGTTGCAATAGAAATTTCATGCAAGCAATATCACCATGTACGAAATCAGCTGTGTTTCTTTTGCGTGATGTCAGCGTCCGTGTTGGTATCGAAGAGTATATGGAAAGACATGCAGTCAGGGTTTATCTCGTGTATGAAATCCTTGCGTTACTATCAAAACTATTGAATTATCAAATGATCACCCTTTCGTTCACTTATCTGATGGATAGTCATCATAGAGAATTTGAGATTGCAAGAACACGATTAATGTTTCAATGCATTTGGGTGCAAAACTCATTTTTTAATGAAAATTTTAAATAAAACGTTAATTTAGATGTATTTAATTTATAAATGTTTTACTATTTTTGAAGATGAGTATATATATATATATTATTTTTATTTTTAAAAATTGGGGAGTTTTAGTCATTTAAATGGTAAACTCCTCTATTTTAAAATAAAAATATATATGCATCTTTAAAAATGATAAAACTTAAACATTTTTTTAAAAAAAAAAGAATTTTGCAATCAGATGCATTTACAATACATTCAGACACAACTCCAAGAGCACACGGCATTGTTTGAAAACACTCACTTCTCGAAGTTCAGTTGTCTACCCAGGTATTTAAATGGCTTTCCCACAGTAATTCAATACTCTTGTATCATTAATTGTTGCCAACTTAGAAGTTGTTAATTGTTGTACTAAGGGTTCAAAGCTTTTTACCTGTCATATTTTTCCTCTTCTGCAATTCTTTTGTATTTAAAAAATGCTATTGTATTTAATTTTTATTTATTTTCTAGCTAATTTCATCTATTCCATCAATTATATTTAGAATTCTTCCTTCAATGAAGAAACTAAATTTTATCTAAATCATAGCCTTGAATGGCTCCATCTAATAAAGTATTAAATTAACACAATAAAATTATTTGATTTACATATTGATTTTGAAGTAGTAAATTTAACATATAAAGCATCTAAATCTGCATTCTTTTTTTTTATGTGAAAAAAGTATCATAATATTTTAATGCAAATATGAAAATGTTTAAGTGTTTTTTTTATAGTTTACGCTTGATTAATGTATATTTTAAGTGGGCATGGTTCACCCTAACACGTTGATTCAAATAATTTTTGGTATCATAATAAACGGTTGAGCAGACTGGATTTTAATTTAATCATCGAATTGGTCAAAAATAGAGTGGCATTGAAATACTCTGACAGTGTCCACACCAATAAGCTAGTCCTCATTGATTAATTAATAGCTAAATTTGTGTAACACTGGCACTCGGGAACCATTTTTAATCCCTCAATCAAAATAGTTTAAGTGGTTGACGCCTGCAAAATTCATATTTAATATGAATATAGATCAATAAGGTCAAAGATAAAGTAGAGTAGCGACTCAATACTTATGGTTCCATGTTTACCCTTGATTTTTTTAATTTATGAATTTTTTATTTTTGAAAATTTAAACCATTTATCATAATTAAAACATTGGAAACTTATACTGCGTAAAAATTTCATCTGTTGAGAGTGAATATGTAACTATCAAAATTATTGAAAAATGTATAGCATATTGTATTTTCATGATAAATGGTTTTGATCTAGGAAAAGTATTGTAAAATTAAAAAACCAACGGGCTTACCTTATACGAAGTATTTGAATCATTACTCAAAATATAAATCTTTTGAAAATTCTCTTATTTCTAATATTGTCGTCAAGGTAACTATGAGTCTATGATAGGCTAAATCAAAACCCTTATTTTATGTGCAAGATGTAGGGTGGTCAAACATACATGACCCTGACCATCATCATGTACCGTGATCATTAGGTATATTTTGCACGTATTTTCATATCTTTGTTCCAAAAAGTCAACATCCTTTGAAAGCTAAACCACGAATAACGGCACCCATCCCATGTGCTATATACATGTCATTGTCTCAATCTAATTTCTTAATTTGGAATCAGTAATACAAGGGTCATGCAATCACCTAGGACTGATCTCAGAGTAGTTGGTGGCTCACCCATCAACGGTTATGCAGTTCAGATGGCCAGTTCTTACCAACCACTGTCTATTTTGTATTTTTGTAGCAACTACTTTATGGGGCCCATGGAGTGATATCATCTTAGACCTGCTAGACGTGAAAGCAACCTCTTCAATTCCTTCATTCGTGGGAAGGTAGCAATATCTTTTTGCTCGAGCCTGGTATGTTCTTGTTGAGCCCTGTAACTCCTTACCTCTGCGTATATAACTTAAACTTCAATGGCAGTTTCATGGTCCTTCTAAGTTATTTCTAAGAAATGGCAGTTTTGGGTGAATGAGATGTCTGGTGTTCGACTTCCCTCCCCTTGTGGGAAGGGGATTTTGTTAGAAAACAACCATTGATTAAATCCATAATCACCCAGGAACCTCCATGCTAAATCACTAAGAAAAATAAAACCATAAGCGGAAGCGTACCTGAATCCATGATGCTGTTAATCTTTGGCTTAGGGTCTTCCAAGTTGATGCACCTTGGATTTTGGGAGAGTGTATCTCCTTTTTCTTCTCTACTGATGGATGGCAGAAAAGAGACCCAACAGATGCATAACCCGGGGACCACAACCCATTTTATAGGAAGGCTAGTTTCCTATTTCCAATTTAGTCCATCATAAAATTAGAAATTGGAATCTAGTCTATATGGTTTCTACGCATAGGAGATTCATGCTTTATTAAATGATTTAGGTCCATAAATCCTTATAAGATCACTTTTATAATTTGGACCATTAATTTATGATAGCACATATATATAAATAATATATGTATTGTCCAAAAATTCCAACAGATTTTACATAATAGTCCACCTATATGATACAATTTCTCCTTTCATACAGCGGTTTTTACAATTTCCTCTTGAGGTGAGGTTTATTGGAAAAACTCCCTCCCCCCCCAGGGCATGAATGTTTGGATGTCACATTATATAAAATATCAAAATAAATAAATAAGGGTGCACCATGCATCCGACCCAAAATACTATTTTATTTTATTTATAAATATGTAAACCTATAAACTAAATTTTACTATTTTAGGTGCTTTTAAGTATTTTTGTTTTCAAATACAGTGGCATTTTCATAATTTTTTTACGAAAAAATTATGAAAAATGTGATTGTATTTAAAAATAGAAGATACTTAAAAACATCTAAAAAAGTAAAACTTGGTTTATAGATAAAATAGACCTTGCTCTGCATGTTTATAAAAAAAGAAAAGTCACATGCACCGGGCTGCATGGGATCAATCCTCATTCTTAAAAACTCCTATCTTATCTTATTTTATACTAGGTCCATTCTAAGCTTATCATACTCTATTTTTTATGATTAAGTCGATTTTGGTTTTAATTCCAAATCATTTTTAAAGTAGTCTTTATATTATATTTGTAAATTATAATTTTATACTAAATCTTACTTAAAAACTTATAATCAAGATAATAATAATATAACTTTTGAAATATATGTGTTATATTTACTAAATAATATATAAATTAAACAAGTATTATATATTTAAAAAATGGTCCTACTTTTATAAAACTTTATTTTTATATAACTCTCTTCATATTTAAAATCTTGATGGTTGATGAAAAATCTACTTCATTCATTGTATTTAGCATAATTTATAATATCTTGGAAACCTTTTTATTTCTTTAGTTTCATATATAAATGTGTAAAATCAATGTAATAAAATAGTTTAATACTAAAATGTTAATTTTAAAGTAGTTTTTTCAACATCCAAACAACTTAAATATCATTTATATGTAGATAAATGATTCTATAAAATATTATTACATTCTAATACATATGTGAATAAATTTAAATGTTTTCATAATTTACACATGAATGTCAATAAAGGTTATTCATAAACATACTTGATTGCAATGAAACTTGGTCTTCTAGATAAATAAATGATATTAAATATAATGAATGAATTTAATTTTTCAACAATGATCAAAATCTTAAAAATTAAGGGGATTATATGATTCTACTTCTAAGTAACCTGATTACATAAAAGCGGAGCCCTTTATAGAATATGTTTGTTTTTTTCAATATAAAAGATAATTTATAAAATATATATTAAATATATTTTACTAATTCGGGCTAGTTCTGGGCGACTAGACCTTAGAACCTACTTTATCCTAATTGAACTAGCTTTTTTTTTTAACTTGAAAATATCTTATCCTATCATATAGGTCTAAAAATAGAAATTTATCCTACGCATTTTAAGATACCCAACGACATGGATACCCTACCAAAGTTGCACTTACACTCCTATATTTAAGGTAGTTTTAAAATAACATTTTCTTGCATTTTTTTATTTTAAGCATATGTTCAAACATTTATCTTTTTAGTTGGTTAAAACACAATCCAAAAAGGCTGGCCATCTTATTCGGTAGCCAGTATTGCATTGAAGAATATAACGAATAAATTTTTAAAATTATCGAATTTTACAAAAAGAAAATCTAAGTTAAAATCACACATTTATTAAAACTATAAAAAATACTTTCCGATAACTGTATTGTCACTCATTAATGACTTTTTTAATGTATTTTTTACAAACATCTCAATTTATATTATGATCAAGATTCTGAGACATTGTTACAATTTTTATCAAATATCTAACATTATTATTATTTTTCTTATAGTAGATGACACTTTAATAAATAAAAAAGAAGACAATACTATCCGCTGCTACCACTGTGATTCGAATCATTGTTGCGCGGCTTATGGGCGAGACAATATACCATAATCCCAGAGGTGCGATAATGATCGATGAGTGTTAATACAGGTCATTGGAGGGACTTGCCAAAATGCATTCCCCACTAAATGATTGATCAAGGATATTTCCGTGAAACTCCTTTTGTACGAAATCTTCTTTATTTTTAACACGTAGATGGTTGATAGAAATTTACTCTTTCTATTATATTTAGCACGATTATATTATCATTAAAATCCTTTCATTTATTTAGTATTATTGTATAGGAGTCTTATTTACAAATATATATAAAATCAACATAATAAAATAATTTAATACCAAATATTAATTTTTAAGTAGTATTTTTAATATCTAAGTCATTTAAAACATCACTAATTATGTGGATAAATAATTATATAAAGTATTACTATATTTTAATATATATGTGAATAAATATAAATATTTTTCTTAATTTATCCAATATATCTATTTCTGGACAAATGTGGATTATGTACATATTAGATGGGATAAAACGTAGTCTCGTAACTAAATAAATTATGTTAAATACAATAAATAAATTAGATTTTGCATAACCAACAGACATCTCAAAAATATACATTCCCGGCACACGATTTAATTTTCCCTACAATATGGTGGGGGCAACACCAGGATTTTGTTTTGGATGCAATCCAACCCACGTGGCAGATGTACGATATTGTTAAAAAAGGGAAAGCATGTCGTCTGATGAGATCATAGACATACGCGGATATGCCCAACAAGAACAACATGAAAGCATATCTCATTCTCATCCGCATCCCCTTAATATTTATAAAAGGCTTTAGGATGCACCATTACTTTTGCATTAATTGCTTTTCTTTTGGGAAGATTTCAGTATAGAACATTGTTATTTAAAAAAATAAAATAAAATCTCGAACTAATCATCCCACGTGACCAGGCAGTCAGGCACGTGGCCTTAAATGAAGAAAAGGACATCATCTGACCGTTTATTTGGTGGGCAGTACTGATTGGTGCTAATTTGTAATAAATGTTCTTACATCTATGGGGTGGGGTCGATAGCAATCTTCAGACCACATAAAAGTTTCATGTTGAATGCTGCTGTATTTTTGTTAAATTGCTATTTAGTTCAGATTATTCAGCTGATAAAAAGCAGAAACACGTGCGGAAATTTGCGCCATACTCCTTTTAAGTTTACATATTAGCATTTTAGACTCTGATGTTTACATGTTAGCATACTAGATCTTAATAAGTTTCATCTTTTGCATTTTAAACCCTCCGCCCTAACACTGTCTATCACGCACTGTCTGGTCATGTGCAATGTCAAAAATACCCTTCAATAAAAACAAAAAACAACCCTAACTAACACCAACATTAATGCAGAAAATGAAAATCTTGAAATGGAAGATAATGTAAATAACAAACATCGATGAGAAAATGCATAATGAGAGGTGTATTTTGTTTTTATTGAGGAGTATTTTTGTCTTTGCACATGACCAGATGTGCGTGAAAGACAACATTGGGACAGAGGGTTTAAAATGCAAAAGATAAAACTTATTCAGATCTAATATGCTAATACGCAAACATAAGGGGTCTAAAATGCTAATGTGCAAACTTAAAGTGGGAAGGACGCAAAATCCCCCCATCAATGTCGTTCACATGATGTTTCTCCATTAGGCATAAGCACCTAGGATTCCCATGTCAATGTCATTCTAAAGTTTTCTACAATGAAAATATGGCTATTCAATTTTTATTTATTTATTTTGTGTCCTCATTCCAGCCTTCTAATTTGCTCCACCCCACCCTCACTTATTTCCTTGAAAAACATTGAGAACGACAACAATCGGAAAGAGAAAAATGAACTGTAATTTCACCAATATTCATGTGGCAGTGTTTGGTTTATGATGTAGTTATAAAATTTCGATAAAATCTGAATTATTATTGCAAAACTCATGGGGGTGGGGGTGGGTAAATAAATAAGTATAAAAATCATTTTTTACGAAAAAAAAAATAAAATTGCGAATGGCCCGTAAGTTGGGAAATAATATCTCAGGATCAATGCTGGCTTCAAATCATCCTAGCCATAAATGGTGAATCCACCCTTCATCTTGAAGAGTGGCATAAAGTGGGGCCCACCTCCGTTAGATGGTGGACCCGACAATTTCCCTAATCATTTCCGTCGGTGGGTTTGCCAAAAGCGCTTGCTATTTACTAGGGTAAGTCACAAGGATTCATATCCATTTACTGCCATTCGTCACCCCCCACATGTCAAAAAGCTCCTTCGAATTTCTCCAGTGGGTTGTTCGCTCACATGCGAGATGGCCCGCCTGCAAGAATCCGAGACGCCCAATCGATTACTATACTAGTTTACCACCGTTCTTTTTTGAGGACCGTCCCAAAATGTGGAGATATCATTGTTCAGAGAAGGTGGTCCAATTATTGATTTGGACGGTGTTGATTTCACTATTGTAGGCATTTTCTTCAATTTTTCTAATTTCTATTGGATAAGATTTGGGTCCTGTATCCGTGCAATGTAGAATTAGATAATGCTTGTTGGGTGTGCTTTTTTATCTTTAGTGCGTGTTAACTCATGCGGCCACTTAAAATCGGGTTATTTATTGGCAACTTAAATTTTATTTTTATTCTTATAAAATTTTGGGCCCATTTAAAATTTATTCCAAGTGAAACTTGACCAATTTTAAATTTATTTAATATTTTTATTTTTTAAAATAAAAATATCAAAAAATTCAAAAATTGTTAAACTTTACAAGAAAATATTGAAGTGGGAATCAACCTTTTTGTAGAAAATAATAATAATAATAATTTTTATGACCACCACCTAAATCACCCGTTCTTCATTTATATGATCCAGATGCTCTAAACAAGATACGGTAGATATTATTGGTAAAGTTAAGAATTTTTTTAATGGACTTTCGTATGTTATATCATCTCAACTTAATATTATAATAAGTTCTAGAAATATTCTTACAATATTTAAACACAATTTTACGAATATTTTATCAATAATTTAATTTTTCCTTACAATATTTCCTTATATCCTAAACAACGAACGCTTCCACAGAAATTTTCGCGCAGACGGACGCCGCTAGATGAACATATACATTTTTTGTGCTCATGAAGACTTGAAACCCTGTTACCAACATATAAGGAAGTGCGGTTTACCACTGAGGCACTACCTAAGGGAGCAAATTCACATAAAGGGGAGCAGAATATTACCTAATGGGACAATTATATAAAAATTAATTATATTTTGAAATATTTTTTGAGTTTTTAGAAATTCGTCGGGGTGCTGGGGTAATTGCTCTTCCTCAGCTCCACGTGGGCCGCGCGCGGTGGCACAGCTGGTGTTAGTCTGTTAGATGGTGGCAAAGATGCAAATTGGCGTTGAAAAAAGCCTTCGCAATTGCTCTCACAACGGGAACAAACATGCCCAACGGAAAAAGGAGTAAGAAAGTGACATCTCACCAAATGGACAGAACCATGGTCGTGGCTTTTTCCATTAGGTTCGTAAAAAAGTAATTTATTCTCATAAATAAAATGGAGGTTACCCAATATGGAGAATAATGATAATAAATTTAATAAAAAACCAACTAGCTATACAATGAGATGTAATTAATGTCTAAAAGAGGAATTTTACATGATCTTATGAATTACCATTTTTATAGTAGCTTCGTCTCACAATGAGGAAAAAAATAGAAAAATGTTTTCAACCCTCTTCTATTTTCTTTTTCTAAAATTTTTAGAACATTAATTTTTTTTATTACCTATATTTTTCATCCTTTTACGTAAAAGTTCTCCTGAATCATTTTTATTTATTTATTTATTAATCATTACACAGTGTATACAACATCTATCATTTTCATATTTTTCGTCTCCGTTTCAATAGAAGGGAAGAAGAAGAAAATATACACAATAATATTACAAAGCCAGTCATTTGAAATATGTGAATGAAATAAAATAAATTATCATTGGTTCCGAAATGTCATATGTACTTAAATTATTGATACTTTAACCAATTATTTATCCATTTATAAATTTTATAGTAAATAGTTTACATGTTAAAAAAATAATTTTAAAATTTTTATTTACATCAAATTATTTTACTACATTGAACTTGTATCATTTTTAGATGAATTCTATACACATATTCATTTAGGATGAAAATTAGTAGGATAATAAAATATATAATTTTAAATATAATAGGTGGAGTAGATTATAATTTTATGATCATATAGGGCCCATTTTAAGGTAACTGCACCTAAATATTTTATATATATATACATTAGTGCAAGTAAAAAACGAATATTGACATGAGATGCATTGTCTTCCCACAAAATTGTCCATATTTTTACCAAAATTATTAAAAGTTGTGGTCACGCCTTAATCAATATGCATTTAGCTAGCTATATATATCCTACGCTGAAGTTAAAAAAAAAAAAAAAAAAATCAGAGAGAGAACCAAAGTCTTGGTCACTAGAGTATGATAATTTAAAATGCTTAATTTAATCGGTCTCAATTATTTTTTTCCGGATTGTCCGAAACAAACACTCTACTACCAAATAATATGAAAACTAAAGAATAAAACATTTCTCTAAATTCAATCACAGAGTAGACACTAATATACCCATCTATCGTTAATAAATTAAATCTACGCCCATGAAATGAGCAATGGGTTATAATAAAATTTTTATTTTATGTTTTTCATGAGAATGTTTTCCAAATGTATTTGATTCATATATTAAAATTTACATTTTTGGATATTTTTGTTTTCAAAAATCAGTATTTTTATGTTAAATGACTTATACTCCTCAAGATGTTGATTTTTGAAAACAAATATATATATATATATCTAAAAATTGTAAATTTTGATATCTGAATCAATACACATTTTTTTTTATTAATCTGAATTAATACACTTGAAAAAACATTTCGCGCAAAAAAAAATAAAACATACCTTTTGATATGGGGATAACGAAACAAAATCACAACCCATGAATAATGTGATCAATGCATGATAGTATGGCACTAATAGGCCACCTATAAAACCATTGAAGACATGCATGATACTAGACCAGCCTCACAATTCCAAGGTCTTTCTTTCTGGTTTGATTACAAGACCAGCCTCACAATTCCCATGTCAGGAGAAGAGCCCAACACTTGTATTTTTTGTCATTGACCATGCTATTCAACCCTGCTTCAACGGCTATAAATGTCTTCCCATAAATACAATTTAAAGAACACTCTGGCTAACTATGATAAGGTGGAAAACTTGCACCTCAATCAAAATCATCCACTAAATTCATGCTTTACCTTTTCAGATGATGGGGCATGGCCCACAAACGAAAAGGCCATCATTGATGCTTGGATCATGCTAAAAGAATACTAAAAGAGATTGATACTTGGAGTGTACAAAAGATTTGCGTTGATATGGTAGCAGTATATTTTTTTAAAAAGTGTGTCTGTAATAGTAGATAACTTTATTAGGTAAGTATGTGTTTAATAAATAGTGCAAATAATATTATTAAAGAGAATCAAAGTTAATATTATTAAGGAGAATCAAATTGTTATATAAGTCTAAAAAAACAAAAATACTATTTAAATGCATGTTTGTTAAATACTAAAACTTTTCATTTTAAAAATTTTCACTTTACGTAACTATCTTATTTTTTAATTATTTTTACACATCTTCTTATACAATTACCCTTCCTTTCAATCATTTTTACCCATTTTTCTAGACAATTAACTTATTTATTTTAATTTTATTTTCTTTATTCCTCATCATTACCTCCGTCCTTTACAAAATTTTCTCTTAATTATTTTTACACATATTCCTATACAATTACCTTACCTTTCAATCATTTTTACATAACTGCCTATACAACTGATTTTTCAATTTTAACTTTATTCTCTTTACTACACATCATTACTTTTATCCTATCATAACATTTGCTTTCAATTCAAAAACTTTTTATCTAAAAGTTTCATCACTTTTCAAACCCACCCACATATATGCACTTTCAAAATGAACGTAAGAACACTTTTTCAATAATATTTGATTAATTAACACTTAACTCAAAAAATTCTTAATGTGAACAAAAATAATGCCATAAGAGATAATATTGGACTTGTATGCTCTTTTCGAACGTCAATTTTATAATTTTTTTCTCTTTTTGTTTGAATGGAGACTAACACCTAATCCGATTTTGAACCTAGAATAAGCACACATGGCGAGATGAGGAAATAGATTGCTTACCGAGGGAAGCTTACGCTGTGCAAATGGAAGTTAGTTAAGGGAGATAAAAGCAAAAGCAGTTGATCTCGATAGTAACTCCATGTTTTTTATCTTTTTTCTTAAAAAAAAAATAGGTGTATGCGTCCGGGAGCATGCAGCGCGAGCGCATACGATTGGCCTCCATGATTCAATACATGGGGATGTATGGGAGATATCATGCATCCTGTCCAAAAAGTATATTTAATTTTTTTTGCTTTTATTTCATAAAATTACTATATTAAAGATAGTGGTAAATTTTTTGGAGTATGTTTGGATAAACATAAAAATTTTTAAATTAAAATTTTTCAATCTAAAACTTTTAAATCTCTACAACTACTTAATTTTTAATTATTTCTTTGAATGATCTTATACAATTATCTTACTTTTTAATTATTTTTACACAATTAACTTATCTATTTTAACTTTATTCTTTTTACTCCTTATCATTACCTATATCGCATCGCATTATTTTATATCGTTTTAAAGGCTTTTATACTAAAAAATTTTATCACTTCCAAAACACACCCTTAGATTAAAAGTTTTTTACTATAAAATTTTTTTAATTAGAAATATGATATGATATGATAGGATTAGTAATGATAACTAAAAAGAATAAAGTTAAAATAAATAGATTAGTTATATAGGCAATTGTATAGAAATTAAATTAAAAAGTAGGTAGCTATAGATGAAGATGTGAAAAAATTATTTAAAAAATAGAGTAGTTGTGAAAATTAAAAATTTTTATATTGAAAATTTTTCTAGAAAAGTTTTAATAAATATAACAAGTTTTACTATTTTCAAGATGTACGTATATATATATATATATATTAAACTTCAAATGTATGAGTATTTTTGTTATTTTTGAATGACTAAAATAATCCTATATTTAAAATTTAAAACATGCACATACACATCTCCAAAATGATAAATCCAGTTATATAGATTAAATATAGTTAAAATAATACTTTTATCAAAAAAGAAATAAAAAATTTTAAAAATATGTTTTTTGGCCGGATGTATTGAATCATATCACTAAAAATATATAAATCGAATAATTTATGACATTAATTTTCAACATTTATCAAATAATGGTCATTGTCTATCTTTTCTTTTGATGGAAGTTATTGTCTATCTTTGATTGGGATGAAATTTAATTTTTTAATGAAGCAAATAAGTTTAAATACAATATGTGGTGTGAATTCCACAATATTATCGAGGTAGGTCAACACGGAGGTTTCAACTAAGTTAGCTTTTGGGTTTAATTGGGAAGAGGGAAAAATTAATTTAAAAAAAAGTTGGTAAATTTTTTTAAAAAATAGATAAGGTATTGATGTGATACATGAATGTAATAAATGTAACGATTATGAGCAGAGAGACTAATATTGAAATTGCCAGGATAATTACATGAGACAACGTAGAGAAGCAGGGGAAAGGAAACTTTCTATGTAATCTTTGATTTTATCCTTAATCTCTAATTTATGGAAGGTTTCCTTGTTAACATGTGGCCACATTAACCATTTGCTAACAACGTAGTATGAACACTTGGCTCTACGCACGAGTAAAAAAGATAATGTACTGAAAACAGAGCGGCAAGAGGGCTTCCCATCCATGTGCATGTGAATGTGCATGTGGGCGACTCATGGCTTTTTTGCATGCATAGAAAACTGCTCATGCAGAGATCCTCTGATCCCAAAAGAGAAGGAATAATCATTTATCAAAGTTATCTTTAAAAGAAAATTACCCAAAAATCTCCCCACAATTTCCACGCCTCTCTCTCATCCATCCATCCATCCATTCCACTCAATCGCCCACCTAAAATGGTGGTGACTCTTAAAACCCATAAATCGAATACCAAAAATTAAAATAAAAGAAAACTCTATAGACTTTCCCTAGTGCTAGTGGGGTATCGAATATCGATAGTTTTGAAATGTTTATAAAATAATTATAATTTTATTGATATATTTTGAAATGCAAAATCTTTAATTTCTTGTTTTTTTTTTCACTAAATGGAGGCAATTCCCGTGTTCGGATTCAAACCCGATCGCCCACTCCAAGCGTTGAGTTCCTGGGCATTTTCAATACAATTAAAATTGGTTGGTAATTTGTTTCATAAAAAAATGGTTAGTAATTTTTTTTTTATGAAAAAAATGGTTAGTAATTTGCTGATGTAGTCATTTTACATTTTCGTCAACCGATTGGACATTATGGGTTTCTTTCAATAATCGACGAGTTTCTGCTCACTCGTGCCATCATTCAAAGTTTGATGGAAGATCTGAACGGTTCAGATTCAGAAAATAAATTTTCAACTAGAGATTAGAATAAGTGGGGGAAACAATTGGAGAATGGTGGTTAACTATCAGGAAAGAAGAGAGAGAGAGAGAGAGATTGAGGAGCCTTCAAGCTCACTCCTATGTTTTCCACTCCCCGCCGCGCGCGCGCTCTCTCTCTCTCTCTCTCGGCTTTTTTTATCTCCGAAATGCAAGCAGCAGGCAGAAGAAGATCTGCAGCGGAAGCCACGAAGAATGGTGTCATAGCTGGTTCTGTCTGGGAAAACAGGATGAAAATCGACGAGGGGAAAGGTGGGATCAAGGTCTTCAACGGTGCCGATCGCCGCGAGGACAAGGGAAGCATTGTCCCCGGCGGCTTCCGCGTCTACCGACGGCTGAAGCGGAACCAGAGCGACACCGCGGTCTCAGAGAGCCGCCGGAAGTGGAAATCCGATGCCGAAAAGAGCCCAATTCAGCTGAGAAAGACGCGTTCCGAGCCGCGGCACGTGCCGTCGCCGAAGACGCCGAAGGCAGCAGCTGCAGCTGCCTCCGATGAGAGCTGCAGGGAATTGGAGGTGACGGAAGAGAAAAAGAAGATTGTGGTGGAGAGTCTGAGCAATGCGCCTCCTCCCCCCGCCCCACCTGAGAAACTCGCGATTGATAGCGGCGATAATGCGGATGTCGATGAAGAAGACGGTGATTACTACGAGGAGGAAGAGATAGAAATTGATAAAGAGAAGTTCGATGTCAAAGAGATGAATTCGAAGGAGAAGAACCTGCCGGGGGGAATTGGAGAGGGGGAGAAGAAGCTTCCACCGATCTATGAAAAACAGACCGAATGTGTGAATGTGAAGAAAGATCCGCCCCCGGTGGCAGAACGCCTAGCTTTCGATCCACATGCCTCGAAACACCCTTCAAGTAATTCCATTTTGACTCGGTGAATTCAGCAAAATTTTAGTGCTCTGTTTTCCTTCTTCTTCTTCTTTTTAATATTTATAGTGATTTCTTTTTTCTTTATCTATAGTGATTTGTGTCATGTTTTTCCTAATGGAATTCCAAACTCTTTTTCAGGTGGAATTCCAAACTCTTTTGATGTTGGAATTCAAGAAACCCAAAACAGAGTGCAAAATATAGGTGGGTTTTTCTTGGGTTTTTTGGCTTCTCAATCCAATTCCACGACTCTCTTTCTCTCTCTCATCTTCGAAACCTGAAGCTCCCACTTTTTAAAATCTTTTTTTCCAGTGGATTTAGTAATGTGGAGAGATATATCGAGATCTGCATTGATTTTTGGATTAGGAACATTCATTCTCCTTTCATCTTCATTCACCAAAGATATGAATTTCAGGTCAGTTACCTCCAACACTTTTTTCTTTCTTTTTTCCTTCCGAGTTAGTAGAATGCCAAAGACTGATTTTTTCCTCTAAATTTGATGTTTATAGTTTGATTTCTGCAATTTCCTACACGGGTCTTCTCTATCTCGCCTTAATCTTCCNNNNCAAATCCATTATTTGCAGGTAATCTATTATAAGAACCTAAAGAAATAAAACGAATATCAAACACCCAAACCCAAACATCTAATTCGTGTTTCTTCCTTTATTTGATTTGTTTTCCTCGATTAGAGGGGCTGTGGAGTTCGAGGAATCAGATGAGAAATATATGGTTGTTGGAGAAGAAGAGGCGATTTGGGTGCTGAGGATGATTCTTCCTTACTTCAATGCTCTGCTCTTCAAGATCCGAGGGCTGTTCTCTGGCGATCCTGCTATGACGATGAAGGTGATTTCCAATTTTACCCCTGTTCTTGCTTCCCGTTTTGGCCTGATCCGAGGGGAAATTACTGAATGAGATGATCACGTGGCGCGTACAGCTGGCGATATTGCTGTTCGTTTTGGCGCGCTGCGGGAGCTCCATCACCATCTGGACGATGGGCAGATTGGGTAAGTTTTCGTCGGTCGATGGGCAAAAAGGGAAAACTATTTATTCGGGATAATAGTAACGTATTGCTGCCGGAACAAGTACACCTGCTGCACTGCAACCTTCGTGTCCGTGCAAACGGTCTAGATTGCTGGCCTGACATTGACGAGGGGCACGTGGAGAGACCTCCCACGAACTGGCCCTTGATGGACAGTCCATGTTTAGAGATGAGGAACTTCAAACGGCTCAGATGTAGCACACAAATTAGACCGTCTGGATTGTGATCTATTTTGATATTTTACGCGATAATGCGATGGCTGTTTTATCTTTTTCTGTTATGATCACTGTTATTATTATTACTGTTAAAAGTTTTATTTCTCAGCGTCGTAATTGTCATGATATGTTAATTTTTATTCGATCGATTTTAATATTAAATAATTTAAGAGACGATTGTCCATATCATTAATATAATGCTTATTACCAGGATCGAAGGCAACAATATTTGATAATTAGTCATATAATAATAATTATATTATTTTTGTTGTTGTTGTTGTTATTACAGTTCTTAGGAAGGAAATCTTCCGAGCAAATATATTCTCAATTTCATGTACCGATCTACGGTGTTTCACTTAAAACATTCTTTTTATAAAATTTTATAATTTCAAACTTATATAATATTATTTTTAAATTTTTGGAAATAAAAAATCCATGCATGCACAGGGGCAAGATCTGGGTGGAATATATACTTCTATAAAAATATATATAATACTTTTTTTTATCGCAATATATGTAAAATACTTGTTTGAGAGTATGGTTGTGCCGTGCAGCTTTTTTTGGAGTGTTTACGGTTCCCAAGCTCTGCTCAGCCTACTCCGGACACCTCGCCAGATACGGTAAAAACCCTTACACTTCTACAACAGTCCACTGCAACCAACTTGCATGCTATTGTCACCAAATCACCCACCACTCCTCTTTTTAAGTCTTTTTTTTTTTTTGTTAATATCTTATTTCACAACTTAAACATCTTTGAGTACGTTTTCTCTTTTCCTTTTTTTTTTGAAATCTTATTTTATTTACATTTTTCTGCTATTTATTTTTTAAAATTATAATTCTTGCTTTTTTATTATTTTAAATTGCCGGCACTAAACCAGGCATAGGTTGCGGCATATGCTCTCTCTAGGCCCTTATCGTTACGCAGAGAAAGGGTGACGAAGGCATCTAGCCTTTTTCTAGTCTTGTCGTGCCTACGCTTTTTTGCCTCGTCCTAATTTTATTTTATTTTATTTTTTTTTAACAAAAAAAATTGTCGTATACTTGCGGTTTGCCTTTGCGTCCTGCAAGCTTTGGCTGAGACAAATTCTATGTTGTAATTGTAATTTGATTGGGGTGAGACGAATTCGCTATTCTATCTTTATTTACTTCCATTATTTATAATAATATTCCATAATCTTACGTCATTATCATTTTTCTTTATTTTTAAATTTTGATTTTATCCGCCTCGTTTTTATCCTTTTTTTTTAAAAAAAAAAAAAAAGCTGAAGCCTTTAAAATTCTCTGATACGACAATGGATTATAGATGTAATTACGCGGTGAAGTCTTTTTATTCTTTCTTTTTTTCTGAATTGCAATTTTATACTTTTTTTGAAGCTAACAGTGTAACCAGAGGAAAACTTCAGGAATCCAATTAATGACTATGATGAGCAATTAATACCATTTAATAAAGTTGCCAGTAGGAAAAGATTCCAAATAATTTCTTTAGAATTATGTGCCGTCATCCAATGTATGTAGAAGTTAACAATTATATGACCCTTTTCCTATATATGCTCCATTGCATTCCACGTCAGACGTGTTTAAAATATGTGAAAAATTAAGGACATGTAGATTGCGGCTACATCTAGCTTGCTAGGAAAATCCATACATTTATTACAATTTATGCAGTTATTGAAATTGCATAGTCGCATGCATGGGTGATATAAAATAGCATTTATGGTTTATCTTTTACAATTATCTTAAATTAATGTTCATAACTATGGCAGGTGAATTTTGGATAAGGCGGTTTCAAGATGCATGGGATTCATGCACTCACAAGAAAGCCGTTGCAGCTGCCATTTTTACTGTTGTTTGGAATTTATCATCCGTAGTAGCCCGCGTATGGGCAGGTAAGCCCAAATCCTCCATTACCCATAAATGGTTCTATGATACTTTAGGCCTGCAATTGGGATTATCTAATGAAACAGGTTTTGCTTCAAAAGGTCGAATAAGAAAAAATTGTTGTGATTTAGAAACGAAGGATCGTATGTGAAATGAGAAATGTAATATTAAAAATGAAAAAAAAAAACTTGGAAATGAAAAATCATCTGAGATCTGGGAAATTGACGCATCTTGATTGACAATTCGTCTCTTGGTGGGCTCCTCTGTCCTTGCAGTTTTCATGCTAGTGGTGGCCGTACGATACTACCAGCAGTCATTGCTGATTAGGGAGGAGTGGATTGAAGAGGAAGAACGGGAAGATGCAGATGGTGGAGGACAAGGGCTGACACATAGAGATGTGCCCTCCTGCGATGTGGCAAAAGATAAGAAGGGGTCGTAGAAATTTGCAGTTTGGCCCCACCATCCATGTGCTCCCTTGCCAACACGAATCTTCTACCAACTTTTGTATAGCTTTGCCGCACAGCCCCTGCTCTTCTTTAACCAATGAAGCCAAGGGAAGCCCCAGTTTTTCCTAACTTTCCCCCACCATTTAAATAAGTTGTGCTTTTTAAATAATAATTTTCAATCCTCCTTCCTTGTTTCAGTTGTCATGTAAAAATCCAGAAAAGCAAAAAATGATGAATTATTGAATATTGTGGTGTTTCCTTGACCCCCTTGGTTTTTTATAGCTCACCATGCTCTAAATGTAGCTTTCTAATATATGCTGTGTTTGTTTTCCAAAAAGCTTGTCAAACTTTTATACATCAAACTTTTCTTTCTTCTTAATTATCATATTTTTTAATTATTTTTTAATTTCTTTTCACAGAATTATCTTATTTTTTAATCATTTCTATACAATAACCCATATATCTAACCTATCTATTTTAACTTTATTGTTTTTACTCATTATCGTTATCTCTGTTATATCGCATCATTTTTTTTTCATTTTAAAAATTTTTACGTAGAAAATTTTTCTTTACAAGTTTTGTCACTTTCTAAATATACCTATAACAAATAAATAAAATTGGTTCATTACGAATAGTTGGATATCATAGCTAGGTTCAATTTTGTGGCGGCCAGTTCTAGCAGTTAATCGTTCGACTCTTCTTGTTCACTTGGAACGAGGTTTTAACTAATCTGCAAAACAGGACATCTACATGGCTGGTGAATTTGCTTTTTGACAACAATAATTAGTAATTTCCAGTCCAAAAATTGTGTCTGAATGGTTATCAAGAGAATTTTTTTAAAAAAACTAAAATAATTAAAACCAAGATGTATTCACAAGGAACAATTGTCTGAAACATTAAATGGTGGACCATGCAATGATCCATTTTCGATTGATATTAAACGCAGTCAGGTAAGCTATATAATGATTGCAATTCATATTCGAACCCACCGATTCCTCCCAATCATTCGAGGGGTCCGATCTTCTCATGCTCCAAAAACATATATTTTTTGAAAAAATTGATTTTTTTTAAAAATTTGTTAATTTATGTGTATTTAATTTATAAATTAAGTTTTATCATTTTTGAAGATGTATATATATTTTTTATTTTTAAACACGATAGCATTTTAAACATTTTTAAAACGATAAAACTTGGTAAACATTTTAAACTCTGGGACATTTTAATCATTTTAAAAATAACTAAAATGGCTATGTTTTAAAAACCTTCAAAATATATAAATGTCTCAACAAATGATAAAATTTGGTTTATAAGTTAAATGTAATTACATTAACATTTTTATTAAAAAAACAAAAGAAATAAAAAATATGTTTTGGTGGCATTTATGACTTGGCGTAAATGATCAGCCGCCATCATTTAAGTCTTAGTCAATCTTCAAAATCAATTTTTCAGTGCATTACAGATTGATTTTTCAACTATTTTTTAGCCATTATGCATGGTTGGCTGATTTAAGCATCTCAAATTTGGTGATGATAAAATTTTTGGAACTCAACTTGGATAACAAATAATGAAAATAATTTATTGACAGTACTTGCATTTTTAATTAGAACTAAGGCATTACAAAATAGACCTGGGTGGTTTGAGTTAATGAAGTAGGCCTCAGGTAATCTACATGCATTATATTTTTAATGAAATGATTTTGGTTTGTTAGTGAGGCTAATCCGTTAGCCGGGGCTAATAGATGTTTTTTTCCTTATCTTTTTAATTTTTCATGAAAAAGTTAGCGCATATGTATTTAATTTACTTGCCAAAATATAGATTTTTTTATATGTATATATGTCTTTCTGAATTTAAAAAAATAAAGAGTTTTTTATGTGAATTACATATACTTTGGCCAACATTTTCATTGAAAAACCAAAAAATATAACAAAATCATAGCGCTCAAAAAATGCATTAATCTATTTTAGAAAATTTATGCTGCACCACAATTAGACATTAACGTTTCTCGAGCTTCCCATCATGTTTACAAAATGCAGTCAGTTTTTGCGTTGAATAGCAACCAGCCGACGGCTGGTATGCATACATAAAATAGGCTATCGTTTAAATAAATAAATTGAACAGCAAAGAAAGGGAGGGGAAAATCAAATACCGCTATCACTTGAAAAAAGTATACAGAGGGATTTCGGTGGGTTTTATTTTGAATCTGTAGAGAAGTCTTTTTTTCTTGAAAGTTTTGTTTTCCACTGTCAAGACCACCTTCCCTGGTTCAGTTATGTGGAACAAATTCCTAACACTCTCTTCCATCTTTCTTTCCTTCTGAATTAGTATCTTGTACGAGCAATCATCATCTGGTATGAATTCTTCCTTGTACATCACTTCCCATCCCACTACTACCATGTCCCATACCACTGTCACCCTTGCCTGCTCAACAAACAAACAAATAAATGTAAGAGGAGATTATTGTCATGGTCTACTTGGGAATGGTACTGGGTGAGTTCATATCGAAGGGTGGTGTGTGAGTTATATTTTCTTTCCTTCCCTCAACAGCGAACTTCTGAAGATAATTAATCCTGAGGACGCATCACTACTACCAGAAAACATCCACCTTTACTGTCAGTTGCAATTGTGCAATATGAGTGGTGAAGCCAACTCCGCAGTATTTGCTTAAGAATAAATGCTAGTGCAAAGCCATTATTGTGATGCCTGTACTGCACTATTCACTTGAGACTAAGGCTTTTTTCGGTGATGCGTATGAAGGAAAAGGTGTTTGGTTTGGAGTAAGCCTTTGTCAGACTGTTGTTGGTGGGATGTGGGGCTTTTAGATGATTTTAACTCATGGAATGCTGCTAAATGCGCTCTAATCCAGAAGCCTAATGCATAGTTGGGACAACTGTAGCCCAAACCAGATGCAAAGTCAACCAACACGAGTGCACGAATGCGGAATAGGATGAATTCTAGGATCAGTAATATGAGAGTTCTCACATTACTTATACGAGGGGTGGTGTGTGATTTCATGACCTTGGATTACTTCTACTAGCAACTAGTTTTTTGGGGTACAATGCTCAAATTGCATCGAATTACGAGATATCGCAAGAGGCACCTTCCAACTTTCCTCGAAAGCTCTACGAACCTAAGCCGATTTAGACCTTTATTAGCTAGAGTCTGGGGTTAAATTGAGCTGGGAAATCTGGCCTGTGCAGCACAAATAGGCTATTAGGTTGTGTTTGGGAATGAGTAAAACTTTTGATGAAAAGTTTTGAGGATTAAAAGTTGTCAAATGATGTGATA
>JAXCLR010000092.1:10367667-10432294 GCA_035584095.1 Annona squamosa | reverse complement strand
GTTGGCAGATTTCTCCATATTTGCTTCAACTCGAAGGCCGGAACCCGCTCTCTGTATTATTGGTGCCTTATTTTTTTTAAATAGGGGCCGATCTCCCTTTAAAGATCGGTGGTGACTCCATTTTCTTTTTTTCTTGCGTGTGTGTTTGAGCAAACGCCCCGTTTTAGCCGTCATGCCGCCAAAATCCCGAGAAAGCGCTTATATGCCCGTTTTTCTAAAAACTATGAGGCCTAACTCATTTTACCCCGTGTGAATGCAGGAAATCTAAGCCCAAGTTGCTACCCACCACGATCCACATCTCCAAGGTCCGAAAAACCCATTCCGAGCCCATCGTAGCGCTCCCGACGGGTACTACACTGTGGCTATTTTTACTCTTTAAATTCTTGTCCATTTACCTGAATATATATATATATATGTATGTATGTATGTATGTATATGCTACGGATCGTCTACATTTTTTCATGAGAAGGAGAAGCAACAAAATTTAAAAATAGATTTGAACTGCAGAGATAAATTTTTAACCGTACTAACGATAACACGCGTGAAAATTTATAACTTATTATATGTTACAACGTAGATGACGAAGTGGTTAATATAAATAAGTTAAAGCGTGTTGGGTGGTTTGAAGTTGAGCAAAAGCACGTGGTCTTAGCTCTCCTCTAAAGTTGTTTTCTGTGGGTTAGTCATCCAATCTAGGTAACATAATATAATAATAAATATTATTGTAGGGAAGAATTCTATGCTGATTATACATATGAGTAATTTTCGCATCATACCTTACATTATGGAATTTTTTTTTCCCGAATTTATAGTCTCCAAAAGTGAGCGGATTCCATCTACCGATTTTACGTTTGGGGTGAATTTTGTGCCCCATAAGTTGCCATCGGAATCATCATGCAGAGTGTGAATGCGATGGCGAATTATCATTAAGCAATTATTGATTTGAAAAGGTAAAATCATTTTTAGGGACTTTGGGTAATTAAAATGTGGCAAGATTTTGGGATGGTAGGACGAGTGGGAAAGAAATATTTTGAAAGCTATGTGATTAATATGAAATGATAAAGATAAAGTTAAAATAAATAGAGTAGTTAAAATGAAAAATCATTAGAGTGTAAAAATAAAATTGAAAAAATATGATTGTTAAGTTATTAAATCATTGGTAAGAAAACATGTATCCCATAGAATCTCATGCTGCAGCATTACTAAATATCTACTTAATTAATTAGTTTTGGTCACCAGATATAATATGCATACGATGTTAAAATAGAGATCGAAGTTGATAAAGGTAGTGACATTATTATCTCGCTTCTAAAGTATACATTTATCAAGTATCTAATCATCTAAAGTAAATGACATGATAAAAGAAAAGAGTTTTGCTTTGATGAGTTCATCAAGCTAACCTCAAATAAGATCTAAAAAGTCTAGTTTTAACACAAATTTAAAGTAAAATGGGATTAAATTATGGTTTATATGAATGGAAAATTTCAAACTCAGTACTAATTAACATGAAATTATTTAATATATATTTTTATATATTCTTTTATTCAATCTTATTTATGCACTCTTATATATTAAAAATACATCCTTAACATATATCTTTGACTTATAAGTCATTAAACATTAACAATATTTATACTCCAAAACAATTATTTTAATAATTTCAAGTAATTAATGCATTTATTTTGTCTTATTTATCATTATTTTAAATATTATTCATCAAAGGTGAATTTAGAATTATAAACAATATTATTTATATTTTAAAAATGCTGAGAATATGAGAATTTCCTAACATTGCAAAACTTATAAATTAAAAATTTCTTTTAGTTATTGAAAATTAATGTAATAAAATAAAAAAATATTTTTTATTTTGATATATGATTATTATTAACGTTGTTTTATAAAACAAGGTTATGATATACTTTAAATCTATTATTTAATTTACTAGTTTTGATAATATCGTAAATTATTTTAAAATATGAAATAAGTATATTTTAATATTAAAATAATAAAAAATTCAACTCAACCATAAATATGAAATTCAACTCAAAACTAAATCCAAAACACACACGCCAATTGAACCAGATCAATACTATATGTATAATATTAAGACTAAGATTTAGATTTACTGTAAACTAATACAATGGAACTCGGTTGCAACTCTAGTTATAAATTGCGTCCAGTTTTGAAGAAGAAAAGTTCATAGTTAATTAGTTGCTGACATTTTCTTATTAAATGTTCAGAGGCCGAGGGCAAGGAGGAATTTGATTTAAAAGCGTAACAAATTGGGTAGTTGTGTGAAAATATGTGAGAAAATCATTGAAAAATATAAAAAATAATTAGAGTACGAAGATAAAAAAAAAAAACAAAATAGAGTAGTTTGGTGTTTACCTTTGCACCTCATCTTATTCCCGTCCATTCTGCTCAAAACAAACATACCTTAGTCCTTAATTCCCACGTGTTTGCTTTAATCCAGGTCTTTGTAAATTAATCATCGGTTCTTTCAGAACCATGAATTTTAGCCTCGAGCAGTTAGCTTCTCCGAAGTCGACGTCGGAATCCGAATATAATATGCATACATGCATACATACAAATCTCACTGTGCAGGTGTTGTGTAGGTAGTTATACCATAACTACCTCATAATGGGTCTAACATGATTATAAAATTATAATCTACTCCACCAATTGTATTTAAAATTATGTAATTTATAATCATATTAATTTTCATCTAAATTAGATGAGTATTTACCCTATTTGAAAATTGTACAAATTAAATGTAATAAAATAAATTGATCTAAATAACAACTTAAAATTTTTTTTAACATGTAAACTATCTAAGATATAATTTATATATAGATAAATAATTATATAAAATATTAATACATTTAAATGTACGTGTGACCCGTTTTTGAGAGAGCAGTACCGTAACTTCCGGTGCAGGTAACTGGACCGGAACGGTGTGAAGTGAAGTCGGCTCGGTTGCAGGTGCACGTTCTAGGGGCCCGGACGGCGAAAATAATGGCAAGTGGATGAGACTACTTTGACAGGCCAGCTGTCACCGACACACTCCACCATCCCCAAAAAAAAAAAAAAATTTTCCATTTGCAGGACTTTCGCCCTGAGAATCTCGGTATCCTGTTACGTTACGTGTTTTTTTATTTTATGAAACCTGTTATGTTATGTTGGTTTCATAGCTATTGGATTTTGCTTAATTGAATCCGTTCATCATCTTGGGAGCTGGGCCCATCTATCTGTCAGCGTTAGTGGGGCCCAGCTTTTTAGATATCAAGCTCTTTTTTCAACGAAATAATAAGTGGCAGATGAGAAGTATCTTCATCCGAATCCGGACAAAGGCATGTCTGAGATGAGTGTGTCTAGGGCGAACAACTCAGTAAAGAGGGTGATCTCATGCATCAGGGTGTACGGGACCCCATGCATCCACCTATAAGATTTCAAAATTTTTTTTTTTTTTAATAAATATGTAGAATTATGTATATTTAACTTATAAACTAAGTTTTATATAAAAAATACTTAAAATATTTTAAAATAATAAAACTTGATTTATATATTAATTTTAACTCTACATGTTTATAAAAAATAAAAATAAATAAAAAATAATCTTGTACGGCCGACCGTATGAGTTCAACTCTGATCGATAAACCACCCATGTAAAACTCATCTTTCACTTAAATGCCACACGTAAATATATCATGTTGCTTAATTACTTGGTTTTAGCTCCTCCATTCCTGTCATTTTGCCTTCTTTCGGGGCTCTTCGAAATTTCCAAGGTCATTAAACCAACAAAAAGGTTTAGAGGATCACAAAATTAAGTAACTTAAAAATATTATTCATACAAAAGAATGAAAAACTTTTTCAATTTATTGCGTAAAAGCAAGCTAAGTTACATATTTATATATGAACATTTCAATATATCATTTTGCAAAACACAAAGGTAAATAAACATTACATTCTTTATAATATCCCTTAAGTAAATCTCTTCTCCATGGAAAAAAAAAAAGAAGTAAATCTCTTCTCTTCCTTAGCTTCTTGGACTAATATCATGTGAGGACGATAAAATACACAAACGAGTTCAAAAGATTCAAGATAAATATGCTATGAATATTTCCCTTTTTTCCACAGCTAACAGATAAAATATTTCCTGTGTAATATGTTGAATAAAGACATTAACCTCTTTTCTTACGCATATATACTTCATGTCTTAAAAACTTCAAACTTTATAATTTTATGATTTGGCATCTCAAAATCTACTCAGTCCTTCTAGTAAAATATATCCTTTTAACTATGCTAGTGGGCCACACACATCAAAATCGAAATTTTTGGTAAATATTTGTATGATTGCCCTTGCATATCTCAAGTGTTGTAGAACTCAAATGATCAAGCTTATCCTTCCATTGCACTCAGAACGTTATATATATATATTGATGACTGGATTATCGTAGTAGGACTGATCAGCTTGGAGCCAAAATCTCATCAAAATCAGATGCAGGGTTCATGCCGCGCAACATGACACCTGCTGGGCCTTGCCAGAAACTGGGCTCCCAATCTCGCCTCTGGCCTCCTATTTTGTAGGCTTGGTTCTGAGCTTTTTTTGGACGGTAGACCTCTTCAGCAAAGTCCTTGGGAATAAGATAAAATAACTTGAGCTTAACTTCAAGCCCAAGTCTCGAGGCTCGACCCACCAGTAATTCCTATGGGCTAAGGGAGGTTTAAGTTCTCCTTACTCACTAGTCAGCGTCTACACTGCATGTATTTTCATAATATTTTAATGGGGAATCATCTTATTAGCCCGGACTAAGAAAATATTCCGCTTAGCCCACCTGAAAAAATTCAGTTTACATAAATTTTTTTTGCTTTTTTCTTCATATAGTTGCTTATCTAAATATTTTTAACATATAAAGCAAGTTTTACTATTTTTTAATATGTGTATATATTTATTTTAAAATTTTAAAGATAAAGTTATTTTAAGTATATATATATATACATAGATATTTAAAACTTTCATAAAAATAAATAAACATTTCTAAAAATAGTAAATTTTAGTTTACTTGTTAAATATACTTAGATAAATAAGTCTATGATGAAAAAAAGTAAAAAAAAATTATTATAAATACGTTTTTTGAGACCGAACATTTACTTAGCTCAATCTAATAGAATCATTCATATATTTTAATATATTATATTTTTTTCTCTCTCACACACACACATTTATATATTTAGAATTGAAATCCCACTTCAAAACATTATGATTTTAACACACTTTAATAAAAGGAATTTATAATAATGCGCACACACACACTTCGTCATACATGCGCTTCGTTGTTATTATTCATACATGTATATTACGCATATACGTAAATTCTTTGAAATCTTCTAAATTTTAACATATGTAATTAACATTGTGTTGACATCCCACCCTCGGCGCCCAAAGATGGATAAATGGGCACGAAATTCAAGCCCAAACAAATTCAACGCAAAAGGAAATTCGAAGACAACCAAGCGGGCCCTCCCGCACTCAGCCCGTGAGAGCGAAGCTCCACTAAGCCTCGAAGTAGGCTTCTTCAAACAACCAAACTCGGCCCACAAAGAGCGAAGCTCCGGCCACCTCAACGGGTCCCTACAACGGCCCACCCACAAGCCATGGGCTAAGCCAAGCTCTAGCCCACCAAGCCAAGCTTATGGACCAAGTCCAAAACCAATCAAGAGGCCCAAAGCCCATGACTCCAACTCAAGATCAATTCCATGGACCAAGTCCATGATCCCACTAAAGCCCAAGCCCATGGACCAAGTCCATGGCCTCAAGGGAGCCCAAAGCCCATTCCACCATCTATAAAAGGAGGAGCTCCCCCTCTCATTCCACACACTTGAAGAGAGGCATCTCAAGGGGAGGACGGGAGTTTGCAGCAACGCCCCCGGCATCCCAGCTTCCATGCTCTACGCGCTCCACGCCTCTCTTCCCATTTTCCCATTTCCATCTCTCCCGTTCTCTTAAACTCTTTTTATTTTTCCCCTTTCACGCCGTATAAACCGCCTCGGGTTGGTAGATTTCTCCATATTTGCTTCAACTCGAAGGCTGGAACCCGCTCTCTATATTATTAGTGCCTTATTTCTTTAAATAGGGGCCGATCTACCTCTAAAGATCGGTGGCGACTTCATTTTCTTTGTTTTCTTGTGTGCGTGTTTGAGCTAACGTCTTGTCTTAGCCGTTATACCGCCAAAATCCCAAGAAAACGCCCATATGCCTATTTTTTCTAAAAGCTGTGAGGCCTAACTCATTTTCCCCCATGTGAATGTAGGAAATCTAAGCCCACGTTGCCATTCAACACGATTCACATCTTCAAGGCCCAGAAAACCCATTCCGAGCCCATCGTAGAGCTCCCGGCGGGTGCTACAGTGGGAGTTCGTAGGAAAATTTTCCTTTTATAGTGTGGAGGTGTGAATGTGCTCCATTGTAATACTAAGATGTCACGATGTATAAAAAAATATCAAAAAAATGTTTATAAATTATGAATTTTTTTTAATTTGGATACATTAAAATATAATAATAATAATTTATTAAATCACTTATTCACATAGAAATCTTTCTTTAAATACTTTGAATATTGAATATAAATAATGGATGGTTTGAATTTTGATTTATTATAAAAGTGGGCCCAAAATGTAAGCGGCATACTAAAATCTTCATGCATCAAGCTCGGTCTAGTATTGTAATATTATTTGCTTTAAGTGCTTCTCGGCTTCAAAAGAGAACTGATCTTGTGCGTGCAGGCTAAGCTTATTGCTCCTTTTTTAGTCGTCAGATTACATGGCATCAATGCTGAGAGTTGGATGGCTTATGACATAGGAATGCACACAATAGTCTAGTTGTAGCAAGTGATTTTTTCTCTAGCTGCAACTAGCTATTGCTTCTGAAGTTGAATAAGCTTTTGCTTGCTTGCAAGATTGGTAACATTGATAGACGTGTTGGGAGGCAGCATGACAAAAACTGCATTCAACTTATTGTAGATTATGACCTACTATTGGGTTAAATGATGATGCAACTAGAGTTTTAGATTCAAGTAAAAATCAATATGTATCAAATTAATCTAATGGCAAGGAAGACAATCAAGAGGAAAATTTGCATCAAATTCAGAGGTTGAATGGTTTATATTCCAATTCAATTTAGGTTTGATTCCAAGTGCAAATATGACCCTTTCAAGCAGTTTTGATTTTTGCATTTTCAAATCTCAACCCTCGTAACATCGACAAATATCATTAAAATCTTGTAAAAGGTTTAAAATACTCTTTGCATTTTTCACACATGCTAAACATCTACTGCCAGACTTAAAATTGTTATTATCATATTTTAAGTATTTTTGCTAATGTTTAATCTAATGGTTTCGATTTGTGGATCAATAGCTTAGATAGCCATATCTTAAAAAAAATAGCTACTTGATCAAATCAAAAGGATATTTTAGACATTTTACAATATTACGAAGGTCAAGAGTCTAAAATATACATAACTGAATTTCATGTGATTTAAAGTTCTAATCCTCATGCCTTCAAGTTTAAGATACAAATATGCAAAATTAAAAGATTTAAAATGCAAATTCCTCGACATTTGACAAATGAGTGGGAAATGGGAATGAAGTAGAATGCATATTTCTCACTTCGCCCTGTGCACTTTTTGTTATGATTTAGATTTATTTATTTATCTTATTTTAATAATTGATGAAAATTGACTCCATACATTACGATTTAAGTTCTATTTTGGTTAACTTTTAAAGTCAGTTTTTTTTTAATATTTCAATTACAAATGGGTCTTTTATAAAAAAGTGTGACATAAAAAAGATTATGAAGTGTTGATTTTATTTATACTTTAAAAGATCATGGTCGGAATTTGTGGAAGAATAGCCATGACATGTGGCTTGGTTTTGAGTGATTTAAAATCATTAATTAAATAGCAACTTTAAGTTAACAGCACTACAAATTTATTCAATGAATTCTAGAAAATTCATCTTTCGCAATGTATATTTTTATATAAAATTAAAATTTTATTTTAAAAAGGTAAATTGATCTTTTCCAACATATAATAAGTTTTCTAACCTATATTTTTATATAAAATTATATGATAAAATAAATTTTACATATTCCTTATTCTTTTAAAAAGATGAACAAAAAGGCTGCAGTAGTCACAGCTCACAACAAATCAAGGGTGACAGACCAAAAGCCAATGAGGAAAGAGAAGGAGATGCATCTGATGATGATGGTAAATCTATAGATGACATAGCTGGTGCTAGTGGAGAATTAATTAGAAGCCAATCCACGTGAAACTGGTGGTAAAACTGAAAGTAAAACCATCTGGGCAAATTTCTACTCATGTGTAGCGCTAGTTCGGTTGAGTGCATCTCGACTGGCAATGAGACTTGGACTGTGTTGCATGATGGTAAACCCAACATTGGCATTTCTCATATTCGAAACTTTTTGACTCATTTGTAAATCTCTCCGTCTTCAACTTATATCGGGTCCAAAGAGGCTGA
This sequence comes from Annona squamosa, assembly GCA_035584095.1. Taxonomy (NCBI): domain Eukaryota; kingdom Viridiplantae; phylum Streptophyta; class Magnoliopsida; order Magnoliales; family Annonaceae; genus Annona; species Annona squamosa. Next base: position 10,423,760 of record JAXCLR010000092.1, on the reverse strand, counting down.
CTTGGCTGCTTTTTAACAAGTCCTATGATCTTTTACACGTGTGGGGCCCGAAAATAAATTTTTTTTCATGGACAAGTACAGCTAAGTGTGTTAAACTTATCAACCAATTTTTATTATTTTGGATGTTTTTAAGTATTTGTTTTGAATTTTTAAAAGACAGTGACATCTCATTTGTTTGGCCGCGTGGAATTTTCCCAAAAATATTTTTTTATAAAGGTGTAGAATTACATGTATTTAATCTAAAAATCAAATTTTACTATTTTTGGATGCTTAAAAATTACGAAAAATGTCATTGTGTTTAAAAATAAAAAATACTTAAGAGCATTTAAAATGGTAAAACTTAGTTTTTAAATTAAATAATATAACTCTATAGGTTTATTAAAATATAAAAAGAATAAAAAATAAGTTCCAGTGGGTGGGTCCCATGGGATTAGACCTCCTTAACAATTAGCTGCGCGTTTTAAATTTCTTTAGTTTTTTGAATTTATGATTTTGTCAAATTATAGTAATCTTACATCAAATTGCCTTTGGTTTAATCTTCATCCAGATGTTATATTTTAGGCAACTTAATGGGTAGTCAACAGTCATTTGAGCCCATGCAATATGATTCAACATTGCAACTCATTCGGTTTGGGTTCTTGGATCTTTGAGGCCCACACCCCACTTAGGTTTTTATCCCTTCACTCTGTTAATTCGTCTTCAAACTAATTCCTTGAGACTTCCCTGCTTATCATTATATGTTTTGAAGTAGGTCTCAAATGTACGTTGCCAAGCTGCACTGCTGCAAGCAAGCTTGTGCACACCAAGTATCTATGGAGACTGATTAACAAGGATAATGATATAATACAAGCCTCCTTACATACGTATGGTTTAAGTAAATTTTCTTTTCATTCTCATATAATCCCACCTGTATTTAGTTTAGATGCAAAAATTTATTATTTTTGGATCTTTGAATGTATTTTTTAATTATAGAAAAGCCTCACATAAAAATAAAAAGAAATGTTTTAAAAAAATTTAAATTCTTAAAAGTGGTTTGGATTGGAGCAAAAGAAGGGTAAAAAGTGGATTTCAACTTTATACTTTCTTTTGATTGGTTCATCCGTCATGGAAGTGGATCCAAATGTTTAACTGCTTACCTCCTGAGGCATCCAAGCCACTCATTATGTTAAAATCAAAGTATTCAAATAAGGTGATTTTTCATATTTAAACAAATTAATATTATTAAACATGGTGAGTATTGCCACTGAGGTATTGACTCAGTGGTCAAGGACTTTGCCCAGTGATGTTGGCGTCCTTGGTTCGAAGCTTGGCAGACACGTTTTCAGTAGTGACGGTTAGTCTTCCCAAATTTTCTATAAGAGCGTCCACTAAGTGAGTAGTTTAAGATTTATTGTTACAAATATTAAATTCTTAATTAGACAATTATTAGAATATTTCATAGTTTGATTGTACTACCACTTAAGATACTATAATATCATAAAAAAAAAAATCATGGTGAGTATTGGATTCATGAAAAGTGACATGGTTTACGAAAGCCAATCAGTACGTAAGCCATCTTTTTTAATAACGAACTCTGAACTCTTTGTAACCGGTTTCAGTGAAATTGAACTCTTTTTTAATAACGAACTCTGAACTCGTGTCGTCCATGCCCCTACTCATCAAATTCCAATCAATTAGGGCCTGCAAATTTGGATAATTTAGAGACAAATATGCAAATATAAGAGTCTTGGGCAAATTTGGAGAGTTTGAAAAATTTTGACGTTCATTCTGTAGATTTGGCGCCATTTTGAACAATGTACGAATTCCGGAAATTAAAATTTTTATATGAACCAGTGCCTCAACTGATCGCTACCAAGACTAATAACAATGACAAGCTTTAATTGAATAGAAATTCTAGCAAGCCCAAGTTTAATTTCTCCCCTTCATTCACTAGTAGTCACTACAATAACCTCCTGCAATAAAAATATTCATTTGCAGTTCAATGCACTTTTCTTTGTTATCTTTTTTTCACGGTTGCTGTGGATGATGCACCAGTAAAATCTCACATCATTAAAAAGCTTGAAGAGTTCCTGATTTATATGTATAGAAATAAACTCCCTAATTTGACTAATTATTTATAGTTATTTGACTAGTTATTTTAGGATAGAATCGACCCACTTTCAACCGCACCAACTCAACTTACACTTGCATTGTTTGTTTGTACGATGGATTACGTTGATTTGGGCTGGGGTCAACCCGATTCTACACATTATCTGCAAAATTTCAACTCAAACTAACCCCAACTTTTGCCTTGATCAGTTTCAATCCGTACCGACTAGTCAGAAATTTTGATTTTCCAAGCTTTAGTTTGACAGGTAATTTTCATAATAATAATATTTTCTCATTATTTATACTTTTGTTTATTGTTCACTTATCTAATAAGGTTCACTTATCTAATTTAACCTTATTAACTATGGGATATGCTAGGGTGCTTGGGTGCACAATATTGATGATTATATCGAAGTTCAGCCAGTCATTCCGTTATCATGTTGCTAAAAATTATTTCAACCCAACTTTTGGAAAACCATAGTCACTTAAAAATATGTGTAATCATGTGTAAATTTAAAAAATTATTTAGATTAATTTATAGATACATTATAACATAATAATATTTTATAAAATTATTTATCCACATAATATAATATTTTAGACGATTTAAATGTTAAAAATATAGCTTTCAAATCGATATATAATCGAACGATCTTTTTACAATAATTTTATCCATTTTTTATGGAACTCATGAAAACTTTGATTTGGATATAATTTTATTTCCTAGTTAAATAAATAATTCTTAATGCATCAAATGGGTTGGATTTTAATTCATCATCAAGTACAGATCATATGCAACCAATTGCACCCTAACATAATCCGTTACTTATATCATGGCTGAAATTGTTATATTTATATTATTGGGGTCATACAAAACTCATTTTTTGTTTTATTTAAAAATAAGGTAAATACCTTCATATCAAAAAAATTAAAAAACATATACATATTTAAAAATGGTAAATTTAGTTTATAGATTAAATACATAAAGATTAGTAATTTTATAAAAAATAAAAGAATAGATATAGGATCAGTCGGCATGTTTCTTGACATCATTTTAAATTCCATTTCAATAAATTTATGCACAACTTAAAAATCTCAAAGTCTCAACTCTCAATGAGTCCAACGCTATTCCAATAAAAAAAAATTAATCCAACAATACAGAAAATTGAGAAATGATCATATTAGTCTAAGCAAAAATAAGTAGACTTATTAGCGAACCTTAAAAAATTTATTTAAAATATTTTTATTCTTCGTATACTTGTTTATCTAAGTAGGTAAAACTTAGTTTATATATTAAATATACTTAAATAAGTGCATAAAAAAGAAAAAAGAAAAATAATCCTATTAGTCCGGACTAAGTTAGACACATCAAAAAAATATTTACAATACCTTTTTTTTACTTTTTTCTTCGTATATTTTTTTTATCTAACTATATTTAACATATAAATCAAGTTTTACCATTTTTGAATATGCGTATATATTTTTTTGAGATTTTTAAAGACATGGGTATTTTAAATGCATGCATATATATATATATATATATATTTAAAAATCTCAAAAAATATATACACATATCCAAAAATTGTAAAGTTTGGTTTGTATATTAAATACACTTAAATAAATAAGTGTACACAAAAAATAAAAAAATATTGTAAATAAGTTTTTTGAAGTGGGCTAGTGAAACATGTGCTTTGGGATCATTCTTAAAAAAAAAAAATTAAATTAATTTTTTTAAGTCGGCTAAACGAATAATTTGTTTAACCCGGGCGGACTGAATCCTTCTTCTAGAAAATTATGTTTGGAAACAACTCTCGGTTGGTCCTTCCGAGGTGGCGGCAAGCAGTTTCTTGACTAAAATAATTGTAGGTTATAAAAATTAAAATTAATTATTCTTGAAACATCTTAATAAGGTGCAAATATTTTTCAAAATTTGATCGACCACACTTCCTCATGTGGGAAATTGATGGTTGAAGAATATTAAAATTGAATTTAAAAGCGTCCATTTCTAGTTACCTAAAAATTAATATACTATATAAAACACAATATAAAATATTAAAAACATATTTGCAACACTAAAATGGAAAGAAATTAGAGATTACGAGATAAATTAACGAATTAAAGTTTATTTGACATAAGATTAGGTAAAGTCAGGTTACAAACTAGATTTTTTTTTTTTGAAGAAAATTTACAAACGGGATTTAAGTCGAGGTTGAAGTGTTCCCAACCCATCTTTTTTATTCCAAAATTTTTGGTTGAGAGATCAATGGGTTAAACCACTTCATACTCCCAATAGCAAAAATATTTATTCATGACAGCTTGCTAATTAATTCATAATATCCAATCCTGCCATGAAAGTTTACCGATCCATTAAGTTAATCTATAAGACACACACACACATATATATATATATATGCAAATTCCTCTACCAATTTCGATGATCAATTTTTTAGTTTTTTTGTACTTAGACAGCAAAGAATTGTAGTAACCCATATGTACATATACAACATATGGCCTATGATCTTTTGGGTAGGTGCAAGGGGTGCCCTGAATTATTTTTTTTCCCCCTTGAAATTGTATTAATCAAGTCAGACACATTATAGTGATTTTAAAATCCAGATGATCAAACACAACCTTCCAAGTTCCAACTACAGCTGACAGTAGTCGCAATAGGAAAACTTTCTGCAGGTTTCTCTCTCTGCAGAGTGCAGATGGATACAAATTGTGCTGAGTTGGGCGTTTGATGGAAATCCTCCACTTTTAGCAGAGTAGATGAATGCATATCTTATTCTGAGTTGGCAGTCAGTAATAACGCAATCCTCCTCTTTTAGTACTCACTCTCCATCCTCCTCTTTTAGTCTCTCTATTTTCCCGCCAGCTGCTGCAACTCTGCAAGAGCGTCAGTAACCGAAGCCAACTAATCCAGCAAAAGATAGAATAGAATCTCAAAAATCATTCAACCCACTGACCAGCTACAGATCACAAGCACTGTTGAAAGCGCGCTCTCTCTCTTCGCGTGTCTCAATTCTGTTTCTCCCAACCAACTCCAAATTCACCAATCAAATTTCAATTTCTATCATTTTTCTAAATTTGGTGGACGTCTAATTGATTAATTCGTTTAGTTAATTTCATATAAACAGAATTTTTTTTATCTTAAAACTTCTAAACAATAGGATAAAGAATATTATACATTAGATGACCCACTTTCATTATTGGTCACAGAGATATTCCTGCTCTGTTAATCTTATGCACATTAGACGACCCACTTTCCTTATCGGTTACAGAGACATCCCTGTTCCGTTAGATCTTATGCACATCAGATGGCCCACTTTCCTTTTTGGTCTAAGAGACATTCCTGTTTTGTTCACCTTATGCAATTTATTTCATTGGCATATAAAGCAAAAAGGCCAAAAATGTGGATACAAAGCTGACCATCTAGATTAGAACAAATTAATGAGGATTATATATTCAGGCCCCTTATCACCCAACCTAGAGCTTATTTGCAAATTCGAGGCCTTGGGCTCGGAAATGCATGCATGGACATTTTACCTGTTTGGAAAGATATAAATGGGGTGAGAATATAACGCTGTGTACTAATAAAAAATTATATTAAAAGTATAAAAAAATTACTTTAGAAAGTTAAAAGTTGTCCAGGAAATCTTATCTCATACACATCCCATTTAAGGTTTTGGATCTTTTAGAACACTAGGAGTTTTTTCAAGCTTGTTCGAGTGTAGCCTACCATTAAAATTAAAACCAGGTAAAAAAATGAAAAAAATGAAAAAAACAAGTTTGTAATCACTTAATTTAGCAAATTTTTATAAAAGGTTTATTCGCATTAATTTTCTTTCCAATCCAATCACCCATTATAGCTACGGATCAGCCACGCCAAACAAAGGAACTAATAATTTTGCTGCACAAGCCCGAACCATTACCAGAAAATCAACATTTTGCGTGATCTTTTTTTTTATTACAAAGACCACTAACTAGTGACATAAATAACTAAAAGCTTAATATGTTCCCCGATTTAAAAAAAAAAATTGTAACTTTTAGCCACGGAGCCAAAAACATAGTCACTAAGATTTCTTCAGCGGTAACTTTTTTTTTTTTTTTTAATTGGCCTTCGGCGATTACTTGAGCAGCTGCCTTATTGCCACCCACCAATAAACTGTGTAAATTTACACCTATAATGACAATTTTCAAGTTGCTAAAGGTTCATTTTCTTGTAGTGAATTAGAAAAGACAAAGAAAACGATAACAAATAAGAAAGAAAATAAAATAAAATAAATATGCAGGAATTTCTGTACGAAATTCTTGTCAATGTAATGTCAGCCTAACAAGCAATGGGCATATATAGTACATTATTTGGTTGACGAAACGTCACTATCTTCTACGGTTGCCTACAAGATGGGCAATTTAAGGATGTGTATGGGAGGAGAGAAAAAAAATACTGGAAAAAGTTTTAATTGAGAAAATTTTTGAAAATAAGAGAGAGTGACGTAATATAAGTAATAATGAAGAGTGAAAATAATAAAACTAAAATACATTTTAGAGTCTTATAAAAATATATCTATAAATAATTTAAAAATAAAATAGTGATCGATAAAAATGCCAAAAAAGAAAAATAAAGTATAACTAATGGAAAAAAGTTTTGAATGGAAAACTTTTTCTATTATTTCTCAAACCTCCACATTTTATGCTAGGACCTAATTTAATTCTAATTACATCCATCAGAAATTGCAATTTGGAGTTAACCAAAAGTTTCATTGCCTTACTGACTGCATTTGTGACCTATTGATAGTTGACTTCATTTGACCCTTGATAGTTAACTTAATACATGAGAAAATTTTGTGGATAGTTTCATGTAAGTTTCATTTATATGAAACATCACTTTTATGTTACCTATTTATTTTTTTGCACCTTGATAATTGATACTAAAAACACTAAAATTATTGTATTTATTGTCATTTATATGATTATAAAAATTTTATCATTTATCTAAACGCATTGTGTATTGTGCTTGGGTGATTGGAATTTTGATAAAGCATCTTTTCCTATTTAAGAAGTTTCGATTTTCTCTCTTGCTAATGTATATTGTTAATAGTTATCGATAAATGAAACATGTAAGATGGAACTATAAGTTAAATTATGTAAATTGGCTTGAATTATAATAAAATACGAATGATATTGGAAAAAACATTAAACAATCAAAAACTTAACAAAATAGATTAACACACGATATCAATTTTAACTTTATATTGACAATATCTACATCATCTCAAGTATTATTATTATTGAATTAATAATTTAATAGAGTACTATTATATTTTAATGCGTATATTAATGCATCAACACTTTTCACAATTTCCACGTGAATACATATGTTTAAGCAAAGTGGCCCTTACAATTTTTTTTTGATTTGGATAAAACTCGGGGTCTTAGCCAAACAAATAAGTTAAATTCAATTTCCATTAATATATAATCAGGGTGTGAAAGCGGCTAGTGTGGGACTCCAGTGCACCAACCTGTCAACGAGTGTATATGGCTTAATATGCACATCAAATAAATGTAAAAGAATCTAATAAAGAATATAAAAAAAGATGTCAAAAGAAAATTTATATAAATCACTGTAAATTAGAAAGTGAAGTAAGAAAAGTAAAATTGTTATACGAGGTCAATTATCACATCAAATATTTAAATTATTTTTGGTGCATGATCACTTTTTACAGTCTTTAGATTAAAACGAACAAAGCCAAAAGGAATTTTAATATGTATAAAATGCCTGGTCATTTTGTAATTCTACCATATAGGTGCGCAAATGGAAATAGTTCATAAAGAAAACAACAGCAATATATATAACTTTTATGGGGCATAGATTAAAAAAAATAGATATGATAATTCCATTTGCGTTAAATAAACCACTGTAAAGATCATCATTCAGTTTATGGATCTAATTAGTAGCTAGCCACTGAAAACTTCAATGATAAGCATTTTTTTATTGTTACACCTAGAAACTGAATTCACGGTATCTTTGTTTTTTTTTTTCCTGTTACATCTCAATTATACCAAGTCACCTTACATTTTTTTTCTCAACTGATAATAATCTGCTTACACCAGCCAAAAAAACTAGAAGGTGATAATGCTCCTATCAGGGATTCAGTTCTTGACAATTCGGCATAGAAGCTAGAATCCGGTGCAGTGACGTTGAAATGGGCTCTACATGATTATTAAATTAAAATTTACTCTACTCATTATATTTAGAATAATGTATTTTATTATCACATTAATTTTTATCATAATCAGATATGCGTATGGACCACATCTAAAAATAAGGCAAATTTAACGTAATAAAATAGTTTATTGTAAATAATAACTTTAAAGTAGTTTTTTTAATATATAAATTATTTTCTATAAAATTTATATATGAATAAATAATTATATAAAATTTTATTATATTTTAATATGTGTGGGGCCCAAAAATAGACAAATGTTCCACTATTCTGGTACAGTGGTATTGCACTTGAACAGCTCTTATATACAGGCATGATAAACATATATAGTTGAATGATTTTGCTCCATACTCCCAAAATAGAAAAAAAGAATTCTGATCTCTTAACCAAAATCTGCATGCAAAATTAAACTTTATTAGCTTTATAAAATGTGATAGTCACCTCCAAAACTAAACATGTTCTTGAATTCATTTTCTAGCAATAGTAGCAATTTTATTTATTGTTATTTATTCTCTATTAATTTAACCTTTGAAGTATAGAACACAATAAAATTGTTTTAGCAATCAAAATTTTGTTACAAATGATTAATATTGGATTGCTAACGAATAGTTTGCGGCATATATTATGTACCAAGCACTAAGAAAAAATTTAGATATCAATGATTTACTGCTTTTGTTGTTAGGTTATCAAATTTTAACTTAGTTTGGTTGGAAAATATTAAATAAATAAAATTTTCTTTGCTTAAAAAAACATCATGATAGCTAACTGAGCTTTGTCCAGCTGGTCATGCCTTTGTTTTGAAAATAGTAGACAAGCATTTGAAACTTGGTGGCTGACGTTGTCCCTTGTGTTATTTTATGTGGTATATAGTGTGTCTTCCAATTTATTATATAGACGTTTATTATTATCTTCCTCTTAGAAAATTGTAAGAATATACAAGGACTCGATTTTAATATAAATTAGATACAAGTAAAATATTGATAATAAAAAAAGCATCATGATGAGTAACAAAATTTATTCATAATTATAAAAACAACATTGCTAGTTAGAAAATTTTACATTACATAAACTTTTTTCTTGCTATAAAGGCTTTTTGTTGTTGTTAACAGGGTTTGCCAAAATAAATTTTCTTATGGTGTGCTTGTTAAATTAAAAAAATGGAGGAAAAGGATTTTTAGAAATTTATAAAAAAAATTAAAGAGTAATATGATATGATAAAGGTAACAATTGGTAATTGAAAAGAATAAAGTTAAAATAGATAAGTTAATTATATGAAAATAATTACAAAGTAAGTTGTATAAAAAATGTATGGAAAAATTGTAACAAAATTTCTTTTTAGTTACCAAACACAAAAAAATTATTTTATGTCACTTTTAGCAGATTCTTTGCATTAATTGAATGATTTTCTCTTTCTTTATATATAGATATAAATGCTTTCTTTTACTTATATAGTATTGAAATCAAGCATTTTAGTATTATTCATTTTTATCCATTCATCATCATTGAATTTTTGATAACATAACAGAGGTCTTTATTTTTGCAAGCAGTGATGGTGAAAGATGACAATAGTCATAACAACAAATATTGCAGAAACAATGATGGACAGTATAATTGTAGAAAGAAGAGGAGGACAAGTAACATCATATCATAATTAATTAAAAGTAATACGAATATAGTTGCAAATAATATTAAAATGACTGCATTTGAGTATATGTCAACTGCTTTTATGCAGCCAAGTATTGGCAGTCAAATAAATATTCGTAGCCAGTCAAATAAATATTTTTGGCCACCTTCATATATACATAGACATTTGTGTTATATATAGCAAGAAATTAACTGCAATTATCGACATCTGTTGTAGTGAAAGTTTGATTTCAATATTTCATTTTGTGATTTTTCAAAGCAAATTATACTGCAGCAATGCCTACATAGCACAAATGGCATTTACGTGTTATTAATTCTTTTCTACTTTAATATAAATTTTTTTAGAGTATTTTTCAACATAATAAGCACACACTTAACTTACTATATTAAAAAAAGATTTTAGTGTCAAAAAGTGCAGGAATCTTAGAATAAGTAGCTCACAACTAGTAGAACTTCCATACGAAGATTAAGATTCAAGTTTATCTACCATATTAAACCAATTATACTAAATTCTCCAAAATTTAAGAAATTCATAATTGATGAGAATGTTGGATACAATGTCCAACATATGACATTCATTGATTATGTGCATGGCCTACAAGTAATGTAAGATATAAATTTTAAATGATAAAAGCTGAAGATGACTAAGTTTTCAAAAGAAATGAAGATACAAATATTGTATTATTTATTTCATCAAAAAAAATATTGTATTATTTAAAAGAATAAGCATAAGCTACACTTTATGATGGCATAAATTATTTCAAAACTTTTATTTATATGTTAATGCAAAATAAATGTATAAAGCCATTATGTGATTTTAATTAAGGAATAAGATTTTAATAATTTACTTATAAAAGAAATTGAGAAATGATCCTGTCAGTCCGGGCTAAGTAAATTCACTTCTTAACCCATCTTAAAAAATTCATTTATAATAATTTTTTTTTACTTCTTTCTTGATATACTTGTTTATCTAAGTATAGTTAACATATAAACTAAATTTCACCATTTTTTGATATATGTATATATTTATTTTTAAATTTTAAAGATGAAAGTATTTTAAACACATATATACACATAAATGTTTTAAAAATCTTATAAAAATATATTAACATATCAAAAAATAGTAAAATTTTGTTTATATTTTAAATACATTTAGATAAATAAGTGTACGAAGAAAAAGTAAAAAAAAATTATTATAAATGAATTTTTTGAGACAGGCTAATCAGAACATTTACTTAACTCGGGCTAGCTAACAAGATCACCCTTCGAAGAAATTATAGTAAAATTAATATTACTTTAAACTTATTAGCATAGATCATTTTGAAACTTTACACGAGATTTTCATCATCATTTTGTTGCATCTCTTCAAATATTCATGCAAAAAAAAGGATATAATATTCGTAAGCATCCTTAATTTGGACAAGATTTACAGTGATTAGAAAACTATATTAAGTGTACAATTATAATATTCAAAAATTTGATTTATGCTTATTTTTAATTAATTTATAAAAATGTTACATATATTTTGATAAGTTACAATAGGATCTCAATCATTAATAAAGTTTTTAAAAATCAATTAAAATGAGATTGAGAATTTAAGTTGGAAAAAGTTGACATTTTTTATCATGTTGTCCACATTAGATGACTAAATAACTAATAGAGATGTATAAGCGAAGGGTAAACTGGGCAAATGTCTTAACCTAACTTCAAACCCTAGTCCTCTAACCAACTCGCATCCTACACACTCTCACATCAATTACTTAGTCATCTAAGCGGTAACGTTTTTAATGAACCATATTGAACTTAATATGATGTATTCTTCATTTTTGGTCAGCCAATTCCATTGACATGATGTACTTTATCCCTCTCATCTAACCTTAATTAGCTTAAAGGTGATTATCTTTTAAGAGGTCAAATAAAGATTCTCAAAGTTTAAAAGTGCCTTGTTGTTGTGAAATAACACAACTTAGTAGCATCACATTTAAGTCTCAATATTAAATTTGGAGAGGATCATTGCTCTTTATGATATATGACATTTTTGGACAATCCGGAAACTTTTTACGAAAAAAATTTTGAATCTAAAATTTTTCATTATCTATAACTATTCTGTTTTTAATTATTTATTTATATTTTCTTATATAACTATCCTATTTTTCAATTATTTTTATACATTACTCGTACAACTAACCTATTTATTTTAACTTTTCATTATTATCCCTATAATGTTACATCATTTTCTCTCAATTTTTGTATATAAAAATTTGCATTAAAAAATTTTATCGCTTCCCAAACAATCGTAATAAAAAAATTCCTTGTTACTAAGGAGTCAAGTAAAATATCCTAATGTTTTCTTCAACTATACTTTTGTTATAGAATTTTAACTGTCTAACATCCTCTTATAAGATTACTTTAGAATTTTGATCTTTTATCTATGAATGAATAAGAAGAAATTTGGAAAAAATAAGAATTCTCTTTAATAAATTAAGAAACCATTAGCAATTTAACAAAAATTTGAAAACATTATTTATTCAAAAAATATAATCCAAGTACAACATTCTTGAGATTATTATTCATGCCTTGGCTTTTCGTAGCTCAGTTGATGAAAGACATGGTCTTAAGAACCAACAAAAACTTTGATCACTAGTTCAAGTGCTAGTGACTGTAGCTCAATTAGTGAAGGAAGTTGTCTTAAGAACCAACAAAAGCTTTAGCTAAGAGATTCAAGTGCCAACAGATGCAAGCACGAAACACTGAATAAATGTGATAAGATGAATAATGTGTCTATTGCTTTGGGTTGAATGATAAATTCTTAGACTACTGAACTTCACAAAGGGTTAGAATGTAACATAAAAGATGATTTTTTATATCACATTCTGGCCCTTCTATTGAGTCTAGATACGTGAAGAATTTGTGTATAGGGTAAATGGGATTCATTACTTAGGTATTATATACCTTGTCATATTTATTTAGTGTTTCGCATCTATAACTACTGTCACTCAAACCTGTGATCAAGGCTTTTGTTAGTTCTTAAGACTGCATCTTTCACTAATTGATCAGCAAAATATACAATACCCGAGTAATAGACCTCCATGTAGGTTGGACACAAAATTCTCATATTATTGAACACGGTTAAAAGGGCCAAGGTGTGACAGATTAGTAACATATTTAAGAGATGTAGGTGACGCATTAGTAGCTTATATGTCTAGGAATAAACTTCTTAATTTTGCTATTCATCTTAGGATAAAATTGAACCACTTCAATATCATATTAGAGCCCTAATCAAGCCTATTGGTGTTTGTCTTCATTTATCTCATGTGTGTATATCTCTAACCCAATATATGAGAAAGTGTTGAAATGAGTAATGATATTCCCATATTATTTAAAGACTACTTTAACTATTACTCATTTATATGTTTAAGAATAGATTTCTCAACTCAACTAATTATTTTGAATGGAATCCACACATTCCAACAAAAGTTATGATGGAACATTTGATAGGATATCATATTATAATTGATTTATGTTTTGAAAATATTTTTCTTTACTGTAAGACACATGTCAATAGATCATGACATTTTTAGATGTGCACTGAACATATGCAAACTTACAAGCACAATTAAAGTGATTCACATTTTAAACAATATGAGATATCTTTTAGTTGAAGAGTTACTATACAAAATAAAATTAATTGAGCTTCACATATCAATCAAATTTAATAAGCCTAAAGATGGCAATATCTTATAATTTTTTATGATTAATATCTATAGAAGTTAGATACTTCATTCCAACAATAGACATTTTGAATAACTTTAGTCAGATGAATTTTTTTATTAGAAAGGAATGAGAATTTTATAAAATTAAGGTAGTAGTAGTAGGTTTATGTCAAATTGTGTATGAGGAGACGAAAACATAAGGTGTTTTTGGGAATAAGGAAGGGTATGTTTGGTTAGATATTGGGAAAATAATATGAAAAAAATCAAAGAATTTATGAAATAGTGAAAAAATTATGTGATCCACTAAGTATAACTAATAAGAGTAAGGATAACGAGGATTATAATGGCTTAGAACTGAATCCAATATCGAAAGGGAAGAAAGTTCTTAGTGACTTATAAGTGGGTCTCAAATTAAATATAATATGACATGTTTTAAAATCATATAGCAAAGTTAACGTAAACACTTCTTAGAATTTTAAATAGAGGCTAGAAAAGGTAATGCAAAAAGATATATATAATTGACCAACATGGGTAAATAATAATTTTTTATATTATCAATGACAAGTTTTTATGTGGTTTAAAGATTTTTGATGTCTTAAGGTCATCCCATCATGGAATAGGATGAAATTATCTATTCACAAATATTTTCATTTTTTACACAAATTTTCATGTTTAATACACAACAATGCTATCTATTCTTATTCCCAACATAAATTTTTGTTTCCCAATACACAATAAATTCTATTCATTCAATTTCCTTGTCTAGATTCCATGCTATTGGCTCTCTAACATAAAAGAAATCAGTTTTTCATCTCATTCTATAGCATAAATTTGCTAAAAGTTGTTACTACTTACAAGTTTATGTGATTGTACATAAAACTACTCATTTCATGCAAATCATGATTTGACAAAAAGACAAGATATGTTTATTTCAAAATAAAACATGGTCCGAAGATTTTAAGAAAGGCTAAAGAAGTGAATTCATCCCAATTTTTTAATACAAATTTGAAGAAGGCCCCATGATCAAGGAAACAAGTATAAGAGTGCGTTTGGAAATAGATAAAATTTTTGGTGAAAAATTTTGAAGAATAAATTTGTTAAATGATGTGATATGATAGAGACAATGATGAGGAATAAAGAGGATAAAGTTAAAATAGATAGGTTAACTGTATGAGTAATTGTGTAGAAATGATTGAAAAATAAGATAGTTGTACAGAAAAATATGAAAAAATAATTAAAAAATATAGTAATTATTAAAAATAAAAAGTTTTAGATTGAAAAGTTTTAACTTGAGATTTTATCCTCATTGCCAAACACGTCTTAAATAAGTTAGTTATAATGAACATTATACAGTCATAGTTGGACTTAAAACCTATACACCAAGGAAAAACATGATTCTTTTGTCTTAAAAATCAAAAAAATAAAGAGATCACAACTTCTGTATCAGAGGAAGGGGAAAAAAAAATTCCTGTTTCCACCTTTCAGCCTTTAGCACAAGCTCAATTTATAAATTTCCAAAATTCTACCCAATTGCCTGCCCACGGTTTCGAACCTCTGAAACCAGGGAGTATCAATGCAATCACAGGTAGAGAAGCAGGGCCAACCAATGTGATTGAGGGAGGTAGCAAGGGAGGGTGGCTGATAGATGTCACCAACAGGTACCATCTGTCACTGCCCGTGTATCAAGTGTCATGTATAGCCAGACTTTCAAATGTTTCTCTATATAAATTCTCACCTTTGAATTGCATGAAAGAAACCAAAGTTCGGTTTTTCTTCTAAGAGGGGGTGTGAGAGAGAGGGAAAAGATTGAGATTTTCTCTACTAAATCGGGAAGGCTGAGATTTCAAAAACTTTGGCTTTATAAGTCTTCCTTTCTGGAATTGGGTTTGTGCTTTTGTGTAGGGTTTTGTTAGGGTTTGAATGGTTTGAGAGCTCCAGCTGCAGGGCTCGAAATCTGAGAGAGTGAGTGAGAGGGAATGGAGTCTGGCCAGAAACAGCTGGAGGAGCGGGTTGTCGAAGTGGGCAACAAACTCCTCAATGAGCGCCCATCGTCTGTGGATGAACTCCGTTGTCTTCTGGATGTAAGGGCCAATCCATCCTTCTATTACTCAATTCTCCATTCTTCACCCTCTGGCTCCTGCTTTTAGCTCATTGTTTGGGAAGCTTCCTCTGATATTGGTTTTTGGTTTGTATGGTCTGTGCCTACGTTTTTCAGTATGTGCGGTTTCTTTTCTTTCTTTCTTTCCTTTTTTTTTTTTTGGGTGCTGGATGGCGGGCTTTTGTTCTTTCGTTTTGCATTCTGCATGTCATAGTCTTTTCATGTCTGGGGCATCTTATGGATTTGTAAGCAAGGAAAATTCATATCTTGGCTTTGTTTTGCCTTTGGGATTTGCTTTCTAGGTTGCATGTTGTTTTTGAGCTGTTTGGATGAGACCCCAGTTGGTTTTGTTTATTTGCCCCTTTTCGTTGCGGGCAGTTGGAGCTGCTCAGGCATCTGTCTCAAGCATGCAGTTTTCAAATTGCAGCTTTTGGGTGTTTTGTGTTTTCTAAGGATTTTGAATTTAATGAAATCTGAGTTCATTGAATTGATACTCTAAATTGTCATTGGGATCCCGTTTTCAATTAATTCTGAAGTGTTGTTTGGCAGCCTGGCTTCAATCTGCATAAGAAACTTAATACTATCCATTAATGCGCACGTTAAGAAACAGCATGATTTTGGGAATTTCATATCCCTCCGATTATGCAAGCTACTCTCTTGAGAAGAATCAAGAAGTAAAGTAACTGAGGATTTGCCCTAAATTCTGAGATGAAAAGACAGACCTGTGCTGTGTTTCTTTGCTAACTGCAAATTCCTCTTAAATAAAATTGCCAAAAGAACACT
The DNA here is from genome assembly GCA_035584095.1 of Annona squamosa. NCBI lineage: Eukaryota > Viridiplantae > Streptophyta > Magnoliopsida > Magnoliales > Annonaceae > Annona > Annona squamosa. Next base: position 10,407,207 of record JAXCLR010000092.1, on the reverse strand, counting down.
TTAAGATCTTTGAAAAAGCATACATATGACAGGAAGTTGCATGTAAGAATGAAAAGGGAAAGAAAGCCAAGAGCAATAATTAAAAAAGAAAAATCAATTGCTACTTGCCTTTTTTGCCTGGGGGCTTTCTGGCAGTGGGTTCTCAATTGGCACTTGTGTGCTTTTCTTTTCTTTTCTTTTCTATTCTTTTGCAGTTTTCTGCTGTCTTTTATCCGCACGCATGCTCTAGTTCCAACGTTTATCTGCATGTTTGTATCTTCTAGTTAGCTGGCCAGTTACATGGTTAAGACTTATTTGTGTTACATGATAGGTTCTTAATCATTACTGTTTCCCTGGCACCATGTGCTGGAATCATTTCATTGTTATCCCTCCATCATGAGGGATGCTTTACATGGGCGTTATCAAGATTTAACAATCAGTTGCAATCACATAGGTTTTCTCTATCACTTTGTTGGGTTAAGTGGGGAATGTATGGAAAATAGGGGGAGGATGGAAAGGTGGAAATTGGACAAGCGAATATAGGATCAAACTGAAAGACTAAAGCTGCTTACTGGAAAGGAAACAATAATCTGAAAAGTGCAAAAGAAAATAGAATGAAATAAAACCATTTGGTTCTACTTTATCAGTAAGTACTTAGCCCTCTATAGCCCTGTGTCTGTTGTTACAGAACCAGATGTTAAATAAAATCAACTAACAATAAATACGAGAATCTGCTCTAGAATTGCAATTTGTTAGGTAGGGTTTGTCTCTTTTTGTTAAATGAAATGACAAAGTCAATGAAAAGGAGAATTGCAGCTTGTATGCTTAGCAAGATAGAACAATTCAAGCCGTATACCAGCTGTTGAAGAGAGTTATTCAGCTTGGACCAAACTCAGGGGAAGGGCTGAGCACCCTGCACAAAGTGACCCAGGCTTCCAACTTAAAAATATTTTTCTCGTCTTGTATATGCTTTGAAATGTGTGAAAAACCTTCTGTGCTGGCTATTTCCAAAAGCGACCTAGAGTTGCATTCTTACAATTATTATTATATATATTAATTATGTAAAGCATATATCTGAAACTTGGGTTTGTCTAACTCATGGGCTCAGCCCCTTTCTCTCAAGCCTGGGAATATCTGGTGGGTCCTGCTGCCTAAGTAGCAGCCTTAACAGCCGATATACATTCCATCTTAGGATTTGAAACTAGATCTAGGTAGACATGTTTGATGTGAACGGAGGATGTCAAGATCGAGCATAAATCTACAAAGGGATGTTCGGTGTGATTGTGAACAGAGAACTAAACAGTTTATGATTTCACTCCAACAGTAGATATACATTTTCATTTTCAGATTGGAAGCAAGATCCAAGCAGGCATGTTTGATGTGAATAGATTATGGAGAATGTCAAGATTGAGCATAAATCTGGCAAAGCGTGCTTGATGTGACAGAGAACCAAGCAACTTCCATTTTCACCATGACAAAAATTTATTAGAGTGAAAAAGCCTGACAGAGATCTGAATATTGTGAAGAGAGAAATTGAGAATACCTATAAATCTCTTACCTTAGAGAAAATTTCACCCTTCTTATTGCTTGGTTTGCTGCAAAGTTTTCACATGAGCTGTTTGTTTGGGTTTGTAGCTGCAGTACCAGATCTTGCCCTAATGAATGAATCTTGTGGAGAGCTTTCGATAGAGGCACGAAGAGGAAGGCGATGGAAAAAGAAAAAAGGAAAGGGTTAATGTGTTTTCCAAAATTGGTTGCTCTTTTTTGGAACGCATCTCGCTAAATAGAAAATGGTGTTAGGAAAACCAGATGGCTCCCATTCCTATAATGGATTAGAACATTTAATATGTAATTGAACTGTTGGCAATGGCTCTTTCAAAAATCAAAAAAAGAAAAAAAAATTATGGAAAACATGCATCGAGATTCACGCGCATGCACCAAATCACAAACACACACGTGGCACATGGGTGCCTGCGTGTGTCATTGGCAGCATGTGTTCCCCAACTGACCATGCAAATAACCTTCACAATTTTGCATGACTAGCCATCCAATGCCACCTTAATGTGTCACATCTATGCTTCACTACCTCAATCTGTTCGAGAATTTGCACCTTAAAGTTTGAATTCAAAATTTGTAATACATCTGGAGAGAATTTCCCAATATATACAACCTTAATCCTACCATGCTATATTTGATACTATTCAGATGTTGTGCTCTTTTTTCTTTGTTGGTGATTGCTACTGCTATTATGTTCTATGGACCTTACTGCATCATTTTTGTTAACAGAGGGTCTGTCCAGGTACAAAAAAAAAAAAAAAAGTAAAAAGTCTGTGGGAAAAATTTTGAAAAAGCAGGTGTGCTATATAATTGGGGTAATGATTGGAGTAAAGAGATCAAAGATAAAATAGATAGGGTAGTTGTATGAAAAGATGTAAAAAAATGATTGAGATATAAAGGTAATAATAAGAAAAGTAGAGTAACTAGGTAGTTAAAATGTCTAGTCACATCAAAAGGTATGTAGGATGAAATGGAATTTTTCCCCCCTCTTTTACTAGAACCCTTAGTTTCCTATCTTGCGGTGTGTGATATGCAAGGTTTAGTGTACTTAAGAATAAGAATTTTAGAATGATCACTGGTCAAATAGAAGCTGAAAACTGATTCGAAATAAGGTCTTTCTCCCTGGAAATAAATTTGCAGTCCTGCTGAGGCTACATTAGTCGTGCGTCTTGAATCGGTCTTGACCTGATGGTTTAAATGCGAGTTGTATAAGAACAGGCTGGATTAGTTGAAATAAGGAAGAATATTTTCTCCACATTTGCTAAAGGAAACCGCCAAAGAGGATGATTGAATTGATTATTCTCTGCAGGAACACAACTATGATATGTGGAAATCGACATCTCTGATGTGATTTGGTCAAAGCTTCAGACCTGCCACATTCTTCTAGTTTTCTTGACCCATTTGATTGCACTAGCATGAAGCCTTTTGAGCATTCCAAAACTAAAGACTAGTTTGGCCTTTATGTTGCTTTTTATCCTGTCCAATAGGTAGTTTTCTTTCTCTGGTTGTCCTTGCTATGCTGCGGAGTGTTATTTTGTGTGTCTCGTTGGCATTTACTTTACTATCTATCTTGCATATCTGAATTTTTCTTGTCATGAATGCAACAGGTTCTTTTATTTGTTCACTGATGCTGTCAATATTGTTGTCTTCCTTGTATTCATTCACTGATGAAGCCAATATTTTCTCCCTGTCTTGTTTTTCCTTGTAGGAGCTCGATGGTTGTTTAACAAGTGTGGAACAATCGCCATCTATGTCTATGTTAGCTGCTCTCCAGCCATCAAGGAAGGCATTGGTTGCTAAAGAACTTCTGGAACATTCGAATATTGATGTAATAACTACTGTGGCATCTTGCATCAGTGAAATTACAAGAATAACTGCACCTGATGCACCTTATGATGATGATCTAATGAAGGTAAATGCCCTTCTACTATTTCATTTCAAGTATCTTCAGTTTCAATGCTGTTGGATTGTCAATTTAAAACTTGGTGTTTAAAACAGCATCTGCGAATCTGCTTATCCTTTAATGCAGGAGATTTTCCAGATGATAGTAGCAACTTTTGAGAACTTGCATGACGTGTCTAGTGGCTTATATTCCAAGAGGATAAAAATTCTTGAAACTATGGCGAAGGTCAGAACGGCTGTCGTGATGCTGGACCTTGAATGTGATGCTTTAATTCTTCAGATGTTTGGTCATTTCTTAAAATCGATAAGGTAATTATTCTAAGTACACTTTTTGACGCCCTATCGTCTGTTTTCATTAGTTATTTGCTTAAAAAATTCCTCCTGGTTAATGCGATGTTTTATGAAGATCTGGATTTCTGTCATTGCATTGGACACCTTCTGATTTTATTAATACCTGAAGCAGTTACTTTTTTGATCAATCATTGTTGAACTTTTTTTTTTTTTTAAATATCTATTTTAATGATGTGCAGTTAGATGTGTAGCAAATTGAGTTTCCCATGCTTTCATGGTTAACTGAAGAATTATTATGGCCCTTACACCCCAAGCAAGTTTCTTGATTCTGTATGCAAAAATATTTTTTGTTCCATGGGGTATCTCTGCACGATATGTTTTGTTGAGGCTACTATTAGTACAGATTGATCATCTTGAGTGTGCAAACGATTTTTGATGTGCTCAGGCATGCTGATATTTTCTTTATGATGTCTTTATCTGTCACGCATGTAATTGGGATTTTCTTCATTTTTTTTTTTTTTTTTGTGGGATTCTTTTAGTTTTCCCCTTGTTTTGCTTTTACATGTAATGCTGTTGATGACAGAAATTTGTTTTCGGCTTACAGGGATATTCATCCAGACATGGTCTTTTCCTTCATGGAGACAATCATGACAATGGTGTTGGAGGAGAGTGAATCTATTCCATTGGACCTTATATCTTGTCTATTGGCTAGTGTAAAGAAGGAAAATCAGGTAAAATGGTTTTCTTTTTTTCTTTTTTCCCCCCCATACTATTTGACTTTAAGGACATCCTTGGTTTGTGTTTCAGGATATCTCTGCTATTCCTTTCAAACTAGGGGAGAAGGTGATTAGCAACTGCTCTGTGAAGCTTAAATCATACCTGATTCGTGAAGTAGAATCTGCTGGTATATCATTGGATGACTATTGTAAAGTTGTTGCCTCTGTTTGCCAAGAGAAGTCTGAAACATTGGTGAGCAACAATTTTGATGCTCCGGCCAGTTTTTGTTGAATGCTTGAAATGCTTCATTTTTCTGGCTAGCATTTGGTGCCTAATGGTTTAGGGTTTGTCTGGTTCTGCTTATGAAGAGAGTTTATGGCTTTCCACTGCATGCACCATGATATTTTAAAATAGGTGTTTGGACGGGCGGTTCATCTAACTAGGCACTCTTCCCTATTTTTAGGGAAAATCAGTGCTCACAAGCATGTACGATGGAAGTACAGGCGCTTTTCCCTATTTTTAGGGAAATCAGCGCTCGAAAGCATGTACGATGGAAGTACCAAAATATCACTGCAGCAAAAATCACTTTGGCAAATGCTTCTGCAGAAGTTGCTCCCAATATGCAACCCAAATGAAGTCTTAGAATCTGTTTTGGTAACGATAGGTGGGAAGTGGTTTCCTACCATTTTTCCGACACGTTTTTCAAAAAATGATTTTACATCTTAACCGCCAATACCCTTTTATTTCATTTTCATCCTTATATTTCAATTATTTTTGAACAGACAACTACCTTATTTATTCCTAACTTTTCCTATTTCCCTCCCTACCATAGGTGGAGCCATGTGGTTTGAAAATGATAAAAGTTCCCTTAACACCCCCCACACCCGCCCCTACCACCCCCACCAAATGGACCTTTTCTTATTTGGTATGTCTAGCTAGCATGCAATGCATAATGATTGTGAAGCTTATGATGAAGGATTTGATATTTTCCCTGGTAGATTTCAGAATTTACTTTCCACATCTACCAGAATTTACTTTCCACCTGACTTTCCTGTTCATTTTGTGCTTATATATTATATATATTCCTGATCATTATCCTATACGAATCTCTCTCTGTCTCTCTGTCTCTCTCTCTCCGCTCTAAAATGGACTCCACACATATTAGATTGTAATAAAACTTTATACAATCACGGTTTAGATATTGAAAAAACCACTTTAAACTTGATATTTACATTAAACTATTTTATTACGTTGATTTTGCACCATTTTAAGATGGGGACTACACACATGTTGGATTTGGATGAAAATTGGTATGCTAATAAAGTGAACAATTCTAAATATAATGGGTGGGTGAATTTTCTATTTATGATCAAGTGGGGCCCACAGTGCGTGGACTGCACGGTGCAGTCGCATGCACTGGATTATTTTCCATAGATATATATTTTATAACAAATATAATATATTTATTTATCCATATATAAATTTTATAACAAATGGTTTACTTATTGAAAAAAACACTTTAAACGTTCTGGTGCAGTAGAGCTGAAATGGGTCCCACATGATGATAAAATCATAATCTACTTCACCCATTGTATTTAGAATAATGTATTCTATTACCACAACAATTTTTATCTCAATTGGATATGTGTATGGACCCCATCTGAAAATAGTACAAATTTAATATAATAAAATAGTTTGATGTAAATAACAACTTTAAAGTGGTTTTTTCAATAAGTAAATCATTTGCTATAAAATTTATATATGGAGAAACGATTGTATAAAGTTTTATTGCATTCTAATATGTGTGAGGCCCATATATATATGTATGAGATTTTTTCAATAAGTAAACCATTTGTTATAAAATTTATATATGGATAAATGATTGTATAAAGTTTCATTGCATTCTAACATGTGTGAGGCCCATATATATATGTATGAGATTTTTTCCATAAGTAAACCATTTGTTATAAAATTTATATATGGATAAATGATTGTATAAAGTTTCATTGCATTCTAGTATGTGTGGGGCCTATATATATATATGTATAAGAGCTATTCACGTGCAGATGATGGTGCAGTCCGCTGTAAAATGGATCCCATACATATTAGAATGTAATGAAGTTTTATACAATCATTTATTTATATAAAAATCATACTTTAGACGGTTTAGATGTTGAAAATACCACTTTAAACTTGATATTTACATTAAACTATTTTATTACGTTGATTTTGTACCGTTTTAAGATGGGGACCACATATGTTGGATTTGGATAAAAATTGGTATGCTAATAAAGTGAACAATTCTAAATACAACGGGTGGGGTGGATTTCTTATTCATGATCATGTGATATATAGGAGCTGTTCCGATGCAGTGCAACTGCATCAGAACAGCGGCGCAGTTGCTCAAAAAATGGGCCCTACATATATTAAAATGCAATGAAACTTTATATAATCATTTATTTATATATAAATCATATTTTAGATGGTTTAGATGTTGAAAAAATCACTTAAAAGTTGTTATTTTTATCAAACGATTTTATTACATTGAATTTGTACTATTTTCAGATGGGATCTATACACATCCGATTGGGATGAAAATTGATAAGGTAATAAAATACATTATTTTAAATACAATGGGTGGAGTAGATTATAATTTTATCATCGTGTGGGGCCCATTTCAGTGCCACTGCATCGTAATTACAATGTAGTGGCGCTGCACCTGAATTACAATGTAGTGGCGCTACACCTGAATATTTCTAGAGAGAGAGAGAGAGAGAGAGAGAGAGAGAGAGAGAGTTAATAGTCATCAGCATTGCACATTTCAATTTGCATTCTGTCTGCATTGCTGCAATGGTTTTTTCTCCTCACTCATTGTTTAGCATTCTTGAGGTGGTTGACTGTAAGTTATTAGCAGAATGGATTACCTGATTGATAATTGACAATGGTTCTACTTTTTTGCACATCGCGCTTCACGATAACAGCTGAATTTCTATCAGTTGATTAAGATTTTGAGGAAAAGATAGTGATGGGTCCTTGTTACTTATCAGGGGCCAGCAAAGATGGAGCCAGAATCTGATCCGGCAGCTGACAGATCACCAGCAGAAGTAACAAGCAATGGTATGGCTGAGACAGGTGAAGATGAGTTGTTGGGAGGTCAACATTCTGTGGAAAAGGAGTCAGAGCCTTCCCATAATGGCAATCAGCTGAAGATTATAGCTGCAGTGACAGAAGAGAAGCCTGGCCCATTGGATTCAGAAACCATCAAACGGGAAGTTGTGCAAGGAGGCGAACCTGAAGAGATAATTGAGAAAGCAAGTGACCAGAAATCTGTGTCTGCCATTGATTCACCGGAGACCTCTGGTCTAGTAGCAAAGAAAACTGATAATACAGTCAGTGAAAGCCCTCCTGCGAAGGTGGTGTCTGAGTTATTAGATGATGGAAAAGGAACTTGTCCTTCTTCACCCTCAGAAGCTCATGATAAGACTGTTAGTGCTGCCACACAATCCCCAAACCAACATCTGGGTGGTTCAAGTCAACGTAAGAGGGGCCGTCCAAAGAAAGGAGCTGTGAGTGATGAAGTTGTTCACCCTAGTTCACAGACAAAACCAAAAGGGTCCTTGTCAAATGACCAAATTGTTACCAATGCAACTCAGTCTACAGAAAGTAAGTTGAGCAAAGCATCTGAATGTAATGAGAATCAAGATGAAGTAACTCTTGATAAAATTGAACATAAGGGAGGCCGGCCAAGAGTAAAGAAAGGAGGCACAGTTGAGAAAGAAGACCATTTGGGTTCACCCGTGGAACCAAAGCAAGGAAGCCACATTGAGGATGATCTCTCACAGTCTATGGAAATTAAGTCTAGTAAGAAGCCTGAGGGCAAGAGTAACTCAGAAATAGAAGTTCTTGGACACCCAGTTAAGAAGGTCAATGGAGGAGGAGGAAGTCGGCATGAAATGTCTTCTCAAGGTACTGAATCAAAGCAGGAAGCTGAGGGCTCAGGAGGCTCAGCAGGGGAGCCATTGGAGCTCATGAGTATAAAGTCACCTCCAAAGAAATCCATCAGTGGTGGGCCTTCGAAAAAAGTCAAAAGGGATAAGAAAACGGCACAGACTGAAGATGAGGGCTCAAGTGGCTCAGAAGGGGAGCCATTGGAGCACATGGGGAGAAAGGCATTTCCAGGGAAAGCTATCACTGGTGAGGCTTCAAAAAAACACAAAGAGGATAAGAAAAGGCCACAGACTGGAGTTGAGGGCTCAAGTGGCTCAGAAGGGGAGCCATTGGAGCGCATGCTTATAAAGTCACCCCCAAGGAAAGCTACCACCAGGGGACCTTCAAAAAAAGTCAAAGGGGAAAAGAAAAAGCCATCGACCGAAGTTGATGGTTCAAGTAGTTTAGAAGGGGAGCCACCAGGGCGGACAGGTGCAAAGTCACCTCCAACGAAAGCTATCATTGCTGAGGCTTCTAAAAAACACAAGGGAGATAAGAAAAAGCTGCAGACTGAAGCTGAGGTCTCTAATGGTTCGGAAGGGGAGCCATTAGAGCGCATGGGTGAGATGTCACCTTCTGGGAAAGCCATCACTGGTGAGCCTTCAAAAACACACAAAAGGGATAGGAAAAAGCTACAAACTGAAGCTGTCACCTCTAGGGATAGGACACCTCGCGAATCTGCTAAGAAGGTAACATCCATGGGTGTTCAAATATTTGGTATATTGATAAGCAGAACTACCACGTCAACTTTTATATTGATAATTTTATTAAATTTTCTCTGCAGAAAATGGCTTCTTCCTCGAAGTCTGTTGCAAAAAGGAGTGATGAAGTTCAAAGCAATGATGCAAAATCCAAGCGAAAGCATATTCTGGTGAGGGATAGAGTTTGATAATTTTTTTTTGACAGTTGAAATTCCCTTGACAGTTAGAAATTTCCCAAAATTTTGTGCCTTGAAAATTCGTTGTTGTTGTTATTGTCATTATCATCTTTTAGCTGCATGGAATTACTATTGGCAGATGTCATTGTCCATGCACTGATAAGCGGCATGCTCTTATCTCTGGTGTTTTAAAGGCCATTAGATGGAATATGACTGGCAATCTGGCATGCCAAAGTGATGAATTTCGGAAACCCATTTGTGCATGTGCACCAGGATTCTTGCCTATGTAATCTAATGGTGGAAAATATTACGCCCTTCGTGAAAAGTATGTTTGCTTGCATTTTAGATCCTCAAGTTGTTGGACAACAATGTATGCCATAATGGTTATCTAGTTTTTTCTTGCTTGTTGGTTTGCTGTATGCTTCCTTGCCTCATAAATAGTGGGGGCTTGATTAATGATAGCAGTCTAGTAAATTTCGAAAGGAAGACTGCATTTGAAACCCTTTGATATAGAAGTGGAATAGAGTAACTAGTAAAGTGTTGCTTTTTTTAAGGGAAAAGAACCCTTTTTGGATATCGTCAATAGTAATTGTTTTTTGTTTATTTCTTCCATATGGCTTGTTGTGATTTGTTTCAATGAAGATTTCTGATGCAAAATTATCTCTGTTTGAGTAAAATTCTCTGATTGATAGAGAACTCTTATCTCTTAGTATTTATTGATCTTAACATTCACCCAGACACTCAAGGGTGAGATGACTCTGGGTAGTGAGAATCCAGCTAAAGAAAGGGTTCATGAGGTCCCAAGAGAGTGAAAGAACTTTTGTTATGGACATGAAACTTTGAAAGAATGGAAGGGGAAGAGATTTATCTGTTTATCTACTTGTGGAGAGCTTTACATGAAGGACACATATGGGTCCTTCCTTCTTTGTGAATTGAGTATATTTATGTGACAATGCATTTGCTACTCTCAGCACTGTTTCCTTCTTAACGATTTCCATTCTTCTCTCTCTATTTTTACCTTTGTTCATTAACCTTGGTTACTGTCGGTCTATTACCATTTATGCCTGAACTACTCTCAGGGATGTTTCCTTCTTGTTTTTTCTTCAATTTTCCTTTTTCTCAATGATCTTCTTTACTGTCAGTCTGTTACCTTTACCATGAACAGTTTATTTCTACTGCTTTCATGTTCTTACTTAAATCTTCTACAATCTATTGATGCAACTGGTTGGCATTCATTTTGATTTGTAATTGACTTTCCCTCCTCTTGTCAGGCTTCTGAAAAGCATCCTCATCCTAATAATCTTGGTGAGAACCTTGTTGGCCTTCGGATTCAGGTTTGGTGGCCAATAGATAAGATGTAAGAGGCACCTTTTCTTTTCTTCTAGTGACAGAAAACCTTGTATGGTTATTTATGATTTCAAATTTGATATTGGATGTGGGAATGTCAATTTTATGCCCTGTACATACAAAATAGAGATGCTCATCTTGATTTTTAAGTTATCTGTTTGTTATCGCACAGTATGTCACAGTGTCTCTTTTGTCTAGCCTCGTACAAGATGCATTATTAGGAGTACATTAGCCCTAAATTTCATTTTTGTTTGTGCACATGATTGCTGTAAATATCCTTGCATGAGCATCCCACTCGGTACCCAGTTGCATTCCAATGCCTACGATGGACTTCATATCCCTCCATTCTGGATAATACCTTGTGACATCTGTTCCTTTCTGTGCATGCCCCTCCTTCATGCAGTGGCTTGCGCATTTGTAAGCATTCTCATTCACGCATACCACTTGCACCCCGAGCCTTCTCTGTCACTGTTCCCAATCTTGTAAAACATAGTTTTCCTGATAGTTCGATTTTGGTCCTTTTCAAGGGGCTATGAATCCTACCTACTTAGGAGCTCTCCATCCATGTATGATCCGAAGTGTAATTGGTGTAGTTACAAACTGTTGTTTGTCAGAACAGGAAAATTTCATAGAATTATAATGGACAAGAAAACTAAGCTGTTTATAGTGTGCCTGGTACTATTCTTGTACCTTCTGTACTTGGTTGAACTGGATTGAGCATTGAATTGTGGAACAATAATTTTATGTGACATTTAGGGTGTGTTTGTTTGGGGCCAAAATATGTCAACTAAAACTTTTCAACCAAAAACTTTTCACTCTCCATAACTACTCTATTTTTTAATTATTTTTTCACATTTTTCTATACAAACTACCCTACTTTTCAATCATTTTTACACAATTACCCATACAACTAACCTATCTATTTTAACTTTATTCTCTTTACTCCTCATCTTTACCCTATTATATCACATCATTTTCTATCAATTTGATAACTTCTACCCTCAAAACTTTTCATCAAAAGTTTTACCTCCAACCAAACACACTCTAGGTTAAATTTTGCACAGAAACAATTAAAGAACCTCAATTTACAGAACTTATTTCGAAGGTTTTTTGATCTGATGTCATTTTCAGTTTATGAAGAAGCATCCTTACAATCTGACTAATTATGAAGTTTAATGGACCCAAAACTGAGTTATTGAGCTGTCACCCTTTATTCGACCAGTCTATCCAATCTCCACAGATTGGTCCTACTCTTCAGTCTTGTGGTTTTGGTAAAACACAAATAAATAAAGGCATACCCAGTGCGTGAGATTCCTGCCAACCCCTGCATTGGGAAAATGCAGCATCATGATATTATTTGTTTGTATTTTTGGAATGAAGAAATTCGTGCACTTTTCTTTTCCTCCTTCACCTTCAGGTGTAAGATTTTGTTGTCTAGTATGGGTCGTACATGATAAAAGAAAATTTCTAATCATGCTTTTGTAAATGGTATTTGATGACAGGCCATTAAACCTAGATTGCTTTCTACGACTCATTGAGATTTTTTATTTTTAATACCATTAATATTTGCCTTGTAGTATTTCTGCTATTTAGTGAATAAAGTAGAAAAGAAATTGGTCATTCCAGATGATGATCATTCAGTCACAAGTTTTCCCTGCTCTTTTCACCAACACTATTTGCACAATCATGTTATTTATAATAAATATGGCCTGTCATTTGGCTTTCTAGCTAATTCGAGTAAGCATATGCTGACTAATCATCTTGCATGCTATGAAGAAAAGAAATTATAATGTTTTTTTGATGTCTTGAAATGGTTCTGGTGCAGGTACTACCAAGGTACCATCAAGACATTTAAGCCTTTTGGAAAGAAATACAAGGTGAATTGCTCACGTCAATGCTATGATAATCTGTAAGATATCAGAATATGAGAAAAAATTGCTCTCGTGGACAAATTTAAGCATGACACCGTCGGAACTTCTGGGAATGAACCGTACTGTGATGTCGATATGCTGTGGCCTAGTGATGGTTTTCATATCTTGGACATATAATCTTTCTTTTCATCTCTTGGACGTCATGATCTTTTGCATCTGTGCCTTGGATGTTGTGGTTTTACCACCCTGAAAAGTTTCATGAACTGGTTTAATGAAATATTTGTCTTCATTGGTTTTCTATAGGTTGTGTATGATGATGGTGATGTGGAGGTACTGGATCTTAAAAATGAGAGATGGGAGTTTATTGATGGAAGTTCTCATGTGGTATGTCTAAATTATTTATGACCTATTATCTTGTAGTGCTTCTCGATCTTATATGCTGTCTGATGCTTACTAATTCTTATTTTAGGAAGAAGCAGCTGAACGTAAAAACACCAATGTGTCTGATAGGTAAGTCTTTCTGTCCATGATCTAGTAGCTTTGGTGCTTTCTTTCCTTTTTTTTGTGTGGCTATTTCAACTTTATGTGCTTTCATTTTATGTTCATTTTGTTGCTGATATCGAAGCACTTATATTCTGCTTTCATCTGTTATTCTGTGTAGCAATGTCGCATATCATTCAAAATTCAAAGTTGTTTAAATGTCACCAATGTTCCATCTATCCTGTATGGATCCTGTACAAGATGACAACTTGTGTCTTTCCATGCCTTTACTTATGAGTAGTATAAAGAGAGCAGTAAACGCTGACAACTATTATTTTATTTCTCAGTGGCATAGAACATTTGCAAAATATACTTCAGGGAGTTTCTGTTATGGCCTTTCCTCTTCTCTTTTTTTTTTAATTTTATTTTAACTGTCATCATTGTAAATGGTTTTAGCTGCATGAATCACATGGCACCATTTCTATCCAATGACTTTTGGTTTTGTCTAAGAACCTCATATTGCCTTGTCTCAACATCTTACAGGGTTGGATCCACCCATCCTTCCTAACTGCCATCATTGTAAATGGTTTTAGTGGCATGAATCACATTTCACCATTTCTATCCTACAACTTTTGGTTTTGCTTAAGAACCTTGTATTGTCTTTTTTTTTTTTTTTCCCGGGTGTCAACCACCTTGGACGACCAAGCAACTGATGAAAGAGGACAACTCTAGGGGAAGGGTAATGAGGCAAAAGCCTTTACTCAACTTCAAACTTTGGACCTTCCACCCTACACACCTTTAACTCACGTTAACTACTTGATCATCCAATGGTCATAAGAGTTTCAACATCTTACTGTAGAATCCAGCCATGCTTCCCATCCTTTCTGTTTGTCCCTCAATTTGATATCTTGTTGGAATTGAGAATAACTCTTTATCTCATGAGAATAAAAATTTGAGAAAGTAGACGTTTGTTTGGGCACAAGATGGAGACCAACATTACGCCAAGCATGACAAGTGGCTTTATTTTAGCAGAAGGCCACAAGAGAATGACAGGACCAAGAGGATGCTGAGAAGAACATGATTAAAGGTCATTAAAAAAGATACAAGGTATTCTGGTTTACTAATATATATCCTAAAATTGGTAAGAATGGCAGAATAGGATCCTTGTAGCTGATCTCACTGAGGAAGGAACTAATGTAATGATGAAAATAAACACACAAAGCCACTAATGATATTAGTACCATATTGAAGTCTAGTATGCAGAGTTCACATCTCTTTTATGATCCTAGATTATGGTATTGCTCATGAGCTCTGCAGTCCACACTAGGTTTTCATGACGTCCTGATCCAGACGTCAGAACCTGCAGTTATCAACATATTAGCGGCCTGAGCATTCCTTTTGATATTGGATTTCAAATAGAATCTCAGTTCCTCGCTTAAGTAACTGTCTGGGATTTTTACCAAGCCACTTATTTTTCACTTGGAGTCTCCTCTACTCATCTGCGATATTTTTTCCATTAATTTCTTGGTGCCTTCTTGGAGACCGACAGGGAAGGTTCTCTTTACACCATAGTATAACTTGAAAGGTAAAGCCCATGTCTCTGATGGTCTCAGGTGGCACCATTTCACTTTATGTGAACTTACATCCCCATATACCAGTCAATGGTAGTTCTAGACATAAGGGTCCATTTGATAACAGGAAAAAATGAGTGGAAGATCTTCATCCATTTCCACCACCTTTTTGCACCTTTTAATGTAATTTGACACACTGCATAATCAAGGTACTTCTCATCATTACTTATATCTTCAATTATTTTTTGGTTTTTTTATACAATTACTTATCTGTTTTGTCTTCATTCTTTTTACTCCTAACCATTACTCTTATAACATGATAGCACTCTTTTACTTTGAAAATTTTTTTCATAAACTTTTTTCCACTTGTTTTTCCTCATTAGCAAATGCATCCGTAGATTAATGCAATCTAAAAAAGATCAAAAGTTAAAAAGATGATGATGATAGCAGATAAGATCCCAAAGATATGTTGACACACAAATGATCACATGGTTTTTGTCCTTACTAAGTCGTTCATCACATCAAGCCTAGAAAATACTGTTGCTTTTGTTCCGACATTTCATTGATGTTCCTCTCTCTCTCCTCCTGCAAATTACTGTTCATTCCTTGTGCTATTGACATTTGGTCAGGACTTCAAAGAAGAAGCTTAAGACAAGTTTGGATTCCTCTCCAAAGCATTCAAAGGCTACATCATTGAAAAGGTGGGTAACGCATTATCCTGCAATGTGTTCGTGTTCATCCACTGTTGTCTCTGAAGTCTTGCCTCATCTCTTAGGGGAAGGGAATCCTCGGGCATATCTGTACTCAATCCTGGAAAGCGGAGCAGGAAATCGCTCAATGATGGGACAAAGTTGGGTAATAAATTAAAGACTGATGGTGCCAATCTTGAGAGCAAATCAGAAGATGACACTCCAAAGGCTGCCAATAAATCAAAGGATGCCTCCAGCAGTAATAAGTTGAAGGATGAGAGACCAAAAGTTGACGAGGAATCAGAAGGTGACACACCTGAAGGTGTTAAAACCAAAGGCGACACAGCTGATGCTGGTGGAAAATTGAAAGTAAACACACCTAAAACTGGTTTACAAGGTATTAAATCCAAAGATGAAGTAGCTGATGCTGGTGGAAAATTGAAAGTCTACACACCGAAAACTGGTGGTAAACCCAAAGGTAACACTCCTAAAGCTGGATCCAAGTCTGAAAAGAACACATCTACAGCAGGCAATGAATCCGGGGACAAGCTTTCTAAATCCAGACGCAAATCCTACAACGAGGACGCGTCTAGTTCTGCCAGAAAATCACAGAATGAAGCCTCTGAATTACGTATACAACTAGGCCCTTCAACAAAAGGGATGTCAAATTCTGCAAAAGGAAAAGGTGGAGAGGGCACTGGTGAGGGAAAATCAGTTCAAGCAAAGGCAAAAAGTACTGAGGCGAAGAGTGGGAAGAAGCAAAAGCAGAAGCTTCGTTGTTGATTTTTAATGCGATCAGTGAAGCGCGAGAAATACTGATTTCCCATTGATCATTTCCAGGTAAATATCTGCATTGTTTTTTCTATCCTTCGTTCCTGTTTCAAATTTTTTTTTTTTTTTTTGGCCCATTCTCTTATTGATTTTTGCTTGTCATGCTGCACTCCCATTTCGGCACAAACGTTGGGATTTGATGAGTTCTGGTGTATTGCAGCTTCCATGCTGGTAAACTCTGGTCTTCTTCAAAGATCTCCTCGAGGTGCAGTGGCGCATTTGTTTGATGCTGACATGACAGACAGCAAAACGTATCTTGGGCAGTGCTGGCAAGAATGTGGAATGTCCAAAAATTACAGAAATCATCAACAGATCTGGTGAATTTTGATATTGTGCCAGTACTTACAAACTTGGTTCTCCTTATAAATAAGCAAAACCATCCTTTATGGCATGTATTACTTGTTTTGGGCAATTTTTATTGCTAATTTGATGGGGCTGTTTGGATTGTGATGCGTTCTTGGGCGGAGGAGACTGAAACAGGGATTGGGTTGTGCACACAAAAAACTTCCCTAGTTGATGCTTGACAGCTGAGGTTTTAACCAGCAGTCCAACCCAATCTTATCTTTCAGGATTGAGTTTCTAAGTTCCTGCTGGGATAGTTACAGAATGGAATTGTTTAGGATGAGATCTTGAACAACCCTGCTGAATTTCAATTTGAATTGCAGAATGATAGTGACAGTGGGGATGAGATTGAATTCATTGGTATAAGGTTCTAAAGATATGCTGTTGAAGGGCTTGGAAAATGACTTGAAAATTCTGTTAGTCACGCCTGTCTTTTTTGTGGTTCATCTTTTAAAGCCTGTGGAAATACCTCCCTGGATTTCAAATCTTTTGGTGCCACTGTTTTCAGAAACTTTTGACTAAGCTTTTATGCAAAGCCATCTAACAACAATGTGCAAATGTGGAACTTGCAGTGCTGCAAGAGGCTTCATAAGCTGACTAAGATTCAAAATAAAACTTTCAAAGTTGAGGTTCCATCCGTATTCAGTGGGGGAAAAGAATTGTAACAGAACAGGAATACTTCTTTTATGCATTTTAGGCTAATGCGATTCTTATTTCTCATTACCAATTTTATTTTGTTTATTATCACTGGTATCTTCTCCATTACCCTTTTCTATGAAGGCACTTTTCCTCGGTACTCGTTACCCAAATAGAACTGAATGAAGGGTACAGATGGATAGGTAGATTCTAGAGGGAAAAAAACAGTTCAGCTAATTTTACGATTCTAGAAAGGGAAAATGTCTTCGAATACTTATAACATTTGCCCATTATTCTTTTCATATCTGCAACATTTCAAAAATGCATCTTATGCTCATATTATTTCATCGTAAATTCTTATTATATCAATGCAGTCAAAACAATTGTTCGCTATTTATTGTACAGACGGTTTTGTCCCTTCACAATTTTTCTTATTAAAACAATTTAGTCCCAATATAATATTTGAGTTACTTATGTCACAAATTAATGATTTATCAACATTTATTAACATTTATCAACATTCGAGTTACTTATGCCGTGGGCCATATCCTGAGTCATATTAAGAAATGTCTTTTTAATTTTCAATGGAATACTTAACATTTGTTTTGATTGCATAGGTACTTCAGAAATTTAAAGTGAAATATTACAAGTATTAAAGTGTTGTGAGTATAATAGAAATTAGGTCTAGATCGCATGCACTTGGAAGCATGTTGTGAGTATAATAGAAATTAGGTCTAGATCGCATGCGCACTTGGAAGCATGCAATATGCATATACGCATTTTTTTTTAAATTTTTTTTTCAAATTTTTTTTATAAAACTGTTAATATAAGTGTATTTAACATCTTTATAAATTTTTACCATTTTTGGAGCATTTTATATATTTATTTTTTATTTTTGAAAATTAGTGGCATTTTAGGTAATTTTAAATTATCTAAAATACCACTAGTTTTCAAAAATCAAAAATAAATATTTAACTACTCAAAAAATGGTAAAAATTTATACATGTATTAAATACATATAGATTAACAAAATTAAAAAAAAAAAATTAAAAAAAAAAAGGTGTATGCGCTCGGGAGCATGCAGCACTGCATGCTCCTAGGCGCATGAGATCGGGACCCATAGAAATTATAGGCAAATATTGTTGGTATAAAGGGAATTTTCACTTCTAAAAAAGAAATGAAAGGAAATAGTAATAAGAACGGTGCCTCATGCACGAGTGACTCAGGATATGGCCCACGGCAAAGAATGGATAAGAAAAAATGCTTAAACCCATGTCATTATATCAACATTACGACAATCACCATCGCCTAATCTAATTAACTACCTAATCACTTTCCATACACCATTTTTCTTCTCATAATTATTCTCAACTATCTTCCGATCGACTCTAAATTCCTTTGTTGTTTGTCCTTTGGTTATAAGTTTTGCTCGCCCATTGACTTTTGGCATCTTTTGGGGCAATTGAAAACCCTATCCAAATTCCCATTTGCTGTACCTTATTTTGCACGTGGTGGCAAGCGCATGTGTGCAACATTCAGCCGGGATTAGGATTAGGGGTGTTAATGTATCGTGTTGTTTGGATGAGTTGGAGTTTAATCTTAATTTTAACTTATTTAAAATATTTCAACCTTAACTTATTCATTAACTTATTTAAAAAATTTCAACTTTAATCCATTTACAACTCATTTAATAAATGGGTTGACAGGTTGTATAGCAAATAACCCAAAAGTCTAAACTTTAACTGATAATGATCTTGTAAGGAGAGGCGAAAGGGTGTTTTCAGGGAAGAAAAATGAAAATAGGGTAGAAGTAGGAAAATAACTAAGGCAATAGTGTAAAAATGAAAATTAAGTAGCGGGAGGAAGACTTAGTGAGGAAAAATAACCATAGAGTTTACACACACACACACACACATATATATATATGTGTAACTTTAATGGGTTAAATGAGTTAAATGAGTTGAATGTGTTATATGAGTTAAACGGGTTGAAGGTTATAAAATCTCAACTTAATCCGTTTATTTAATTAAATGGTTGAATGAGTTTTGGTGAACCATAATCTATTTTTACAAATCTCAACCAAAATCCATTTATAAAACGGGTTGGATGAGCGGATTTACGGGTTGACCATTACTATTAATACCCTTAGTTGAGATGATATCAACTGAATGTCTTGCTTAATGATATTTGAAAATTATATGATAAAATAAATTTACTTTTTTTCAAATAAAAAATTTAGATTTTTTCATTTATTCGAAGATGCTCATATTTATGAGATGAAGTTCAATCAATTTTTCACTTTCAAAAAGCATTGCCCTCACAAATATTCTCTTAGCTATTTGAATTCCCATCTTTTTGCAAATTTACAATTTTTGTGGCCAAGTTTTGGTCCATGTAGATATGATTAGGTTTTTTCTTATGGGAGACATGGTTAGGTACTGTAATGGTATCTTTAGATGATACCCCATGTGATGTTGCTGGCAATTAAATATTGGCTTATGTAAAGATGAAAACAATATAAAAAATTGGGCTGATTATATTGGTTGTGCCCAACCAGGCCAATTTTCCCATTTTAAAAGTTCCCAAATAGTATGAAGATAAATATTGGCCCTGGCAAATACACGATGTAGTTTTTGGTCGCAAATTAGACACTCTAATTTCGATATTTGCAAAATAAATCCGCTAAGCTTCAAAATGTTACAAATAAACATGATATTTAGCCTCAACACCTGATACAAGTCAGCCTCAGGTATTATTTTCTAACATTTTTATATTAGATAGTTTATTTTATAAATACCAAATCGGAGGATCTAATTTATAATTAAGAAAAATTAGTCTGTTTTATAAAAACATGAAAAAAGTTGTTGGTTTACGAAGGAACTCCTTTAATCTACGAATGATCTTTCTTTCTTTCTTTTTTTTTTTTTTAACATTCGTTCCACTGATCTAGAAAAAAAATCTAATTATTTTATTGAACGGTCCTGATTAATGTTTAGTGAATCCATCTGCCATAAATAAGCCCGCTGCACTTGAAGCTTTCCGTTCACCTCACTGCACCAAACATTTACCGGATACCACATTACCACCCAGCAGTGCAACTGGGCTGGGTTAAGCCCGCAGGCCCACCTAAACCGATTTCCATCAATGTAATAACTTTTTCTTTTACCACCCAAACCCGCTTTGTAAATATAATTGATTTGGGGTTCAAGTGAACCCAAGCCCCATTTTCCTTTTTATATTTATTATAAAATTATTATATACATAATATTTAAACAATAACTCTTTATATTTTGCATATTTATGATATTTATATTTACATTTGAATACATGTTTGACATTATAATTATATTATAAATAAAATATATTAATTTTCGTTTATATGTATCTTTTATTTCTATCATTTACTTTTACATCTATTAATTTTATTTTTTTATCTTGTTTTTTATGTTAGATTTTTTCTAGAAATATTTTTTATATTGCTATTTTTTAAAAAAAAATCTATAGTTTGACTATATATTATTGTGTTTACTTACATAATTTGTTATGATTATATATTCATATAAAATTCTAAACTTATCACTCTTAAATCAAATGTGAATTAATCAATATAAATTTCAACTAGAACCCGATTTTCAAAAATAGATTAAGGTTTAAATTTTACAAATAGGATTAGGATTAATATTTTATAAATAGGATTAGAGTTAATATTTTATAAATATGATTAGCATTAAGGTTAAGATGAATATGAGTTTCATAAGCTCAAGTTTCACTCCTCTCCCAAATCGGGAAGCGACTCTTTCTAGCTAACTTCATTGTATACGGTTTCATGTTTTTTTTAAAAAAATTTCTACAGCAATGCATGGGCCTAAAAATGAACATATTGGGTGTGTTTGTTTAAGATAAAAAAGTGTCAACTGAAACTTTTCAATCTAAAACCTTTCACTCTCCATAATTATTCTATTTTTTAATTATTTTTTTACATTTTTCTACACAAACTACCCTACTTTTCAATCATTTCTAAACAACTACCCATACAACTAACTTATCTATTTTAACTTTATTCTCTTTACTCCTCATCATTACTCATATTATCTCATATCACTTTCTATTGATTTGACAACTTCTACTTAAAAACTTTTCATCAAAAATTTTACCTCAAACCGAACACACCCATTGTATATAATTTTTTTTTAATCTTTTTAAATATTTTTTGACAATTCGAAAGTAAACAATTTTGCACAATTCATGCTCGTGGGGCACATGAGCATTACCAAAAATTTGTAATAAAAAAAGTTGAAAAGATCACAAATATAAAATTATATATATGAGCCCAACACTACAACGCAGTTGGTGCTCAGTAGTCAGTACTGGCAGTATGCCAAGATGCCACCCACAGTATCGATCCGGGCCTGGGAGCATCGTCTCCCGTTTTGAAGAGCGTTGTCTGTTGTATAAATACTTTTGGTATACATTTGAGGAAAACTTTGGGAAAATACATATGAGATGAATGAGTTGTAATATAAAATATCCAAAAAAATTATATATATAATATGTTCATGCTAGGGCTCATATATTACTATCAATTTTTTTTTGAAAATTACTATTAAATTTTTTTGATTGGTTGTAAGTTTTTTAAAATTGTAGGGTGTGTTTGTTTAAGCAAAAAACTTTTCACTGTGCACAATTATTCTATTTTTAATTATTTCTTCACATTTTTATATAAATATTCTACTTTTAAATTATTTCTACATAATTGCCCATACAGTCAATTTATTTATTTTAACTTTATTCTTTTTACTCATTATCATTATTCCTATTATAATTATTTTCTCCTATTTTAAAAATTTTTACATAAAAAATTTTTAATTTAAAAATATATCATTTCTCAAATTCAGTACTAATGCAACATGCATACGGTGCACTGAATCAGCGGCCCCACATAAGATGACTCAAGCCTTTGGCATGCAATGGTTGAATGTGAAGATTACTCTCGCGGATGATTATCAAAATAAGGAGTGATCTAAAATAAGGAGTAATCTTATTAGCTTGCGCTAGGCAAATGCTCCGCTTTGCTCATCTCAAAAAAAATTATTTATAATAATTTTTTAATTTTTTTTTCATACACTTATTTATCTAAGTATATTTAACATATCAACTAAGTTTTACATATGTTTATATTTTTTTTGAGATTTTTAAAATTTTTTGTTTATATATTTAAAATATCATTATCTTTAAAAATCTAAAAAAAACATATATACATATCCAAAAATAGTAAAACTTAGTTTATATATTACATACATTTAGATAAAGTGTAAAAAGAAAAAAGTAAAAAAGTTATTGTAAACGAATTTTTTGAAATGGGCTAAGTAGGACATTAAAATATCCAAGTTAATAGGATCATTTTTATATAAAAATGGTTAATTTGATCTAAATGCACTCCTGCATATTGCTTTTTCACGCTTGAATAAGATCCAAAAAGAAAAACTATAAAATATTAAAATTTTTATAAAATTGTCATAGGAAGGGAAGAAATAATAAAATTTAAAAAATTCTTTTATAAAAAACTCTCAAGTAACTCCCAACTAAAGGCAATAAAGTCCGTAGTTGTAATAGCGGAGATTTTTTTTTCCCCCTATTGCGAATAGTACTTTAATCTTGCTGGTCCGAGAGGAAACTATGTAGTTTTCTCCTTGAAAATATGAAAGCTTAATGGCTAATAAAGCCATCAACAATTTCCTTTTTTTTCTTTTAAAAGATTTTTTTTTTTCAAACATGGTTATATACGGAATGAAAACAACATGAAACCGAGGACAGTATAAAAATAAAATCAACTCACCTAGATCGCGAATGTTTTTATGTAGCTGGTGACGGGAGTAAGTAAGACTTGTGTTCTAAAATTTTTCAATTTAAAACTTTTTGCTTTTTGTAATTCTTCTATTTTGTAATTATTTTTTTTACAACTTTCTCTGAGAGCTACTCTACTTTTCAATTATTTTTATACAATTAATATTAACTTATCTATTTTAATTTTATTCTCTTTACTTATCATTATTACTTCTATCATATCATATCATTTTCTATTAATTTAATAATTTTTATATTGAGAACTTTTCATTCAAAAATTTTATCACTTCTCAAACACATTCAATTAAAATGTTCATAACTGTAGATTTGGTTTAAAGAAATACTTTTGAATTTCGATGTCAAGTAACATTACATACTCATTATAAAAAAAAAGTAACATTACATACCTAATCTAAATGAGTTGTTATCTGGTATGCTCAAGTGCACTTAGGTACAAAAATTTATTTTTCTGAAACTTTTTATAAAACTATTAATTTAAATATATTTGACATACATACTAAGTTTTACAATTTTTGGAACTTTGTACGTTTTTTATTTTAAAAAATAAAATTATTTGTTATTTAAAATTTTCAAAAAAATAAAAAGAATTTTGCACCTGGGTTTACCGAAGCATAGTACACTCGTGTGCATTTAATGCCAATCTAAACTTCGTAAGATTTCATCACAGGATGTTATTTTACGTTTGAGTAGAAAATCAACGGTTAAGAATGTGGTATATTTGACTCAATTCTGCTTGCAAATATGGTTAATCTTTTTTATATTTTTCTTTTTTAATATTATGATTTATGCAAACAACTATTTATCCTGCAGCATTGCAAGTGGTCAACTGGTCACTACTATGTGAAATTCACATGGTATGGATGTGCATGCCACTCGTGTCAACTCCCACACTGGGAAAGGAGGGATGGAATAGGTACTAGATATGGACATATACCTGCATCTTGCTTTTATAAAAGCTATCTAATTCTGTCATTGACAAATGCCTCCTTACCTAATACTCCTATTATAAATCCTAAAAGATATGTATTAGAATATATCTCCTGTCTCTATCGATCGACTCTCTTTCACTCAAGTTACACCCCCACATTTCACTCTGTTTTCAACGCCATATTCCGTTTCAATTTTCGGGTCATGCGTGTCAGCACTTGGGTCAACCCATAAAATGGACAGAAATATTTCTTCATGACACATGTCGCAGCCAACTACTCGTCCTCAGTGAAATGATGTTTTGAATATTGTAAATAAAAATCTTTTTTTAAAAAAATTAAGTATGAACTTGGGCTCCATTTGGTAATAAAGAAAAATAGAAAAATTGTACCACATTTGATTTTGCGTTCCTATTCATAATTCTATGAAAGCGTTTGATAAGTTGTATATATAGGGTATGTTTGGGAATGAATAAAATTTTTGATGAAAAGTTATAAAGAGTAGAAGTTATCAAATAATGTGATAAAATAAGGGTAATTATGAAGAGTAAATAGGATAAAGTTAAAATAGATAGATTAATTGTGTTGATAGTTGTGTAGAATTGATTAAAAAGTAGGATAGTTGTATAAAAAAATATGAAGAAATGATTAAAAAATAGGGTAGTCGTGGAGAATGAAAAGTTTTATATTGAAAAGTTTTAATTTGACAACTTTTACTCATTAACAAACACACTCATAGTTAGAAATCTTACTTTCACACACATTTTCTAAAAAATAATTTAACACGTTAACTAATTAATTATCTTTTTTTATTTTTATCCTTATACTTTAATAATTTTTTATACAGCTACCATATTCATTATCACTTTATTCTGTCATATCAACACATTTCAAAAATATTCATTTCTTCATCCCCACTTCCCACTCTATCTACATAATCATATTTTTTCTACACTTTATGTACAACTATCTTATTTATTTTACCCCTTATTTCTAATTATTACTCGAATCATGTCATATCACTTTCTCTCATTTTAAAATTTTATTAAAATTATTAATCTGGTTGTATTTAATTTATAAATTAAGTTTTATTATTTGTATGTATTTTTTAATTTTAAATATGAGGGTATTTTAGTCATTTTAACCGTTGGTTATGACAAAAATATCTCAATATTTAAAATCCAAAAAAAATATGTGTACACGTTTTTGAAATAATGAAACTTGGTTTAAAAAATTAAATATACTTGGATTAACAATTT
This sequence comes from Annona squamosa, assembly GCA_035584095.1. NCBI lineage: Eukaryota > Viridiplantae > Streptophyta > Magnoliopsida > Magnoliales > Annonaceae > Annona > Annona squamosa. The sequence continues at coordinate 10,382,080 of JAXCLR010000092.1, read as the reverse complement.
TTTTAAAAAAAATAAAAAATAAAAAATGAGGTTTTAGCTGGGGCTAACAAAATCATACCTCAACTGTGCTTACGCATTCTATGGGCTTATTTTAAATGTATCAAAATCATCTTGAGAAACAAATGCCGTGTTAAAATGAGTTGTTATTTTGTTTTAAACATATAATATACCAGAATACACATCATGGTAAGCACAGATAACAAGAGTCTGTATTTTGGGGGATTTGATGGGTTTCCTATTTTTGAAAAAAACATAGTGATGTATGAGAGTACTAGCAAAACATATTTGTACACTCGAGCTGAGAAGAAAAACCTTGTTAAATAGAAAACGGAAAGCAAAAAAATTAAAAACAAAAGATTTTCCAAATCAATCAATCTATTTTCACAGTGTAAATTAGACCATCCATTAACAGATCATCGAATTTAACGGTCGAGATCATTCCAGTTGCAGTGCGGATTTCAGACGTGGTGGAGTCCAAAATTGAAAAGATAGCACCGCCCAGCAAATATTATATACCAATCCGTTCGAATATGCGCGCATGGGGTGTTGTGTGCCACTTTCGAATTCCTTTGATTGCCAAAAAGCTTAGCCTATTTCAGGGCTTTTTAATACAGCCGACATGTCTAGATCCAAAGGTATAAGAATCCTATACGGAAATGCAACTTTTTTTTTTTTTTTTTTTTTTTTTTTTGAGTTTTACGGTGGGAGACATGGAGCAAACAGTGTCCTAATAACAATTTTTCATGAAAAGTGAATTCCTTTAGTAACCATTTGTTTCTTGAGTAAATTAGACAGGAGAAGGTTGTCATGCATGGGGTTGTGTAAGTTTTAGATAAGAGAAAAAACAGTGAGTGTTTGGGAAATAATAAAATTTTTAGATAAAAAATTTTAGTTTAAAAGTTTTTGAAATATAATATGGTAAAGTTAATGATGAAAAATAAAGAGAATAAAGAGTGTATTTGGTAATAAGTAAAAGCTGTCAAGTTAAACCTTTTCAATCTAAAACTTTTAACTTTCCATAACTATCTTATTTTTTTAATTATTTCTTCATATTTTTCTATACAATTATTATACTTTTCAATAATTTTTGCACAACTACCAACGCAACTAACCTATTTATTTCAACTTTATCCTATTTAATTTTCATCATTCTTCCCATCATATCACATCACTTGACAATTTCTACTCTCTACAACTTTTCATCAAAAGTTTTATCCATTCCCAAAGACACCCAAAGTTAAAATAAATATGTTAGTTGTATGAGTAGTTGTATAGAAATGATTGAAAGGTAAAATAGTTATATAAAAATATGTAAAAAAATTTAAAAATTAAGATAATTAAGGAAAGTTAAAAATTTTAGTTTAAAAACATTTAAAAGTAAACAAACGAAACCATAGTATGGAAAAATAGTATGCACTAGAAATGAGACAAAAATTTTAATTAAAAATTTCATCTTTATCCCCATCCCATTCCCTATCGTAATCCACATCCAGAATAAGCCTACTTGATTTTATGTGTGGTCTATTTCGTGATCGCTACGTTAATTAAAAGTTGGATAAGTGGAGTTAGGTTTGAGTATTTTTTTATAATTCATTTTAATTCCTACCAGTACTTCTCATTTTTAATTTTTTTTTATTTCTAAAAGTTATCCTCTTGTTGTACCACTTTTCCCCCCTTTCATTCCCTTTTTTTTGCTTCTTTTTCCAATTCTCAAATGTTAAAAATTGATTCTGTCCTCAAGCAACAGAGAGCAACGGGGTACCAAAAACAATACAGTTTGGCAGCTTGCTGTTGAAGAAATAGCCCATAAGTTGCTTTTTACTTTTTTATACTCCTACTATTTGGGCCTAAAGTATATGCCAGTGTTGGTTGTGTTTTAGTTTAAAAAAGAAATCAAGGGAGGGTAAAGGAAAGAAACATGAAAGCTCACGTTCTACTACTATTTGGAAAGTAATAAAACTTTTGAATACACAACTTTAAAAGTAAAAGTTTTTAAAATAAAAAGAAATGATATAACATAACAAGGAAACGATGAGAAATAAAGAAAATAAAGTTAAAATAAAAAATTATTATATGAATAAATGTATAGAAATTAAAAAGAGAATAATTTATATAGAAAGAAGCAAATAAATTATTTAAAATAAGATAACTGCAATAAGTGAAAAATTTTAAATTGAAACGAACAGGCACTCGTGGTTGATTCCAAAAGGATTTAAAAGGTAAAAATTTTTATCTTGAAACGAACTGGCACTCGTGGTTGATTCCAAAAGGATTTGAAAGGTTACTATGAGTGATTTAAAAGATTTACTTTTATCAAATATACTCTTTAAATTATCTATATTTTTTTTATCATCTTTATTTAACAGGGTTCAAAAGCTTAGTTTAACTACAAAATTAGATAAATCATGATATTAATAAAATTAAGAATGAGTGTTATCTGCAAGGAGATTGGTTTGCTGGTGGGACTCACGAGGTTCTGTGCAGACGTCCCGACCAAGTTTAGTAGGTCTTTTTGACCAATAAATATTGTATATATTCGTTAATTTTAGAAAATCAAAATAAAATATCAAATATATTCGAAAAAGTATCAAACTTACATCAAGGAAGATATGAGAGATGCCTGCATATTTTTATAAAAAAGTAGATAAAAATATATTTTTTTTGGATGCTGGCGATGCGTCCGGTCACATACATATGATCGGTATTCCTTTTTCATTTACCAAATAGGATTGTTCTCTCTTAGATTTGAAGAGATGGCTTCTTAAATATTCATTAAATAAGCTAGGCCAACTTTGATAATTTGGTTAGATCTAATCTACATGTCATTATGAGAAAATTACAATAAAAAGATATTTGCACGAAGACTTCGAAGAGTCGGTTGCATTAAATGAAGATGATAAATGAAGGCATATTTCCTTACCCGCTACGAGCAGATCAATGGAAATCTCCACGTAGGCCGTAACAACAACAACAAGTAGAATACGTGGAAATCTTTTTTGCAGCCAAAATTTTAATTTAGCTATCTTCGATGAAATGAAACTAAAGATTTGGCTACGTTTACCTTAATTGCAGCCAAAGTTCTATCAGTATTTACAGTCAAATGTTGACAGCTATATTCAATATTAATTTTGGTTATGTAAAAATACATTGCCCAATGCTATCATTCCAAAGCAACCAATTATTTATAGTTAATTATTTAATTGTGGCGAAAAATATCCAGTGCAACCAAATACACATTATATGAAGCTAAAAAATCAACTATATAAAGTATGACCGATCAAAGAATCATAAAGGGCAGAGGACAAAAATCATAATATAAATAGAGAACCAAATCTTGCAATGAAGAGAGAGAATTATAAGCAGACCTCAAGTTAAATATAAAATAACACATTTTAAAATTGAGCAGCTGAGCAATTAAGCCAAGTGGACAAATCACACCATGAATCCATAACTTATAAGCCCATGATCTCCTTTTCAGGTCTATGCTTTATAAATGGTATTAGATTAGAACCTTGTCACTAGATGTAGTTTGAGAGATGAACTAATAAATTCAAAATTATAATTTGAAGACGAACCGGGCACAACCTTGTAAACTTATGATAGCCCAAAAAATTATAGAGGGTAAAAGGGCAAACCAAATATAAGTAGAAAACCTAATCCTATATTAAGAATACAATAGATTTCCTAGTAGTTTGTTAATACATCTCAAGTTTAACTCATTTTAGAAAGTGGTTTGTTAATAGATCTCAAGTTTAACTTATTTTAAAAAGTATGCCGCAAAGTTATCAACTAAAGTGGATCATACACACTGTGGACCATAGCCTACAAGTACATGATTGCTTTTCTGAGTTTATATGTTAAGTAAAATTTGTTGTAATGGATACTAAATGCATTCGGAATAGATAGTTGCACCTTACAAGCTTATAGCTTCATTTTAGAGCACTTTACTATTAATCCTTTATGATACAAATTTTTTTTATATACTCACCTATTGTGCTTGCAAAACATCTTAAAATGTTTATATACAATTGTAAACATGGTCTTTTGGTTAGGTTTCATAATTGTGGGTTAAACTTTTTGATGACATGATGAAAATTTATGGCATTTGATTCTATGCACCCAGGTGCACTAAGCTTTGGTGCATTCAAGTGAAAAAATTTATTTTTAATTTATTTTTGAAATTTTTTGATACAACTATTAATCTAAGTAGATTTAACACGTGTATTAACTTTTATCATTTCTGGAGTTTTCTAAATATTTTTTAGTTTTTTAATATTGGTGGCATTTTCATAATTGAAAATTACAAAAACGACACTATTTTTAAAAAAATCCAAAAAAATCTACAAACCTCCAAAAATTATGAACATTGATAAATATATTAAATATACTTAGATTAACAGTTATATAAAAAATTTTAAAAAATTTTAAAAAAGAGTTTTTGCACCCAGGTGTACTAAATAACAACCCGAAATTTACTGCATTAATATATATTACAATAATTTTTCTTATTTATAATATTATTTTCATTATAATCCTTTAAATATTTTTACAAATAATACATGTATAAAAATAATAACTTTAAAAATCTTTTAATTATAAAAATGATAATATTAATAATCAATTTATTATTAATAGAGGCAATTTAATCATTCCATCAAAAAAATTATGGCATCTCACAAATATTTGCAAATTTATGTACCATGTTTTCAAAATCTCAAATAGGTTTACTATATTTGTATATAATCCTAAAAATATTTATTCTATTACTAATGTTAACAAGTATCATTTGATATGTGAAATTGTCATATGCTCTCCAAATTTATGATTAGATTAAAAGAGTTAAATGTCATAACTTCCCATTATTTTTTTGTATATATTTATAACCGTCTCAATTTCTATTATAATAAAACTCGGAGATATTCTCACAAATTTTTCAGAGAAGATACATTACTTCCATCTATTTTTCGAGGAAACGCACTGCTTCCATTCTATTTTTTAAGGAGACAAATTGCTCCCAAATATACCAGGCTGAAAATCACAAAATATGGTATTCAAATCAAGGACTGCTATGTCCCTTGTCCTTACCAGGCGAGTGGCACCGCTAGGCAACTTATCGCTATTTCAAATATTGCACAAAAGCTCTAAATTTCGAGAGTTTTATGTTCAATTTCCTTTTATCTTTTATTATTTAAACCAGATCTATTTTGATTATTTATAAAAATGTAACCAACATTTAAATGGATCACTATTAACTTACATAATGTTTTTTAACAAAACAAGTATTTTTGAAATTAAATGCAAAAATATTTATAATTAACATATAAACTAAGAGATGCACTTGTAATTTTCCTTAAATATTTGAACATACAAATGAAAAGGTCCTTCAAAAAAAATACTTTATGATATGGATATTAGAGTGACAATCGGGCTTAAATAAGGGGTCGCTCAATCTTGGCTCTACTGATAAAGAGTATATAACTTTGGAAGGATTGTTTCTCATTTTAAAGCTAGTATTTCTCATGAACGTTTTTTAGGGAATGAAAACAGATATAATTCACAGCTCAGAAACTAACAGTTCGGATTTTATTTTTTTTTCTGTCCCCAACATTTTTTAATACTCTGCCATAGAATGAAACTAGATATTCAGAGCTGAGAAACTAGAAACTCTCCTGCTTAATCAATTGAAAGCAAATCGAGTTTTTCCGATATGGACCTCAAGTTTGGGTACATCAGTACATGATGGTGAGATTTTGCTGCTGTGCCAGCCAAATATTTTTATTTTCAACTGTTCAATGTATGCCCCGACAGTCAAAGATTTCAATCAATAAAATAAAAAACCGAATTTTTGGTTCATTGTTCACAGTCATATAATAGAGATAGAGATATGTTTCGCTAGAGTCAGACTGCACCATAGTTAAAATTCGGCCTACGTACATTTGAATATATTAATACTTTATATAATTAATTTTATCAGGTTGATTTTGCTACTTTCTAGATGGGGCATCTGCACGCATTCAATTTGAATGAAAATCAATATGCTATAAAAATAAATAATTTTAAATATAGTATATAAGATAAATAATGATTTTATGGTCCAATGGTACCAATTCCATAATGGAGCGCACTGTGTAATTGCATGCATTGGAACAAATTCCCTGAACAATTTCAATGCGACTGTACCATAATTGCGGTATTGTTTGCTGCAAGTGGGTCCCCACATAACAATAAAATTAACATTTATCTAACCTATTGTATTTCCAATTATTTACTTTAATAGCATACAATTTTTCATCCAAATCAAACATATGTATAAGGCTCGTCTTAAAATAATACAAAATCAATGTAATAAATAGTTTGATATAAATATTAATTTCAAAATTGTGATTTTAATATTTAAATCAAATAAATGATTATATAAAGTATTATTACATTTGAATATATGTAAGTTCCATATGCACGAGATAGACATGTATGTATGTATGAGAATATTTCATGTGCATTTGCTTGCAGCATAATTAACGACGCATTTGATCCAAAATGAGTTCTACGTATACTTAAATGTATTAATATTTAATAAAATTATTTATCTATATATAAATTTTATAGCAAATGGTTTACCAGTTGAAAAATAACTTTAAAATTGTTATTTTCATCAAATTATTTTATTATATTGAATTTGCACCATTTTCAGATGGGGTTCATACACATATCCAATTGAGATGAAAATTGGTATGATAATAGAATATATAATTCTAAATATAATGAGTGGAGGAGATTATAATTTTATGATCATGTGAGACCCATTTTGAGGTAACTACATCATAATTTTTGTGCAATGAAGATGCACCTGGATATTTATATATGAGAAATATTCAAGTGCAGATTCACTGCACCATAATTACAGTACAGTTACCTCAAAATAGGTTCCACATGATCATAAAATTATAGTCTACTTCACCCATTATAGTTAGAATTATATATTCTATTACCATACCAATTTTCATCCAATTGGATATATATATGTATCTCATATGAAAATGGTACAAATTTAGCGTAATAAAATAATTTGATATAAATAACAACTTTAAAGTTGTTTTTTCAACATGTAAACTATTTGCTATAAAATTCATATATGAATAAATAATTGTATAAAATATCAATACATTTAAGTATATGTGGGGCCCATTTTGGGCCAAATGAAGTGTTAATTATAGTGTAGATTTACTGCATAGGAAAGGTTCTATTTACACATACCCACACAAAATCAGGTGTAAGTAGACTGCACCATAATTACGATGCAATTTGTTGCGAAATAGGCTCCATATATATTAGAATGTTATGATATTTTCTCCAATTATTTATCCATATAAAATCACAATTTTGGCAATTTAGATGTTGACTTTAAACTTGATATTACGCTAAATTATTTTATTGTGTTGGTTTTGTACTATTTTAAGATAAGGCTAATACATGTTTCATTTCCATGAAATTTTTTTAATTGGATTTGAATGAAAATTAATATAATAATAAAATGAATCATTTTAAATATAATGGGCAAGTAGATTTTTTATTCATGATTAAGAAAATCCCATTGTGCATGAATTACACGGTACAATAGCATACACTAAATCAAAATTCATACATATAAAATTTTGAAGCTCATGCTGCGAACTCATCCTTCTCAGAAATCTGCTACTTCTTCTCTACCTACTTCGTAAAATTGTAAATTGCTCTGCGACATTTGCTCGAAATTGTATGTGATTTTTTTTTTTTTGAAAAATAACTAAAATACCTTTGCATCTTCCCGTTTGATAATTTAGATTTTACCAGTTGGATTCTTTTCTTCCTTCGTCCAAAACAACTGATTAAGAATCTTTTTTTTTTTATAGAAATCTAATATTTAAAGATTAACAATTCAATGTATACAGGCTCCATGGAACCTTCATCTAGCTTTTCAATTTTAAATATTTTTAAAATCCAAACCATTTGTCATGTTGAATATATCTCTTTTTTATCATGTTATCAAAAATAATTTTTATTGAAATTTTATAACTTAAGACTGGATATATACTATTAAAATTTTAAAAATGTATAATGTATAAAAGCTTGTAATACATTTGATTTTTGGGATAGTAAATAAATAAATGCAACAAATAATTTAGATTTAAAAGTATTTTAAAATTAAAAAATAATGGAGTGCATGGAGGCTACATGAGCCCATATGTATTGCACGATAACTCATGGGATGCATACATTTTTTATATGATTTGATATTTTAATTATTTAACCAACTTTCATCAAAAAAATAATTTACCTTACTTTTCTTAATTATTTTTGTATTTTTATTTTTCATATAATCACCATGTCTATTTTTTATCTTTATTTTTTTAATAATTACCTTTATCAAATCACATCACTCTTTTATTTTTCATTTCATATTGCTTTTCTTTTACCCATTACCAAAAAACACCTTCTATAGAGAAAAAATATGCTTGTACTTTTTTCAAACTTTATATGATTATTTATAATTTCGTAAAATAATTAGATATAATTGCAAGATCAATGAAATTGTAATTAGATTCACTCGCAATATCAAAAAAATTGTGGGGACACATTTTCAAAAATTATCTATTTTTAAAATGAAATGTTTGTATATTTAAATTATATTGACATTTTAAATTAATTTTACAACTCACATTCTGTCTTGGGCCGAACGGAAGTCCTAAACTAAAAAATATTTTTCAAGGAAAAAGAAAAAGAAAAAAAGTGGTGACTTAGTTTTTTTATTGATATACTTACATATGTCTTGATATAAATTATAATAATTATAATGAAAACTTGAGACATTCTTACAAATCTGAAGACACAACTTCATCTAAGAACTAAAAAACATAACTTCCAGATAATAAATGGAAATAAAACCCCACTTGATGTCATTTGAAGCTGTGTTACCGATATGCGAGGTGAGCAACTTACCACAGGGGTAAGTAGTTAGTTGGATGCAATGAACAATGGAGAACTTTTAAGGGGGACAAAAGGACCTTTGGACCTTACAACCTGAATTGACCTGAAATATCAAAAAATATTTAATTGCAACATTAAATGGAATGTATATTTCCATCTCCAAAACAATTTTTATCAATATAACTTTTTTGATTTTCAACACATACTGTTACATTTTCATCGCGTTTTCCCATCCCATTTAGCATTCTTGAATACTTTTGAAACTGCGTATGTCTAATGATATTCATATGCAATTATTTTGTCATTTACCTTATTATTAAAATTTTTCGTACATCTGGAGCTAACTCTTTCATTTGTTGCCTAAGTTGCTGCACGACGACTTCTTATCCAGCCTGTGAAAGTGGCTGCAATGAATAATCTACGATAATGAGAGTAGTTAAGATTTCATATCAGTGTAGGTGCATTCCAAATTAACCATTTTTCTTTTTAGCGTATCCAAATATTCCATACAGTTTCTGATTAGACTAAAGTTAAAAATTACGACATAAAATTTGTGAGTTCATAACGTACATAATTCAATGTTATAGAAAAATCTGATTAGACTAAAGTTAAAATTACGACATAAATTATGTGTTAAAAATAGCCCTATCAAAATAACAGGCATCGCCACCAGGGACGCGCCCTGGTGGTCAGCGTCATTGCCTTGTGCTGGAGCGGGCGCTGGTTCGATTTCGCTTTGGAGCAACAACGACATTATTCATCCTTCCCCTATGTAGTGGTATCAAACGGCCCGTTGTGGGAGACGTGTTCTCCCGTCGTTCGTGGGAGCAAAGTGTGGTCTCCCGTTTAATTCGTGAGAGCAAAGTGGTCTCCCATTTAATTGTTGGAAACTGTGTCTTCCTGTTTACTTGGTGGAGCAATGTCTCCAAATTTGTAAGAATGTCTCTAACCTTCAGTGTAATATGTGTTGAGATGTATGTAAATATCTCCCAATCAAAAAAAAATACGAGGCATCCAAAAAAGGTCAAAATATTATAGAAATCGTGCGTTAAAGAATAATTTTGGCAGCTCAAATCAGTAAGCTCTATGATAGATGTTGGCAAGTAATCATATCCTTCCTAATCAATGTGCATCTGATCCATGAAAAGGTGGGCCCCACCATATTGATCGATTTCACCAGAACCAAGTTTCCAGTAGCCAGTAGATGGACCGGTCTAGCACTCTATGTTCTTTTACACCTATTGCACGGATTATTACATTTTACAGCTCGTTGTATGCAGCTTCCAGTGCCAGCGACCGTTGGAATGCCACTGGAAGGGATGGCCCTTCTCCGGTAAAAAAAGCGAATAGAAAAGTGAAGGAAAGTCTTACGCAAAAGGCATAGATATGAGCAGAAAAGAAGAAAGAAAAAACGCAAAACGTTTCTGCATCAGATAAAAGTAACTGCGGCTTGTCCTCACTAAGAAAGTAATTGAAAAGAAAAAGTTGTGCCTGCAATTTGGAACCGAATCTTTCTGAATATTGGGAATTTGCTATTATTTGTTCAGTGCATAACCGTAACGCCTCCACCTGCTTCTAACAGCCAATTGCTTATCATATCCTTAGCGCAACCGAAAGCACTAAGTGCACTTAGCATCGGTGCATTCCGATGTATTAACTTATTTTTTATTTTTTAAATTTTTTTTAATAAAACTATTAATCTAAGTGTATTTAACATGTGTATTCATTTTTACTGTTTTTGGAGAGTTATAGTTTTTTTGAATTTTTAAAATTAGTTGCATTTCGTAAATTAAAAAAATACAGTTGTTTCTTAAAAGTCCAAAAAAATCTACAAATTTTTAAAATTGATACACATGTTAAATATACTGGATGAACAGTTTTATAAAAAATATTAAAAATACGTTTTTGCACCCGGGTGCACAAAAGCTAAGTGCACCGATACACTCTAGCAAAGCCCATCACAGCCTATCTCAATTTCCAATTCGTTGCTAGAATTTAAATATAATTAGCGGCCGTATTCTAGACGTAATCAAATAATTTTGGGCCTGTTTGATCAGTGAACCTCCTCAAAATGTATCAGCAGCTTTATGATTATAAAATGATTATTTGAAGATGTTTCGCTGAAAATAGTGCAATAGTAATGCTCTCTCCTATTCATGATAATATATATATATATATATTCTCAAATTTTTTTGATCATGTCCCCCTTTTATATGACCAGGTAAGTGACTGACGATAACGTCAAAAAAAGGATAAATCAAGTACCTGACTTTATCCAGTTTCAAACTCTATACCTTACATTTTACATGTCCTCACACTCATCAACCACTAATTAGTTATCTAAAGTGACTATGATATTCTCTCATATTAGTGTCTGTTTAGAAGATAGAGTTCAGAAAAAATTATAATACAAATGCATTAGAACATCATGTTCGTGTAATAAAATTTGTAAGAAGAAAAATGTTAAGAATGATAATAATAATAATAATAATAATACAAGTAAAATTAGTAATATTCTCTTATATATATTACAGTCTCTTTGCAGGAAGAGTGTAGTAGAAAATGAAACAATAAAAAGTTCAATAAATAATGACTAAAAAATATAATAATGATCATAACTGTAAATTTTAATTTGTAAAATCAGTCTAGATGTATAAAAGAAGACTCTCGCACCTTTCTTATTACAAGACCTGCCAAATGGACCTTTATCGGCAAATGCTTAGTCACCAAAAACTGATCTTATAAACGTGGATGCAGGTGAAGTGGGATACACCCTGCAGTCCATGATCAAGAAATAAAGCTTTTATGTTCTTATTTTTACTATTAATATTTTTTGGAGGCACACCAAAAGAATTGCGGCTTTTAGGTTGCATTTTCAATAAAGTTTTTGAAAAATAGTTTTATAGTAAAAGTTTTGGAAATGATAAAATGTGATGTAATATGATAAGTAGAGGTAACGATGAAAAGTAAAGAAAATAAAGTTAAATAAATAAGATAATCATACAAGTAATTTTAGAGAAATGATGGAAAAGTAGAATAATTTTTTAAAAAGATGCGAAAAAATAATTAGTAGATAGAGTACTTGTGAAAAATGAAAAGTGTTATATTAAAAACTTTCAACTTTTTTATGGATATTAATATATTACATTATCTCAATTAGTATTACAATAAAACCTTAAAACATTCTTATAGTATTCAAACTTTAATTTACAACTATCTTATAAATATTTTAATTTTTCATATATTATTTTCTTAATATCCCAATGGTGGACACTACCACATAATTTCTGAAGAGAAATACGCCACCAGGTAATTGTTGAAAACGTTACTGTTGTAGTTAAAATGTCATTGCTGTAAAAATGCTGGCTTGTAGTTTCAAAACGTCATCACGCAATGGTGAATGTGGTTGGCAACTTTCAACTTAATATGATTGCCGAACACACACTAAATTAATATCAATGCAGTCTGAAAATAATAATTTTTAATTAATATCACATCATTCCACAGATAACGATTTTTTTTCCAATTTGTACATATATATAGATCCAAACATTGAAATAATATCGATGCAGTCTACAAATAACAATTTTTAATTAATATCACATTAGTCTGCACATAACGATTTTTTCCAATTTATACATATATATAGACCCAAACATTGAAATTAGTACTGACGACTGCTATCTCATTTCTATTACAATTTGTTAGCCCGTATTTTCCTTTTCTATAAATTGAATAATGGTCTCGTTGCACCTGACTCTTGATGCACAGGGAATCATTATCGAATTAATTTAATAAATTAACCAGATGTGGAACCCACCACGTCTAATTTAGGGAGTGTTTAGGTCATACAAGATTCTCTGATTGAATCTCTGTCACCATTTTTAAGATAATTTTTCAATTTTTAATATAATTTTTTTAATTTCCAATACAACTTACTCATTTCCAATATAATTTTACTCATTCTCAATACATATCATTACATCCTCATCCGTATATAAATTCAATCAAAAAATTTTTGTATAATTTGGAACAGGCCTTTTAAGTCTCTCCCTAAAACTGATGCGTCGGATTTCGGACACGGTAGGTCCTTTAATAGTCCACCGATATTTTCATGTTTAACAGTACAAGCAAAATAACCAATAATATACAAATATTCAGTCTACGAAAGAAAGATTTCATTTGGTAAAGGCATCGAAACTAGGATAGGACGATAATTCGTATATTTCGATAAAATTTTTGACAGGTCCCTGTCGCCAGCTATCATCAATGAGTCGAAACTTCCTATTCGAAATTTCTAATGCCAAAGCAAGTAAATGCTGCTTTTCTTATTTATTACAGGAAATGATAATGAATTCGAGGGTGCACGCGAATTCTTTACTCTCATTCCCCACCCGATAGATAACACAGATATTTTTATGACATCTACGCCATTCATCTGTTCAAATTACTAACACTTTCTATTTTAAGATGGTTTCGATGTCTTGTCTAAAAAAACTAAAGCATAATAATTGTCGGAGCCGTATATTAATTCCAGTAAAATTTTCACTAAATATTTGACCGTAAACCATGGATAATAAATTATGCCTCAAAATTAATTGGTGAATGGATCATATCATTACTTGTCAGAAAACGGAACATGTGAGTGCACAGTAGAAAGTACGAAATAAAATTGCACCTGAAAGTATAATTAATTAGTCTATTACGATAAGAATCAGCATTGATTTTGTTCGGTAGTCGCCGGAGCAAAGTAACTCGTACCTCGCACGAGTTGAACGATGTACTTGCCACGGAGGAAGCACGAGTCAGAGGATTGCGATCGTTCATTCCACGTACGTAGTCATAGACGACTCAGATCTAGGCCGACCTGCCAGCGAGATCTTGCCTCCTTGGTAAGTGGTAACCTCCACTTCTGCCACATCAAAGATGAGATTGAAGCAATGTTGTCAGAACGAACAGGTGATTAAACCGGTAAAGAAACTGGTCTGATTCGAACCGGTGACGTCAGCATGATATATTTATGATGTAATAAATATTATTTTTTAAAAAATTTTAAATAATTAATTAAATATATTGATAAACTTATATTTTTATAAATCTTAAATATAAATGTTAGATTTTAAGGACCACAATATAAGAACAAAATATGCAGGAAAAAAATTAATAGTGAGTTTTAAAAAATTAACTACATATTCCTTATAATCAACTATTCATATTTATCATTTGTCATTTGACCTTCTTTTCTCAAATCATGCAAGAGTGCATCAACCATACAGTTAATTGAAATAGTGGTTGCATATTTAGTTATTTACGCAAAATGCGATATCATTTAATTAATTATAATATTTTATTAACTATAGTTAATTTGTTAATTGTTAGCAATATTATTAAATTTACACCTTGAGCTAGGATTGCAATATGTAATTATGTACTTAGGTTATTTTCATAA
>JAXCLR010000092.1:10334906-10363011 GCA_035584095.1 Annona squamosa | reverse complement strand
GCGGAAAAGAAAAACGAGTCAAAAGCATTCTTCTCCTATCGCTTCTCTCGCACGGCTCGCACGGCTCGCACGGCTCGCTTGGCTCACCGCCACCTGCCGGATAACAATCCGCCGTTCGTTTCGTCGGCGGCGCGTGGACCCCGCAAGCTGTTTCGCACCGTTATCTGGAAAATCTCGCGGCAGGGGTGCTCGGCGTTCGAGTTCGATACGCGGGCGGTGCCCGATGTGGCCTGTGTGGACACGTCGACACGTGCGCAAGCGAGCATTGTTGGCGGGCATAGGAGTCTTTTCCCCTCGTCAGCTTTATCCAGTGAAATCTGCATACGTGTATGTTTTCTTTTATGAGATTTTTGTTTTGACGAGCGGTGCGGTTGGGATGACAGACGGACAAGGCCTCGATGCTCGACGAAATCATCGACTATGTGAAGTTCCTGCAGCTCCAAGTCAAGGCAAGAATATTATTATTATTGAAGTGAAAATGCTGTTGTTGGCTATAGCCTCAAAACATCGTTTAAAAAATTCATTTGAAAAAAAAAATTCCTATTTTAAAAAATGCCAGGGAGGGCGTGTACTGAAATTCCATCTTGTTGGGTGTGAATGGTCCAGGTTCTGAGCATGAGCAGGCTCGGCGGTGCTGCGGCCGTTGCTCCCCTCGTGGCTGACATTTCCTCTGAGGTAATATTCTATTGCCCCCCATGTGGAAAGCCTTTGTTACTCGGATGCTGTGTGTCAGATGATATGCATGTCATGTGCGTCTGTAAAAACAATATTGGAATTGGATTGGTGAATTTTTGTTGGACAACTAAAATGGTTCTTTATGAAACAAGGTTCATCCATGAAGTTTATCATCACCTAATTATTTAGGAACTCAATGATTATTTTAATTAAAAATTAAAATTGTTCGATAGGTTGAGGGATGTGCAAACGTTTTATTACGCATTCTAGCCTCCAGACTGATTTAATTGCATGGTACATGATTTCACATGATTTCAATGCTTAAAATAGATTCTAAGTATAATAACTTCTACAATTGAGATATTTAGATATGACTGTATACACTTCCAAACGGTGCGGTCCACATTAGTGATTTGAAGTATTTTATTTAATGACGTGAGTCATGTGAGATATTATAGTTTGGTTAAGGTAGTTCTTAATGGAGGACTTTTATAGAAATTTCGGTTCATTCGGTAAAATCTCGGTAATGCTTATTTGATTTGATTTTATTTTCCATTTAAGATAATCTAATGAGATTCAAATTGGATATATATTACGTGGCTAGAAATACTTGGCCAAACTGAAATAGACAGTATTGTGTGCGAAATATAAAAACTTTTCTATGTCAATTTACTCTTGTGATACATGTGATGGTTACGACTCAGTTCTGCCCAGACCACAAGCTTAACACCCATTATTTTTATTAGTTATATAATATTATATTTCATCTCAACTTATAAGTTTAAGAATCCTTACATTTTTATTTTGTTTTATAAATTAAGCTCAAGTATCTTTGTAATTTTTCCTCTTATGATAAAAGTAGATATCAAACGCTTCCCACACGAGAGAACAATTCCCAACACGAGATACAAAACTCCTGCTGCAGGAGTCAAATCTCATGACCACTAGTGCAAGCCCAAACCAAACATTGCTACCGACCATGCTACACTTGTTTGTTAACTTAACACCCACTTTAGATTAAAGGTTTAGGGTCGAGTATGATGGCTTGGCAATTGCCAGGTACTTGAGTAGTAATTGAACTCTAGCTCTGCACTCCCATTGCTTTATTTGCATGCTCTCTCATTTCCAGTTTTGGAATTGAGTGGTAACCTCCTTTACGTTTCCAATATAAGAAAAGAAAATGGCATATATAGTAAGAAAACGAGAGAGAAGCATTATTATTGTTGTCCTATATTAGTTTAGTAGCATAATTCGGGGAATTGCTTGGCACGAAAAAAACCAAAGAAAACTATGTTGAATCGTTGAAAAAGAGATGGTTGGCCATTGGTTTCTTAAAAAGCCAAGAAATGTGAAAAATGATGTAAGATGAGGAAGAATCATATCAAAAGTCTAGTAAACAAAGACGAAAAAATAGGATAGTGGTATCTTTTGTAAAAATAAAATATAATAGACATAATAATGGAAAAAACAAACGTTTCTTCGTATTGTTGCAAGCTTTTTATGAAAAGATATTGCCCGTCTATTTTTCATTTGACCAAATGCACACTAAGCAAAACCACGTTTAGCGGACCATGCTAGATTTGTATTTAATGTTCTTTTCTACAATGTTTTTTTTTTTGTTGAACCACATCTTAACTATGAATTAAAGTCAGTTATGAGTTATGACTAATGTTTTGGGAGGTAGTAATGGGGTGTGAGATGAAATGATGTTGCTAAAATAAACTTTCTCCATAAAGAGTAAAGGAAATTTAAAGACAGACAATCACAAATAGGAGCTGCTGAAAACAGTTTTCAATGATGATGCTGATTTACGCATACCTTTGATCCAAGTAATTTGCTTATGTTAACTAAATATTTGTTTAGATAAAAAAAATTTTCAATATAAAACTTTTTACTTTCCATAATTATCTTATTTTTTAATTAATTAATTATTTTTCTTATACAACTATTTTACTTTTCAATCTTTTATATACGATTACATATACATCTAACTGATCTTTTTAACTTTATTTTATTTACTTTATATCATTACCTCTATCACATCATATTATTTTTTTTATTTTAAAAACTTTTAAACAAAATTTTTTTTATTAAAAGTTTTATCACTTTTCAAACACACGTAAGTTTTACGGTGATAAGATGAATAGTCGGCTTGGATCCCATCGCATCATCAGTCCATTGTTTTGTTTGCATGATCGACCACTGCTTCCGTTTTGCCATCAGAAATTAGATGCAGAAGAAAATACGTTCTTTGAAATTAATGTTTTGACTAGCGTCAACACATGAGCCAAAAGGCCAATTAATCACATCAAGTGCACAGACAGTTAATTATTTCTTTCCTGAAACATATATAGATGTCGGTTGCTACTGAACATTTAAACCATATAAATATGCAAATTTTACAAGCTATCAGTACGCCAGTAAGTCAGACTTCGATTGGTCATCTGAATTTCTTCCTTCCCAGACACATCCTACAAAAGTTGGTGAAGGCAAGACCCTTGTCTTTTGCCTTTAGTCCGTTAGCCTTTTGATGACGTTTGTTTGAGTAGAAACCCACTGAAAAAGCAGACTGCGACTTGGCTCAATTATTTTAGACTTTTAGCTGCTAACTAAGATTGAAAATTATTTGCACTATTCTCTTTCGTGTATTATAATCTTCAGTCCTGCAAGGCGACAAACTGGCCGGCCATTCCCACACGTCTCCCTCCCCTCACTTTCCACATTTTCCTAAACACCCACCAGCCCACCATATATCTTACTGGAAAAGCTAAATTAAAAAAGAAAACATTTTCACTGGAACTGTGATTTTAAAAAACCTTAATTTATGGTAGTTGATGATATATGCTTAGAATTTTCTCATTTGTTATCTTAGATGTCATTCTTTAAAGTTAATATCACGAATATTGGAGCCATTTTTATTTTTATTTTTTTTACAATCTTTTTGCAATCTCTGACTATTTTTTGTCTCACTTAGATATAATCAAAGTCTAAATGGTTACTCGCATATTCTAATGGCTACTCCGGGCAAGGCTATTTTGCCGAATAAAATTTGTAAATAGAGCTGCTTGCGAAATTAATAGTCGTGAGCAAAAATAGCAAAATAAAAATAAGGAGGAATTTAGTTTAATCTATTTATAATTAAATATAGTTAAGTCATATATAATAGATTAAATTTTAAAAACGCATCATAAACCATTCTTATTTGCGTTCGAACATTAAAAATAAAAAATGAAAGAAAAGAGAGAAAAGTTTGGGTTGATGGATGGTGCGTGTGGTATGCAGGGGAGCGGGATTGGACGGAGCAGCAACGGGACGCAGGCAGCGGGGAACAACGAGAGCAGCAGTCTAGCAGTGACTGAGCAGCAGGTGGCGAAGATGATGGAAGAGGACATGGGGACAGCGATGCAGTATCTGCAAGGGAAGGGCCTCTGCCTCATGCCCATCTCCCTCGCCTCCGCCATCTCCGCCGCCACCTGCCACCCCACCACCAGGTCCATCCTCCCCAACGCCGACCCTCCCTCTTCCCCCAGCATCTCCGTCCTCACCGTCCAGTCTGCTCTAGGTAATGCCGCCGCTGAGAACGACGTATCCCGATCCTCTATCAAGGACGCCACCTCCGTCTCCAAACCCTGAACTCAGCTCCTCACTCACTCACTAGCTCACTCACTCACTCACTCAAGCCCAGCCGTTAAGTCTGCGGGAATATGGAGGTCGGATCGGTGGGGGAGTTTTGGACGCCGTATTTGAGTAGACTTCGGCTACGCGACTGGAGGCCTTTTCCTTAATTATTCCAAAGTTATCTTCCTTTTTTTTTTTCTTTCGTTTTTTTTCCCCTTATGATGTTTGTATTCTATTTCAATGATCCGTCGCGTTTGGGTGGCAAGAAAAGTGCCCTGGATATGTTTTTTTAATATTAATAATGTTTTAGAAAATGGTGAGGCAAGGATGGCCGATGCAATGGAACGGAGGTGACCAGGTTGGACAAGGGGAAATGGATTTTTTTTAAAAAAAATTTAAGAACACAGTTACACTCTTATTTTTGTTGTGGGAATGGATTAAATGGCATGACAGATAAAAACTAATCATAATATTCATTTTCATATTTACTGACAAAAATTATGTTTATTGTGAGCCAAGGAGAGCTGTAGAAACAGACACTTCTATTAGCGTATATGAATCTACTGAAAAATGAAAATCATGTATTCGGAAATGTATTTCTATAAAAGGATTGATAATATCTTTTAATACAATTTATGGGTTCAAATTTTAATGATGATGAACCCAAGAAGCAGGATGAGTCTCATCTAGCCTGAGATGCACAGACTCAGGGGGCGGGTCCTATTCATCTGGAAAACTCAAAAAAGTGGGCAGCGCCGTTCCAAATCCCAATTTCCAGTTCCAATAATTCTCTTTTCCAAGATGAATTACCAAAACCCTCCACCTGCCTATATGGAATCCAGCTATCCAGATTATTACAAAATCAACGTTTAAGGTCATTAGACCATGATCGCCTGCTTCGCGGACAAATGCAAAAGTCTATACTACGTTCTAACTGCTTTAGTCTTTTAAACTCTGTGATGGACTTATCATGCCGAGCTGGACAACCATCAAAGAGAGAGAATGTGTGTCAGTGCGTCTCTATGTTTTTTCTAATCATCCTTCTCATGACCCCTGTTAATTAGTATAATATAAAATGTTATTTTCATTCATGTCAATTCAAAAGTAAATATTTGCATCTATGCTAATTAATTTTTTAATTTTGTATTTATGCCAATAATTTTTTACAAATTCTGCATTCGTGCAAACTTCGATATGCGGAAACTTGCCGCCAATTTCACGTTGGAGTCGATTATGCATCACCTAATATTCCTCTTCAAGTAATCGACTATACTGAGCCATAGAGTTAATTACTAAAGGAGTACATTTAATGAGTATATTTAATAATCATTGGGTTTGATTTAACGAGTTCTCATGGATGCAAAATATATTTTAAAAAATTACTGACCATAAATAGAATTAAAAACAAGTCGAATAAATACAAATATTTTAATTTTAAAATGACATGAATACAAATGACCCTAATATAAATTTCAAATAGGGTCGCATTTATTTTAATTTTAAAATGACAAGAATACAAATAACCCTAATATAAATTTCAAATAGGATCGCATTTATTTTAATTTTAAAATAGCATGAATACAAATGACCCGAATATAAATTTCAAATAGGGTCGCATTTACATCCCATTTTTATGTTCAACAGCTTTTACCTATAACTACCAATTTTTCACAAATGTCTCATACAAACTTTTTTTTAAAGATATTTTCATTATCTTTGGTAATCAAGATTTATAATAAAAGTTAAAAATTTTTAAGTAGACCCTTAATCAATTAACTTTAATCAAAACCGGTGACTAATTTAAACATGATTCAAACTATATAATAATGTCGTTAAATTGTGTCTTACGTGATTTCAATGGCCGATTAATCAAATATAGATAGATTTTGATAATATCACTTTCGGAATAACATTTATTAGGAGTAATAGATTACATTGATAGGAAGACGGAAAAAATAACGGGGAAAATAGATGGAATTTTTTTAAAAAATACATAGTGTAATGATGTGATATAATATTGATAATAATGATCAGGAGTTAAGAAAATAAACCTGAAATAAACAGATTAGTTTTGTGTGAATATTTGTGCAGATGCAGGAGGAAGAAGTAGGAAACAATTTTCTCCTTTTTCCCACATACATCCTAAATAAATCACATGGAATTCCAAGGCAATCCACGTTCAAATCCCGATAATGCAAAGTACATTTTTTATTTTTTTATCTTACAACTCAAATTATTTTAAGTTCATATTTTTAATCCTTACTTAACTAATGTAAATCTAATAATGTATCTAACAATATATTTACATAAAATATTGCTTCTGAAAAATGGAAAACAAAGCTGACGGCAAGAAGTTACTCCAGCATCATGGATGTGAGCATTACCAGCCAGGTTATGGCAAAGTACACATTTTTTTGTTGACTGGATTTTTTGTGTTATTAATATTTTAAAATTAACGAAGATATATTCAATATAGTTGAAACTTGAAATTAGTAAGGACAAGGGGGAAAAAAAACGAAAGTCTCATGACCTTTTTTAGATTTTTCCTGGAACTGAGTGGACCCCATGTCAACTTTAAGCCTGTCATTCACACCGTCGTCTTTCTGGATATTTGAAATATTTATTTTTTTATGGGTGGATATTTGAAATATTTATTGATTGGCCGGGCATGGATTTGCATTGGTCATTGGACGCTGACATTTGATCCATTACACCTGTTTGGTTAGTCAGGAAGGAATCACAGGAGTCTTTGTTAACACATAAAACTTATTTAAACCAACATTTTTTTTATCTAAAATTTTTCACTTATACTATATTTTTTACTTTTTTTACATAATCACTGTATTTTTTAATAATTTATATACAGCTAACATATATCTAATCTATCTATTTTAATTTATTCTCTTTATTCTTTGTTATTATCCTCTCATATCACATCATTTTTTTTTACATTTAAAAAACTTTTATACCAAAATTTTTCATTACAAATTTTATCACTTTCCAAAATGTACCATTAAAAAAAGTGAAAATGAAAAATATTTAGCCTTTCATGTTAGATGGGCGCGCACTCATCAGGGTGCTTATTTAATATTTAAAGAAGAATAAAAAAATAAAGAATCTAAATTGAATAAACATGATAGGGGTAAAGTAATAATAAAAAATAGATTGTATAAAAAGATACAATAAAATAATTGGAAAGATAGGAGAAACGGCTGTAATATAGGAATAAAAATGAAAAAAATAAGATAATTAGATATTGAATTTTGTATTTTCGTTTTCCATTTTTTATTCGCCTTTGAAGAAACACACTTATTTTGCTTAAGTTATGTTCGGTAAGATGTTAAAAATAGTGTAGAAAAAAGTTTGCCTTTAAAATTTTAAAAAAAGAGAACGATATATAATATAATATGAGTAATGATTAGAAATAAAAGTAATAAAAGAAAAGTAGATGTAAAGTGTAAAAAATTGATTATAGTATAAATATAACAATAGAAAAATAAAATACTTAAATAGTTAAAATGGGAGTAAGTTTTTTTACATGTTTCCAACCTTATTGTATTTATCTTATGTTATTAAAATCGATTTCTTTTTTTTATTAAATCACGATCTTATTAAGCTGGCCTAAGTAAGGTTTTACTTTAGTTGGCCTAAAAAACATATTTTGAGGCATTTTCAATTTTTTTATAAACATATTAAGCTAGATATATTGAATTTATAAACTAGGTTTTACCATTTTGTATATTTTTTAGTATTTTTTATTTTTAAACACAATAGAATCCTTGTAATATTCTAGCCTTTGAAAATTGGGAAAATGTCACTTTATTTAAAAATAAAAAAATATTTTAAAATATTTAAAAATAGTAAAACTTAATTTATAGATTTGATACACTTGTAGCTTAACATGTTTATTAAAAAACTAGAAAAATGCTTCAAAATACGTTTTCCAGGCTCTCTTTTTTATTTGCATCTATGATACCTCAAAAGTAAAACAACGACGTTCATACCAACGATTTCAAGGAGCGCTGTTGTATGCACCTAGGAGCATACAGCGCTCCATGCACCTGGGCGCATACACTTATTTTTTTATTTTTTTGAATTTTTTTTTATAAAACTGTTAATATCAGTGTATTTAACATGTTTATAAGTTTTTAACATTTTTGAAGTATTTTAGATATTTATTTTTTATTTTTGAAAATCAGTGGCATCTTAAGTAATTTAATTTACCTAAGATGGTAATTTTTGAAAATCATTATATTAAATTACCTAAGACGCCACTGATTTTTAAAAATAAAAACTAAATATTTAAAATACTCCAAAAATGGTAAAAATTTATAAACATATTAACAATATTGTTAAATATATATAGATTAACAATATTGTAAAAAAATTCAAAAAAATAAAAAAAAATGGGCGTATGCACCCGGGAGCATGGAGCACTCTGCATGCAGTGCATGCTCCCGGGTGCATACAACAGCGCTCCCCATTTCAAAGGCATTATATCTATGTTAATAACTTTTAAAATATTTTGCATGCATAAGCTATTAGCATGCCAATAATTTTTTAAAATGTATTGCATCTTTGATCCATTAGTATGCCAGTTATTCGTCAAAAACGTTTCGCACCCACAAACCATTAGGGTCGATCATAATAGAAATTTCTTGATAAAAAAATCATAATAGAAATTTGCAAAATTATTTAAAATATTTCTTACTTTAAATAAAGTAATTCGGCTTCTAATTATTTTACTAAATTTCGTTATAAATATTATTAAAAATTGGTTTTGTAATAAAAAATGATGAAATTACCGTTCTTACACGCATGCAAAACGTTTTGAAATCATTAATACAGATTGATGCAATAGTTTGAGACCGATGGCATGGGTGGAGATATTTTACTTTCAAATGCGCATGAATGCAGATAACCTTTTTTTTTTTTAATCATTTCTTTTTCCATTACAATCTTTTGATCGCTTTCATTTCAACATCCCATAATACACTTTTAGGTCAACAGTCAACAAAAATACTTTTCTAAGTTGTGTTTGGAAAGCAGTAAAATTTTTAATGAAAAATCTTTAGTTTAAATGTTTTTGAATTGGTAGAAAATAATTTAATATTATAAAAGTAATGCTGAAAAGTAAAGAGAATAAAGTTAAAATAAATAGATTAATTGCATAGATAATCGGAAAGAAATGATTGAAAAGTGAAGTGGTTGTATAAGAAAAGTGAAGTGGTTGTTTGCCAATTTGTAAAACTTGTCAAGTTAAAACTTTTCAATCTAAAACTTTTCACTCTCCATAACTACTCCTTTTTTTTAATTATTTTTACACATCTTTCTAAACAACAACCCTACTTTTTAATCATTTCTACACAACTACCAATACAACTAACCTCTTTATTTTAAATTTATTCTCTTTACTCTTCATTATTACCCCTACAATATCACATCATTTTCTACTGATTTAACAACTTTTACATAAAAAACTTTTCATCAAAAGTTTTACAACTTCCCAAACACACCCTAAAAAAGTTTTTTCATTTGCCAAACACCCATTGTAATCCTTTTAGTTGAGACCAGTAGCATTGATCCAATGAGAGCCTCTTTTTTTTTATTATTAAAATGACTGCACTAATCTATTAAGGTCCTCTGCATCTACCTTGAAATTGAAAATTAAAAATAAAAGGAAAAGTTACTTATGTTTTACCAGATAATTTCATGAAACTCTTCTTCTATGAAATTTTTTTTGTTTTTAACATTAATATAGTTTATGAAAAATTCATTTCATCTATTATATTTGCACCATTTGTATTGTCATGGAAAGTCTATATTTGTCTAGTATGATTATACATGGGCTTCATCTATAAATGTGTAAAATCATCTTAATAAAATAATTTAATATCAAATATCAATTTTTAAGTAGTATTTTCGGCAACTAACTATCTAAAACATATTATTATGTGGATAAATAATTATATAAAGTATTAATGCACTTTAGTACATATGTAAATTGATCTAAAATATTTTTTCTAAGTTACACATAAATATACACATTTTTGAACAAATGTGGCTTGTGTACATATTGTACATAGATGAAACTTGATTTTCTATTTAAACAAATAATGTTAAATACAATGAATGGATTGAATTTTACATCATTCATTAATATCTTAAAAATAAAGTGAGTTTAACAAAATCACTTTTATGAAATTCAGTTTCATCTAAGGAATCCGTAAGTTTTAAGCCACATAACTTGAAAATTTTCAGATGGAGAAAGAAATTCTCAGATTCTCGGATGTACAATATGGAGTCATAGTCGACCCACATAACATGAATTTCTTGGAGAATTGGGTCGAATCCAGCCGAACCCAGCCGATACCTTACTCAAGTCTCCTATGGACCTGGTCGGGTTTGCGGGTTCAGCCAACCGAATTTATAATACTAAATTTTCGGCCTTAACTGGATGTTAATTGACATTTTAATTATATAACACATTAATTTTTTTCTAATTATCTTCATGAATATCAGAGCATCATCTTTCTTTTAAAATCAGGTCGTCCGAATCATTCCCAATTGTCTTTACCTTCTCATCGACCTTCACATTCCGACAAATCAACGCGTCAGCTAACATCAGTTTTCAGTGCTCGCGTTCACGTTCCAGCAACTCACTCAGTTACCGGCTTTATTTACCTCTTTAAGCAATTTTTTTTTTTTACGGTGCAACTTGGTTTGGTTCGTTTCAAGCAGCGGTCTAGTACTCTATCCGTGTCCTATTTACGAAAAAAAATCTGATAATATGATTTGTTTATTATAAAGACACGTTAGGTTCCAATTTAATATCCAAACTATTTAAAATATCCATCCTACCTAAATTAATGATCTTATAGAATTTTATAACATCCTAAAATTTTAGGATATGAATACAAAGACACGTTAGGTTCCAATTTAATATCCAAACTATTTAAAATATCCATCCAACCTAAATTAATGATCGTATGGAATTTTATAACATCCTAAAATTTTAGGATATGAATACAACTAGTTTTCTAAATTTGTACACGTTTATATACATTTTAAGAAGATATTGCCCACACATAACTCCAACTAATTTGACTTTTATTATCTAAGTAAAACAAATGGGATTTGATCATACGCATCTAGGTGCAAATACCCTTTTTAATTTTTTTGAAAATTTTTCATATAACTTTTAATCTAAGTATATTTAACATATATATCAATTTTACCTTTTTTGGATATTTATAGATATTTTTTTAGATTTTTAAAAATCAATGACATTTTAGAATTTTAAAAATAAGTGAATTTTTAAAAATCAATTATTAAAAATGTCATTATCTTTTAAAAATCTTAAAAAATCTACAAATCTCAAAAAATAGTAAAAATTGATACACATTTTAAATACACTTAGTTTACCAGTTTTATAAAAAAAGTTCAAAAAAATTAAAAAATAAGTTAAATGCGCTATAGTATATCTAGCCTAAGTACACTTGAGTGCATACAACTGTCACTTAAAACAAATAGTGCTAAATATAATGAATAGATTACATAAAACAAAATTACAAGATGAGGCACACATACAACGGGAGTACTGAAGTGAAAGATCGTATTACTGTCGGGATGCAAAAATTATTTTTTAATTTTTTTAAAATTTTTTATGCAATTGTTAATTTAAATATATTTAATATATATATATATATATATATATATCAAATTTTACTATTTTTGAATATTTTTAGATATTTTTTTAAATATTTTTTAAAATAAGAGCATTTTAGTTATTTTAAAAGATTTCAAAAAAATATCTATAAATTTTCAAAAATGGTAAAATTTATCTTATATCTTCTTTTTTTTTTTAGAACTTGTCTTATATCTTAAATATACAAAAAACTTTAAAAAAATTTTAAAAATAGGTTAAATACACTCGGTACACTGAAACTTAATGCACTCATCTGCATTCAATCATTTTCCTTGAAGTAAATTGGTATATTCAAATAGATAAAAAGTCAGGCTCCTCGTACATTAGGAAAGTCATTCACTACAATAGGTACATTGAAACTTTAGTGCACATGCGCGTAACAATATTTAAAATTGTTTTTTTTATAAAATTGTGAATGTAGGTGTATTTAATGCATGTATTAAGTTTTATCATTTTTGAAGATGTTTATATATTTTTTAATTTTTAAAAAATAAGGAACTTTAGTCATTTGCTTTTTAAAAATAAGATATATATATGTATATAAACATTTCTTTAAAATAGTAGAACTTAGTTTATAAATTAAATATACATAGAATAATAGTTTTATGAAAATTTAAAAATTGATTTTGCACTTAGATGGACTAAAGTTTCAGTACACTCAGTGCATTGAATCTTATCCTATTTATAATTTTTTTCATTAAATATCCTACTTATAAATTAATTTTATTTTTAGCCTATACTCACAAGTTTTTTAGTTTTTAGTCGATACTACACTACCCTATCCGCATAAAAATTGTGCTGAATCCACTTCCGTCTTCAAATTGATTCCTGTGATGCAATACATTTAGGGTGTATTTATTTAGAACGGAGAATGAAAATTGGTAAATGAGAATGCAAAATTCAACATACAATTATCTTATTTTTTCCATTTTGCTTTATAGGATAATAATTTTCTTATATCTTTCTATATAACTAACATATATATTTTTACTTTATTCTAGTTTTATTCCTATTGTATTTATTCTACTTTTATTCTCTATTTTCCATTTTTCTTTGAACAACCATACAAAGTCTATTATGTTTTGTAAGGGGCAATGAAAATGAGAAATGAAGAATGTAAAATTCAACGCCTAAATAATATATTCTTTTTTTTATTTTACTTCTGTATTTCAATTATTTTTATATTTTTCTATACAACTATTATATATGTATATATTATTCTTACATTATCTTCATCATATCCATTCCATTCTACGTTCTTTGTTTTCATTCTCTTCATCCAATACAACATTGAATTATTTCTTGCTAAAAAGTGAAAAAGGAATATGAAAAAGAAAAGAAAAACAAAAGAAAAACAAATCTTTTTGAAGAAAAAGGAAGAGAAAAAAATATTCCAGCTATAGAAATAAATACATGGTGCATATAAATGACTTAATATATTAAAATCATATAAATATTTTTATGACATTAAGTATTTACCAGAATTGGTTCTGGATATTTATTATATGCGACCTATCTTACCTTAATTAAAGATACGAATAATTTTTGTATTCTATTTTATTTTATTGAGTAATTTAAAAAAAAAATCTATCCTGCTCCAAAGTGCTCTTTAGGTTTTTCCTCATTGGAAATCACAACATCCATCAGTTCACCCAATAAAAACACATAAGGCAGCTAAAACTGCGACCTTCAAGAAAATCAATAGTCTCAGGCGCGGTTGATATGGCAATGCAACACCCATTAATACTCCGAACTATCACGACACAAGTCGTTCTCCACAAAAACCTTAGCGGTTCAGATCTAACGACCGTGAGAATATATGCAGTGTAGAAGAGGCTGAAGAGCTGCGGTTGGTTAGTCGAGACGAACTGAAAGCCTCGTGCAATGGGAGAGTGCCGTTTGAGGTTCAAAAACTTTTATTTACAAACGTCAAAGGAAGCCGTCATCCGCCGTTAACGGAGGCAAACGTAAACGGAGTACTGTACCATACTCCGTCAGACTACGCAGAATCTTGCGCACTCAGACATTAATGAATAAAAGTTCTCGTGCGAAATCTTCGAGCGCTTGGGTGCAAAAATTTAATTTTAATATTTTTTTAATTTTTAATAAAATTGTTAATCTAAATGTATATAACATATGTATCAATCTTGACTATTTTTGAATATTTGTACATATTTTTAAAATTCTTTAAAATCAACCACATTTTCGTAATTCATGAATTAATATTTGTAGATTTCAATTGATATTTTGTACTATTTTTGAATATTTTTAGATATTCTTTGAATTCTTTAAAATCAGTAACATTTTCATAATTCATAAATTACAAAAATGCCACTGGTGTTAAAGAATTCAAAAAAATATCTACAAATATCAAAAAATTGTGTTAAATACACTTAGATTAACAATTTTATAAAAAATTCAAAAAATATAAAAAATATGTTAAATATATTCTGATGCACCAAGGCTAAGTGTTCCAAGTGCATTTGGGTACTTCCAAAATTTTAAATTGGATAACATGGTTGTTGTATTTTTGTTAAATAATCACCATAAATCTAAAATAAAAATTTTCCCTTAATATTTTCCCATAAAATAAAGTATAGGAAATGCAAAATTCTATTCATGAATCTTATATTAAAAACTTTATCATTTTATAATGAATGACATAAAAAAATTTCTTTATATCATTTAACATCAAACTAAAATTTAAATTATTCAAGCGTTTGATTCACAATCACCCATCTAACTTATTTTAATTGAATATTTTGATTTAATTATATATTCTCTCAGCTTTCTTGGGCTTCCTCTTGTTTTGTTAAAGGAATTTAGGGAAAATGATGTTTCCTTTAT
Organism: Annona squamosa; assembly: GCA_035584095.1. Taxonomy (NCBI): domain Eukaryota; kingdom Viridiplantae; phylum Streptophyta; class Magnoliopsida; order Magnoliales; family Annonaceae; genus Annona; species Annona squamosa. The sequence goes on along the minus strand of JAXCLR010000092.1, from coordinate 10,348,163 downwards.
TCTAAAAAAGAATGATGTATTGTAGGATAATTATTTTAAAAGAATTCATAAGTTTCAATCGAAACTAATAATTTCTTGTCTGCTATATATAATCAATAAATTTTTTATTTTAGGTGTATTTATTTTAATATAAAAATTTTTAAATTAAAAATTTTCACCTAAAACTCTTCTTTCTTTATAATTATCTTACTTTTCAATTACTTTTTCGTATTTTTTACATAATTATCATAATTTTCAATCATTTCTTTGTAATTTTTCATACAATTATCATATTTTTCAATTATTACACCTATCATAGCATATTATTTTTTCTTATTTTAAAAACATTTATACAAAAACTTTTCTCTTAAAATTTTATCACTTTACAACACACCCTTTGTTCAAAATATTAAAATTCTAAAAATTGATTTACTATATTAAATGGAACTACATAAGACTAATCAATTAGATGTTGTACTAATTTAAATGATCTACTGACTCAAAAACTAATAACAAAGAATTTTAAATAAAGTGGTTAGACTTTTATTAATTAATTTAAATTAATCTCATAATACAAGGCTATACACATTGGACATTATTTATTATCTAATTGAACGAAGTGTGTTAGAAACTAGTGTATATTATCGAAAAGATAATCTATAAAAAAAAGTGAAGTAGAGAATGCGATTAATAAAATAGTTCATTTAAATAAAAAAAAGTAATTAAAAATATAGATTATAATAAGAAAAATAAAATTTTAAAATAGTCGAAATTTTATATATCAATATAAAAATTTTAAAAAACTTTAATTTACTATATTTGTAATATTATTTTATCCAAACCAATTTTTAGAAAATATTACCCGGTTAAGTTGCTGGAACGTTTTGATGCAGAAAACGCCTACAGTTAACGGCAAGAAGAATATCCGTCAATCGTCGTCAGTTTATTTCATTTATTTATTTTTTATATTCCTTCCTCTCCTTTTCTTCTTCCTTCCCTGCTCTCTTTCAACGGCTCCGAAAAACAGCTATATCTTCGATTCTAGGGTTTCCGTTTCCATTTCTTCTCTTTCTTCACGAACCCCGCTTCGATTCCATCCGTTTTTCTGCAACTGACGGTATCCAATTTCCATCCTTGCGGCATTTTTTCTTTTTAACTGATCTGGATTCTAACGTCTTTCCGTGAATTTATACTACTATTCGTTTAGACTGTAAAAAATATTTAAAATTTCTTTTATTTAGACCCTAGATTTCTGGTTTTGCCCTAATTGTGTTTCGTTACTCAGATCTTTGTTGTCGTTTTGCCTTTCTTTGAAAAGGAAATTTTGTGAGGAGTTTTTCTTAACCAGAATGGTGCAGATTGGAGATGATCGTGAGAAATGGAGGTGGAAATGGCAGCTGTGAAAATTGAGCAGAGCTGCGTCGAGAACAGGCAATCAGCTGCGGCCTCGACATCGTCAGTTTCTGAGGGGAGCTCCGGGTTTGGGTTGAAGTCGCCTGGGGTCTGCAGCCCGGCGCCGACTGTGTCGTCTCCTTCTCATCATCGGTAAAGTTTTCTTTTGTTTTTTCAATGGATGTAGATTGGCCTGATTGGAGTTTATGCAGTTCATTACCCCTTTGCGTGATTTAGATTTTTGGAGAAGTCAGTTTTGATATTCTGGATATCCTTGTGGAAAATTTTCAGGAGTGATGGATTCTTGCAGCATCTTGAAATTTTTGGATGTGCTGCTTTTACTTAAGAAGAGTTGTGAACATCCAGACATGTGATGTAAATAGATCTATTACCTGCTACGATCTGGATTAACGTTCATTGCTAGGAGATAGAAATGCATACTTGCATTCATCCATCAGAAAAAAGTCCAAGTGCTGATGCGTCTCATGTAGGAGACACCTAGGAAATTCCTGATTGTGCTTATGGTGGGTGCAGCCTAGCGCAAAAAGTAACTGTGAACTCATTATGCAACTGCAGTTACTTGTTGGAACTGGAGTAAAGTCTTCTTTTCCTGTTTCTGTTTTGATCAGTTTTGATGTACTGAAGGTGTGGTTCTAATGCCAGAAGCCGTGGGTTCCGCATGACGATTGGCTCATTGGCTATACTGTTGATATGTTACAGTGGGGAGTTCAGAGATTGTGCTTCTGTGTTGGGCAAGAATGGGATTGGTTGAATATTATTCAAAAAAGAATATGCCTTTTTTTGGTTTTTTCCTTGCTAATGATTCTCGTATATGTAATATATGACTTAATTGTTCATTTAAGATCTTTCAATTACTTAATTATTTATTGAGTTATCTTAATTACTCAACATTCAGTTTTAATTGCAACTAAAAAGGGAGTATCCATGTTACTTTTCTTAATTGTATGATCTTGTAAAGGCTATTATTTCCACATGAAGAACTGTCCCAAGAATCACAGCTTGAGAGTTATGGAGGATTTCTTTGCTATACAGTCTTGTAGTTAACACAGTCACAATACCTGCTCTCATAAAGTTTTTATGACATAAGATTTTTACACTTCACCAGTCCTTTTGTTTATGACACTTTCTTACATCTAGGTGTTTTAAAGTTCAATAGTATCATGTAATTTTAGCTGGTTTTGTTTTTGTCTTTATGTTTTCTAATGCAAAGTTTAATATACACAGAAGGACAACTGGTCCAATAAGGCGAGCAAAAGGTGGTTGGACACCACAGGAGGTAACTAGTTACTGACCCCTGTTTGTAAAATTGTCAGTACACGATAATTCATTTGAAACAAAAGAAGTATCTTTATGCATCAAAAGTTGCATATATGCTATTGCTCTATGGAAATGTTTCCTTTCAATTTAAAATAAAAGTTCTTGTCACCTTTGTTCCTTACATCAATTAGAAATTTTCGTAATCTTTTGATTTCACATGCTGCAGCCTCTTGGCATTTGAAATATATTACACTTTCTTATATTAAACAGAATTTTGGGATCTGTTCTATGGGTCAAAGGATGATGCTTGAATGCATTATTTGGTCAAACACAGAACACATCTCTTTACCAAAATCCTGGCTTACATATGCTCCTATTACTAATGGCTTTCAATTCTTAAAGTGATGATGGCAAGACTCGCATATTATACATTCTTATCATCGCCCACATTTCAAATTTTTCTGCAAGATTATTTATTTCTTTTATTATTTTCACAGAACTTGGCTACTGACTTTCAACTTAACTAACATGCTACAGGATGAGACACTCAGAAATGCAGTTGAAAATTTCAAGGGAAAATGTTGGAAGAAAATAGGTTTTCTTTCTTCCCTTCCTCTCTCTATTAATAGCAAACAGTACTTTCCATATACATGGAAATTTGTCTTATTGATGGTCGATTACTCTGTTTTGCTTGATCTGGTGCCTAATTCTTAATTTAACCTGTTCCTATTGTCTTACTATCTAAACGAAACAGATGATAAAGCTGCTTATATCCTGTTAGTAAATGGAATTTATGATAGAGAAATTTTTTTTTTTTGTAAATCTCATTCTTTTTCGAAGTGGTTTGATGAACGAATTCAGTAATCACAATGTCAAAACCCTTCTGTATATGAAATCTGCGTACCTAAACAAACCTATTTTTCCATATAACACCTATATACTTTTTGATCATTGTCCTATTATTCTTTTCAAAAGTTTAATGATTTTATCTATATTATGATGCACTTATCCTTTAACCTGTTCATATTCTTCCTAGTTTTCATATCTAGTTTCCTGAAACCTCCTCTGTAAACAATCACATTAGGTGGAAAAATAGTATCAACCTGAACATGTGCCAAAACCATCTGATTGAAAACTGATTGATAATCTTGCACTAGAACTTCTTGTTAAAGCCAAAAAATGGATGAACATTGATACACAAATTCACTGACGTATGTAACCATATTGCATGAATTCCCTCTCCCAAGTGAGAGTGATTGCATCAGAGTTAGTAGATCTCAATTGGGTTGAGTGACAAAGTTGGAAAACAGAGATTGATAGCTCTGATGCCTTAAAAACAAAATGGAAAAAAGGAATTTTGGTGGCTCTGATACCTCTGATGCCTTGAATCAATTCTATTGTATTGAAAATCTATGAGTATAAAAATGGAAAAATAAACCACAAAACAATAATATACTGTTGAAGGTTACTGATATTCAACCAATCCTTAGGTTTAATGGATTGCATCTTTGACATAATCAAGTGTTGGGAAAGAAAATGGTAGAAGTAAAATCTGTTCAGGTTTTTTCAGTGTATTATATGACTGATGTGGTTTGTTACAGACATGTTGTTCTGTGTCTGATCAGGCTACATCATCTGATATTCTATGGATTTCCTGGGCAGTGTTCCTTGGTGATAACAGACCCGAACAGAAAATCGACATATGAGAAAAATAGCTGTTGTTGCATCGATAATGTCAGCTTTTACTTGAGTTGTTTACTTGTTATGTTTACAGTAATGAATTAGAGCTGGGATCTGAACTAAGTTGCACAATGCTTTGACTTGTTATGTTACTTTTTCAAATTGGCATATTCTTCTAAACAGTTGTGCTTATTTCAGATGCAGCAGCACCACAGCCATAAATGATTTTTATTCATTATTTTGGAGACGTGAAGTTTAATTTTTTTAATTCTAAAATAATGCATCTTCAATAAAGACTTCAAATTATAGTAAAAACTGATCCAAAAGAAAAAGTCACATATTCTGGACAACCGTTTCATTGCATTACTTATCCAGAGAGAAAATTCATATGTGAGAAAAGTGCCTCTCATTGCATTGATAATTCCATTTTCATCTTCAACTTGAGTTGTTAACTTTTTATGTTTATAGTAACTAATTGGAGTTGGGATCTGACCTTGTGTCATTCGAGTTTTAGGTTGTACTTCTCAACCCACCTTGCCCTATTTTTGAAATGGATATATTCTTCTATACTTTTGTGCTTATTTAAGATGAAGCAGAATTGCAGCAATAACATATTCAGCATTTTGGGAACTTGAAGTTTAATTTTTTATTCTAAAGTAATGCAGTTTATAATATTCTCAAATAAAGGCATCAAATTACTCTAGAAACTTAAATAACTTAAGGTCTTTTGATATCCCAAGTGTTTGCTGTTTTGATAACTTTGAATACTTGAATTGCTCCTTACTAAGTATTGTGCTACTTGTGTCAATGTGCGGAATTATTAGTTTCATGACTGGAAAATATCTGCATGCAGCTGAGTCTTTTCCAGATAGGTCAGAAGTTCAGTGCCTGCATCGGTGGCAAAAAGTTCTCAATCCAGAACTTGTGAAGGGACCTTGGACCCCAGAGGTTATTTCTTACTTTATTAGCATTTTTAATGCAAAAAAATCATGATCTTAAAGCTATATAGCTTCTGTACAGGAAGATGAAAAGATTATTGAGCTGGTAGCAAAGTACGGGCCAACAAAATGGTCTGTTATTGCGAAATCCTTACCTGGTCGCATTGGAAAACAATGTCGAGAGAGGTGAATGTTTGACCCAGTTTCATCTAGGTTGATTGAAATGTGCAATTCTGTAATTTTTTTTTTCTTTTCCTTTATATTTCGTGATTCTTCTACTTACAAAAGGAACTAACTATACACCACAACCATCATTTCATAAATGTTTTTGATGTAAATTTTCTTTTATGTATTTTAGGAGGCACTGGAAATTTTGAATTATTCACTGTTTCTAGTGTGAGCCTCTTTGTGCATGAGCATGGTTGGTGCATGCAAAGCAAGTATTTCATCCATTGTTGCAAGTTTCTTCGATGTTTAATCTAAATGGTTAGAGTTGTGCCACTGCATTTCATCCATTTTGTTTAATCCAACAGTTTAAAAAATTCGAGGCCAGTTTCAATGGATCAGGGTGCAAAACCCCATTTTTAATTTTTTTTTTATAAAACTATTAATCTAGATGTATTTAATATACAAACCAAAATTTACCATTTTTGGAAATGTGTGTATATTTTAAAAAAATTTTTAAAATAGGGAAGGTTTTAGTCATTTTCAAATGACTAAAATACCTTTGTTTTTTAAAAAATTAAAAAATTATATTTATACATCTTCAAAAATAGTAAAAATTAAAACATAAGTTAAATACACGTAGTTAACAATTTTATAAAAAAAAATTTCAAAAAAAATTTAAAAAGGGGTGCATCAGGGTGCATTAAAACATTACTCCAAAAATTCATGGTCCATTTGCTGAGTTAAATTATTTTTTTAATGATACCACTACCCCGTTACAGAACATTCGGTTTTGTCAATGTGCATAGGCTTCCTCGTACATTTGTGGATTGGATGTGTAATTATAAGCTCGCTCACTAATCAACCAAGAGTTGGGCTGAATAATAACTATAAGTGAAGGCTCTCGTTTTTACTGCTACATAAACAACATTCAGTCTGAAGTTTATACATACTTTGCAACTTCATAGGGTTTCCCAAAAATATTGATTCCTTTTTTAGATCCAAGCGATTCATCAGGTTCTTCTTCCTAGATATTTGTATGATATAAAAAAAAATCATTTTAATTAGATTTGTATATAATCCCCACCAAGTGCAAATGCATAAGGTTCTTTATAATTGTATGTTTAACATTACGAATTATAAAAATTTTAAATCAAGTTGATTTTTGGTAATTACACTAAATAAATAATTTTAAACACAATGCATGGCCTAGATAAAAAAGGGAACTGGAAAAGAAAAAGGAGAGCCTGAGGTGTTACAGATTGCACGTGGTTTCATTGGAAAAAGGCAACATATACAGGAGTTCATGTTTTACGTATTAGATGGATGTTCTGTTGTCAACTTGGTTCATTTTGGCTGGATTGTTTACAGCTGTCTTTTGGTTAGTTTGGGCCTTAGTTCATAGCAAATAAACTAGAGATAAATCATCGTACTTTGTTGACCTGCTTTTGGTTTGAACTGAGACATGACTGGAATGTGGATCTTAAATGAAGGTTGGACATTGTGTGTAAGAATGATATTTATGACATCCTGGGTTCAAACAATGAATATCAGCTGGGCAAAAAGCAGATCACCCCATCCATTTATTGTGTCAAGTGTGATAATTTTGCTTCCTGTCCACCTATATATCCACATTAAATATAGTATACAAGTTCATTTATGACCTCATAAGGTAAGCACCCTCTTTACCATTGCAGAGATTGTTAGCATTTTGGAGGGATTGCGTGTCAAAGGTGGTCTTGTATGAATGCCTATGGTTTGTGCAAGTGTCACTTACTCATGAATGCCTTTGTTTGTGGCTATTTTTTTCTCTTCATGTTTCGTCTTTGCTTTTTGATTCTCTGCTACTACAACTTTAGTGGCCAACTGAATGTGCTTGTGCAATTGGTTCTCAAGTTGTTTACCAGTGTCATTAAAACACTCCATACTGGGTGGGTTGACCTTGCCAGAATGTAAGTTGGTTTGAGCTTATCTATTCTGGTCAAGATTTTTTCAAAAAGGAAAAAAAATGTGTTAGTTAGTTTAGTAGTTAAACTGGTTGAAGAAAATATTTGTAAGAATGATAAACTGGATATTTTTTCTAGGTCAGTAGTGGCTTTCTGTCATTTTGCTTTCTTGAAGTGTTCAACCTTTGCTTGCTCTTAACACGTTTCATTGCCTCTATCTATTTCTTACTTTTTTTTTTTTTTTTAAAAAAAAAGTTTTTCTCATGGTCTTTAATTAGTATGTGGTTTTAAACCAGTTTGAACCAACAGTCAAATGTTTTGAGATGACCCACTTTCTCAGCCATCTTGATGAATGATCCATTGTTTTTAAGGCACGGGTTAAAACATAAAACTTACATCACAAGGTTAAAAGTATACAACAATATGATGCATGATCTGGATACAAGGGCTAGAAGATATTATTAATCAGCCGTTTCAATGAATGATCCATTGTTTTTAATGCATTGGCGAAAACTTTTTTTTTTATTTTTTATTGCTTCATTTGGATTCATTTCGTTTTTTTACAAAGCAAGCCCAATAATGCTTACAAATTTTCCTATAACCAAGGAGGAGACCTAAGCTCCTCATTTTAACAAATCAAGCCCAAGAATCCTTACAAATTTTCCTATAACCAAGGTGGAGAGCCAAGCTCCTTACTTGAGCTCCTCACATGGGAGACACGGCTCCCACATTACTCCCATTGGGCTTTGAACTTAGATGAGCTGGGAGATTGTTCAAAGCTGGTACCAACTGGTACCAACCAGGTTACACCTAGTTGGTCACTAGTTAATACTTAAAGATTTAATCACAAGATCTCGATCATATGCTCCTAGACGCACTTAGCTTTAGTGCATCCAGGTGCAAATACTTTTTTTTTTTTTTACATAACTATTAATCTAAGTGTATTTAACATGTGCATTAATTTTTACTATTTTTGAAAATTTTTGATTTTTTTTGGTTTTTTAAAATCATTGCCATTTTAGTAATTTTAAATTACTAAAAATATCACTAATTTTAAAAATTTCAAAAAAATATCTATAAATATTCAAAAATAGTGAAAATTAATACACATGTTAAATACACTTAAATTAACAGTTTTGTAAAAAAAAATTTCAAAAAAAAAATAAAAAATGAGTTAAATATACCCGGGTGCACTTAACCCAGGTGTAGGCATTACCCTAAATAATCACAAGGTTGAAAAGTATATGCCAAGATAATGCACGATCTGGTTATGAGGACTAGAAAATATTCTTCTTAATTTCTTTTTGTGTTTTTCAGTCGTGGATGATGGCAGTCTGTCATCGCTTGCTAATCTTACCAGACCAATAATATATGTTAATTTTTCAGGTGGCACAATCATTTGAATCCTACTATAAAGAAAGATGCATGGACACTGGATGAGGAACTTGCACTCATGCAGGCCCATCAAAAATATGGAAATAAGTGGGCAGAAATTGCAAAAGTTTTACCTGGAAGGTAAGTAATCTATTGAGCCATCATATTTTTAAAATTTTCTCTGCCTATTGCTTAGTACAGACTATACTGTTGAGTCCACTCAGGTGGGAAACAACTTATAGTGATAATGATGATGATGATGATGATTTAGGAGCAATATCTGGGCAGTTTTTCACTTTTCCTGAACTCATCTTTCCTTTCATTGTTTTTGTTCCTCTAGTGATTTTGTCTTAACGACCAATTAGCTCATGAGATCTTAGGCTATTCTCTATGGGTGCGATTCTTGGTTGCTTAGCATTAACCCAAGTGCTTCATCTGGATGAGGAGAGATTTTTTTTCCTTTTTCCTTTTTTTTTTTTTTTTATATTCTTTTCCAACTTTCACGGGGGTGATGGCATGCTTGATGGTCATGGTGGATCTCATTCAAATATTGTTGTGGGCTGAAACACATTGTTTCAGATTGGGGCAAATGTTTGGTTGGATTATATACTAAACAGACATACATGCACAAAGACCCATGGCGTCTACACTATTCATAAATGTTGTGGCACAAAAGAAAAAGATAGCATCAAATATAGTTAAAAAAAATAAATAAATTTAAAAGCCTACATTTGAACTAATCTGTATTCTTATTTACTTGTACCCAAATTTTATGTGGTGTGCCATGAATGGGGCCAAAGTATGAAGCCATAAATGCCCAGAGTTTAAGATATTTCCCTGTTCCAGCGAGTGTAGCTAATGGTTTACCTAAAACTTCCAAGTGCCTTCTGCTATAATGTTTGTCTTACAAGTAGCTGAAACCTGATGCTAACATGAAAAATGAAACTTAACTTGACCAGTTCAAAGAAAAAGGATATGCTGGAAGTACTTAGCAACTCAAAAATAAAGCAAAAAAGTCGAGGGAAAAAACAATGAAAAATAAAAGAAGTATAAAAAAGTGAAATCAAAGAAAGTTAACATCAGGTAAAAGGGAAAAATCAATCAACAATGTATAAGAGAATGCCCTATGCTTGCAGCTCATGCATATCTAACCTGCATAATTTGTATTATCTAGTCTACCCTTGGAGGGAACAGTGGATCTCATTTACCATGCCTCTTTTAAGATACTATATTTAGATTTATCTGGAGGTTATTTTTGGATTTCTTTACCTGTAAACTTTTCATTAGTCTATGTTAAATTATTATGCTAACATGCAATTATTTTGTCTTTTCAGGACTGATAATGCAATTAAGAATCATTGGAACAGTTCCTTGAAGAAAAAGTTGGATTTCTATTTGAGTACAGGCAAACTTCCTCCAACACCAAAGACAAGCACTCAAAATGACTCCAAAAATCTAGTAAAACCAGCCAATGGGAATTTATTGGTTTCTTCCAATAAGGGATCAGACATGAGTCCTCTGACTCCCTCTGAAACTGCAGGTCCCATTCATGCTGGCCAGACTACATCCTTGTGTAAATTGGAAGAAAGCTACAATAATCAGTTGGATCCTTCTCCCACATGTCTGTATAGTACAACTACTGCTTCACTGATGTCACCAGTTCACAGATCCAATGGTTCTGATGCTGCTGAATGCAAGTTGCAGGCATCGAAAGTTGATGACTGCTCCTGTAAGTCTGACTCAATTATCAGCTCAGGTGAATGTGCAAGCAATGGTTTAATTGATGAAGAGAACATGGTTGTGGGGGCATTACTACACTCTGAGTCCTCAACATTTGGTTCTCTGTGCTATGAGCCACCTGTGATGGATCATTGTGATACCCCTATAGATGCCATGTATTACCCCATGCAGCAGTCAGACAACTCCAACATGCAGATGTCACCCATCAATTGTTTCACACCTCCTTTCATGAACAGCAACAGTTCCACTCTAGGTTCAATATTAAAAAATGCTGCTGAGAGCTTCTCAAGTACTCCTTCAATATTCAGAAAGAGGAAGAAAGGAACAGCAGGTTTAAATATTCTTCACAGTTCATGTACTCCAAAGCAAAGTGAAAGAGTCGATGCTAATTGGGGACAGGAAGGGTCATCAAAAGCAAGTAACACCGAGACTTCTTGTTACGATAACAGGAGAGAAGAAACATGCGTTGGGAAGTCTTTCAATGCCTCTCCACCATACAGGTTAAAGTATAAGCGTACTGCTATTTCTAAGACTGTGGAGAGGAAACTCAAGTTCACATTTGATAAAGAGAATTTTGAAGCTGACTCCAATTCTATGCGCTTGAATGCAAATGTTTTTGGAACTGGTTCTCCTGATGATCCAGTGAAAGTAAGAGATGAAAAATTGGATGAGAATCTAGGTGTATCAGATGGTTTAAAGAGTGACTGTGCGCATCTAACAGAAACAGGAGTGACCTAGCACTGAACTGTAAGTATTTTCAAATAATTATACTTCCAAAAAACTTTTATTTGAATTATACAGGCATATGATATCTTTTTCGGCTGCACGTATCGATAATTGTTTTGGTTTTGAATTGATTTTTAAACTGGTCTAGGTTTGGGTCTCTTCAAAATTGTGATATTTTAACTATCTTGTCTTGCGATTTTGCCCCAAATGTGCTCCATGTCATTGTCAATCCCTCTTTTAATTTTAGTTTGCATTTACTAACTCTTCGTTTCTCTGTTTTGTTTTAGAGAAAGAACTATGAAGATAATTTCGGGTTTGGAGCCAGCTTTTATCACTCGGTGGCAAACGAGGATGAATTGGCTCGTGTAAAGGCCAAAGGGATAAAAGTGTAAAATTTCACTTCCTATTTTCCAAATGAAAATGAAAAATGAAATTTTCCACAGAAAACATCTGCAACACCTGTCTCCAATCATTGGAAATTGGTGCGGGAATTAGAAAATTTAAGCGAAATTGAGAAAACTTGCAAATTCTCGGAAAAGGTCCACAAGGGAATAAAATTAGCAATTTTTATGTATATATGTTTTGAAATGAAATATATTACGAATCAAGTGTAAGCATGTGTTGTATGAGGTGCAACTGTTGGAATTTAGGATTTAAGACATTTTTCCAAAGCTGAAAAATTTCAGAAAAATATCTCATAAATCTGTCAAAAAAATTTCATAAGATTTTATTGGTAAGTTATTGGGTGTATAACATCAAAAGGTAGCCAAGTAATCCCATCCTCTCGCCCCTACATTTACGGACGGCAACAAAATATTTATTATATTTATTTATTTTTTATATATGTGTGAGTCCTATCTAGATCTTATATCATGCAAAATTCGACAAATGTTTGAATTTGTATGGCATTTTTTAATTCTTAAAATGAACAAAATGCTTTTTTTCATTTTAAAAAACAAAAAATACCAAATAAATTTAGAATATTGACCAATTTCACATGGTGGAAGATTTAAATGGGCCTGCACATTACAAGAAATTAAAATAAATAAAAAAATATATTTTTATGGTTGCCCGTAATCCCGATTTATCGATGACTGCTGTATAAGAACTGGAGTGTTGACGGTATTAAAGGCGTTACCCTAATCTCCGCTCTGCAAACCACCCCCACCCCACCCCCGCGCGCAAAACCCAAAGAAAAGAGAAATTTTTGCAATTTGATCCAACATATGGAATTTTGAAGAGGGATGATATGGTGGCATGGGAGCTCCCATGTGGCTAGCTTATTTACATTTAAAATTTTTTTTTCCCCATAAAACTGTTATCTTAGTTGTATTTAATGCATATGCTGAATTTTATCATTTTGAAGATGTGTATGCATTCATAGCCTACTCAATTTCTTTTTAATGTCCCAAGCATTCGAATTTGATGGTAACTTGTATCCTAATAATTGCTGCGATGTGTAACTATGGTGGTCTTTAATGGAATTATTATTCTAGGAGGGAGAAATTGATTCCATCATTTTGCTGTTAATTTTTTTTTTTCCCAGATAGCAAACGTGTTAATGTAATTTGAGTATTTAACAAATAATCTGCACGATTTACGCAACTCATTTCATATGCAAACAACAAGTGAAGTGAATGCTTATCTCTACTCCTATCAAGCGGATTAAAACACGGTTGTCAGATGACGCTCGTGCTGCCAAGCATTATCGCTCCTAGTTCATGCGGAGAACTAGGCAATACCACCAAACTTTTCCGGTTAAAACTTTTTATTTTATACAATTATTATATTTTTTAATTATTTTTTCAAATTTTTTTGTACAATTACTTTACTTTCCAGTTATTTCTTTATAACTTTTTATACACTTAAACATATTTATTTTAACTTGATTCTTTTTAACTTTTATCATTATCCTCATGGTATATATCATTTGACGGTTTTTGGCCTAGAAAATTTTTCATCAAAAGTTTTATCACTTCTTAAATACTTTATGCAATAAAGATGTCTAATGATATTTTTACTATTGAAAACATATGATA
>JAXCLR010000092.1:10282073-10320279 GCA_035584095.1 Annona squamosa | reverse complement strand
GGGAGAATCAAAGCCATGAAGGCCGGAGTTCTCCTCCTTCCTCTCGCCTCTCTCTGCTCCCTCCAGGACCGCCGCCTCGTCGCCGACAGGAAGAGCAACAGCAGTAGCAGCAACAACAACAGAAGCTTCTTCCCATCCCACAGCTCAAGCGCTGACGACGAAACCCCCGCGTCGTTGCTCCTCTTCCCAGATCCCCGTCCCCGAACTCGCAGCAGTAGGTCGACCCTCTCCAAAGCACCAGCCGCTCTACGGCAGAGGAGGGTCTCTGGCAGGGCGGCAGCGGATGTGAAATCCAAGCCTTGCGAATCATCCAAATCGGTGGGGCTACTGGAGAAGAAAGCTGTTGCGGGGACGGAGACAATTCCGTGGTTAGAGCAGTTCCCAAAGCGATGGCTGATCGTGGTTCTCTGCTTCTCTGCTTTTCTCCTCTGCAATGTGGACCGAGTAACAAATCTATTTTCTACTCTGATTTCGATTTTTGCGGTTGCAATTATAGCGTTTGACTATTGATGCAGCATTATGGATTTTTTCATTTGGTAATGTTAGTAACAATAGGCAATTGGGTGGAGTTACTTTTTAAACTGCTATCCGATTGGGTCAGCATTAGGTTAGTTTAACCTTTACCTTTTTACAATAATATTAGAATAAACTTTGGGTTAGTATTTGGTTGGGTAAAAAATGCAGGGCTAAGTAAGATCATTCTGAGAATTTATGCATTCGTCAAACTTAAAACACATTTATGCTAAATTTAAATGTTATATGTGCAAAGGTTTTAGTGGTAACTGCATTTCCCCGTGGCGATGCTGTTTCTATCTTCATGACCGTAAAAATTTATATGTTTTGTGGTGTTGTTTGTCTCTCCATAAATTTCTGTGGGAGTGTTCATCCCCGTAAGTAGTAATCCTGTAGGCCTTCCATGCACATACTGCAGTACCTCTACTCGATGGGATGTAGGGATGAGATGCTGATGAAACTCAGACGAGATATTGACGTAGGATGAAATTCTGGTGAAATTCGAGAGGAGGAGATTGACGTGGAACCCTATTCAACTTATTCAACTGAGATTGTGGGGTTTGTGATCCAAACACATACATCATTCCTCATTGGCGGCGGCTTCTTGTGGCAGTGCATCATTTTCTCAATTGCGGACGCCGCACATCACTAATTTGTATTTGAACCCCAAGATTTTAATCATTTGCAATTATACCTATGACTATAAATTTTGTAGATTATCACAAACCTACCAATACTGATGGTCCTCAGATTTTCTTATGACACCGTTAATTTATTATTATTATTTTTTACCATTGCCGAAAATGAATTGTAAACATGGTTGGTTGCCTGTTGAACCGGTCCAATTCCAAAAACATCGGCCCTAATTTACACATTCATAATTGCCTAACATTCCAAACTTATAATTTCAAATTTTGAAATTTATTCCCTCCACCTACCATGTAAAAAATATAAATGTGCGCAATCACTCCTTTTTCTTAACATTTTTATTTTATTTTTTTTTATCACAAGACCCCGAATCAATCCCGTTGGTCTCCGCGTGTGACCGTGTGAGTGCTTGTTATTAAAACAAGAGTGTTGCATCCGTTCCTATATAAGTCGAGCGAAATTATAATTATAAATGCACCGTGACTTTTACTGAAATTACATTCTTACCTACATAATTTATGTGAAACTAGAGAGGAATCCTTTTGTTAGGGGCGTGTTAATGGACGTTAAAAATGTTATTGGAAGAACAAAAGTGCCTCTCGAATAATTTTTTTGTATTTTAAAGATATTTTTTTATCATATGGAAAAATTAAAAATTATTTATTGTAGAAAATTTCAAAATTTTACTTACACAAAAGTGATATACTTAATGTGAGGAATATTTTTTAAAATTTTCCATTTTAAACGCATTTTCCTGTCATTTTATTTTATACATTGACAATTTCATCATTTTGATGAAATTTTTAACTCACATTAACATATCACTAATGGAATTAATATGCTTTCAATTTAGGCAAAAAATGTAGGTATGCATGCAATTTCTTAGTAATGTTATACTTACAATTTTATCCAAACTATATAGGTATAAATGAAAAAAAAAATCCTACGAAACAAAAGTTATATTTAGTTAAAGGTAAAACTTTTTGATAAAAAAATTTTAAGGTAAAAGTAGTCAAATTGATAGAAAATAATGTAATATGATAAAAGTAATAATAAGGAATAAAGTAAATAAAGTTAAAATAAATATGTTAGTTATATAAGTAGTTGTGTGGAAATGATTGAAAAGTATAACATTCTGTATAAAAAAACGTGAAAAAATAATTAAAAATGCATTAATTATAAATAATAAAAATTTTTTGTTGAAATATTACGATTAACATTTTGTTAGCACACCCAAACACACCCAAAAGGTGCCGAACAAGGGGTGTATGGAAAGGACACGCACTTATTCATCCAGAATCATCGTTAGCATCTCAAATATTTATTTATTTTTTATTTATTATCTATTGGAACTATCTATTCTCCCTCATTCACAGCAAGCAGCAATAGGGATGAGCTATATATAAATGCAAAGCGTCGTCAGTCCTCAATCCTCACCCAGGGATGGGCGGCTGCACAGTACAATACGAGAATTGAGTTGGGGGGCAATGGCAAGTGAATGGAGGAACTGGGGCTTTTCCATGCTTGTGGGAACCCTTGTAATTCTGTCTTACAGCGGGAGATGCGAAGGAAGGATTGAAGAGGGGGGAATTACGGCGGCCGCTGATGCCTGCAGGAATGGCACCATTGGGCATTGCCTTTTGAAGAAGGAGGCCTTCACGGACGACATCGACAAAGTCGAGGACATGTATGAATCCGTGGAGTTTGCGATGGAGTCCGAAATCAGCGGAAGGATTTTAAAGTCGACTGTTCCGTACAATCCTCTTAAAGACGACCGCCCCGCGAGGGAAGATACGAAGCCTGGGCAATCCTATACTCGACAGTGCACCTATAAAAATCAGTGTGATAGGAGGGGAGGCTAAACCCACGGTAAGCTTTGTCGGGAGAAAAAAAATATATATAAGGGGCATTGTGGTAATTTTACTGTATGAGTATATTTATTTAAAAATATGAGTCAATGTTGTCAGAACCGAACCGGTGATTGAACCGGAAAAGTTACTGGTCTGGTTCGAACCGGTTCAAACCGATGATGTCAGCATGACAGATTTATGACGTCATAAATATTTAATTATTTTTAATTTAAATTTAAAATAAATATATTGATAAAATTATATTTTTATAAATCCTAAATATATATGTTAGATTTTAAGAATCACAATAAAAGTACAAAATATGCAGAAAAAGATTAATAGAATGTTTTAAAAAAAATTTAACCATGCATGTTAGAAAATTAACTACATTGACTAACATGTAATAAGCACCAGTGTAACATATCAAGCAAAAACAGCCAGAAATTCTAACTTCTTTCAATGATCAAAGTTCACATATGATCCACCAGTGTAACAAATAAGCAAGGCACAAGTGCAATCACAATTAATAAAGATTTAGCATAAAAAAGAAAAGTTGTTTACAGAAAACATTTCAGAAAAGTGGTCGCCGAAACTGAATGCAAAACAAAGAATGGGAAAACAGAGAATGGGAGCTGGTGGTCGTCGGAACTAAATGCAAAACAAAGAATGGGAGCTGGTGGTCGCCGGAACTGAATGCAAAACAGAGAATGGGAGCTAGTGATCGCCGGAACTGAGTGCTCTCTGCTCAGTAGAGAACGGGAGCTGGTGGTCACTGCTGGCCGTGAAATGGATTTAGGGGATTGAAGCTGTAGATGAGATGACGACTGAAACGGCTAGCTGATGACGACGATCGGAGCTGTGCTGCTGTAGACGAGATGAGGAAGATCGAAACGGCCAGCTAATGATAACGATCAGAGCTTCTGTCTCAAGGAACCAACGTCTCAAGGAAGACAAGATGCTGAACAGAGGAAGACCGCACGCACGAGGAAGATGAGATTGAACCAGATATCGGTCGAATGCACTGCTGGTCGCCGGCGATGGGAGCTGGTGATCGCCGGAACTGAGTGCTCACTGCTCAGCAGAGAACGGGAGTTGGTGGTTGCTGCTGGCCGTGAAATGGATTTGGGGGATCGAAGCTGTAGATGAGATGACGACCGAAACGGCTAGCTGATGACGACGATCGGAGTTGTGCTGCTGTAGACGAGATGAGGAAGATCGAAACAGCCAGCTGATGATAACGATCGGAGCTTCTGTCTCAAGGAACCGATATCTCGAGGAAGACAAGACGCTGAACAGAGGAAGACCGCATGCACTGCTGACGCATCGAGGAAGATGAGATTGAACCAGATCTCGGCCGAATGCACTGCTGGTCGCCGGCGATGAGGAAGATGGCAGTCACAGCACGCACCGAGTAAATGGACCAGACGAAGAAGACGACCGGAAAAATGGGAAAGGGAAAGTGCTGCGATTCGGGACTCGGGAGGGAAAGACGATCGGGTTTTGTCATTCTGTGTTTCTTTTATTTGCGAACCGGTCTAACCGGTTTAACCGTGTTTTCCGGTTGAACCGGCGGTTCAACAGTTCATGCGGTTTAATACTATCAGACCGAACCGCATGAGACCGAACCGGATATGTGTCCGGTTCCCGATCGGACCGGTTCAACCGGCCGGTCCGGTCCGGTTTTAACAACACTGGTTGAGACCTGTTCCCGTGCAAGGGTAGCCTTGTTATTTGTATCAAATTATTTTATTATGTTGAATTTATCTCATTTTTAGATGAAATGATATCCATACAAATATTCAATTAAGATGAAAATTAGTATGATAATAGAATACATCATTCTAAATACAATGAACTGAGTAGACTATAATTTTATGATCCTATAGGCTACATTTTGATGCAACCGCACCATATCATTTTTAGATGATGTCTATACACATATTCAATTAGGATGAAAATTAATATAATAATAAAATATATTATTCTAAATACAATATGCGGAGTAGATTATAATTTCTTGTTCATATGGGGTACATTTTAACACAACTATACCATAATTATGGTGCAATTACGCTGCTGCACTTGAATACAACTCTAAGAAGTTCATCAAATATATGTGTGAACGGTTCCATATAATTCTTTAATTTTTAAAATGTTGATAATTTGTACAAATTTAATCCATTTATTATATTTAACCTTACTTATTTCGCTAAGAAATTAATTTTCATTCAAATCGAGTACATGCATGACCAATTTGCTTTAAAATAGAGATATTTATGCATAAATTAGGGAAGGTGATTATGTTTATTCATATATGTATTAAAATATAATAATATTTTATAGTGATTTAAACATTGAAAATACTATTTAAAATTTAATTTTTAATATTAAATTATTTTATTATAGTGATTTTATGCTTATAAATAGGGCCTATATATGAGATATTAAACAAGTGAAAGAATTTTTATTATAACGTAAGTGATGTTAAATTGAAGAGATGAAGAAAACTTTCCACCAATTATTAAGAATTTAAAAATAAAAAGAGTTACGTAGAAGTGCAGTTTCACAAAAGCTTGAGCTTTAATGTTTGCTCAAGGTTAATGCTTTTGCAAGCTTTATCTAATTTCTTTTAAAAAAAAATTTGCATGAGTGGCTGAAGCCAGTTACTTTTGCATATTTTTATTTTAAAAATAAAAAATTATTAAATCTAGATAATGAAAAGACCCACATACCAGCGGTTAGTTTCTTGTCAAAGTCAAACGACCACCATAAACTGAAATAAAATATAAAATTAATTAACAAATATTTAACAAGCATCCGGTGAAACATATGTCATTCAATAAAATTATTTTATACTTAAATGCTTGAACTCAATATTTAATATGGTTCTGAAGACAAAAGTTGTAAGTTAAATATTATTAATATGACACTTATCACTTATCTATGCTACTTACATCATGAGACAGAGACTGCCTGGAAAAAATGCATTACCAGACATTTTTGAGCTCCATCCAACGGTGCAGCCGGTTTGGAATCATTTTCAGCATTTTTTTAATGGATTTTCAGCACATTATTAATACTAACCAGACCAGACGTTAGCCGACCACTGGAGTTTGAATTTTTAAAACACTGGTGGAACAGTGATGATGGAAATTAAGGGTGTAAAAAAAATTCCACTTAAAACTTTTTTCTTTTTTTTTATTATTCTACTCATATTTTTGTACAACTATTTTATCTATTTTAACTTTTTTCTCTTTACTCCTCACAATTGCATTTAGCATATCACATTATTACTCTCTCATTTTTTTAAAAAAATTTCAACCGAAAATTTTCCTATCATTTTTCTCACTCCCCAAACAAGCTTCATTTGGCCAACATTCTTTTTGGCAAAACATACTAGTCTAATGTTTGTGGGCAGGAGTCAGTTTTTTTTTAACTTTTCACAAATGGGAATATTTTACTTATTTTTCTTTTTTCAAACACTACTGCAAATTTGAAATTTTCCGAACACAATAAGAAACTTATGAGGGTATGTTCGTTTAGAAGAGAGAGAAGGAAAATAGAGGAATAAGAATGCAAATATCGACACTCAAAACCATTTTTTTTTCATTTTTACCTCTACATTACAATTATTTCTCACATCTTTTTATAAAACTATCTTATTTATTTTCTTTATTTTTCCTTTATCTCTGTCATATCCATTTCATTTCCAATTCTCTTTATTTTAAATAAACACTATAAAAAAATTTTGGTTTTTGGAAATTAAAATTTTCTTGCAAAAGGTTAAATTTTGATTGTAAAAGAAACAATTGGTATCTAAATAATTCGTGGCATATTTCGTATAGAAATTATTAAGGGGGCATTTGGCAATCCAAAAAACTTTTCACCTAAAACTTTTCAATATCTACAACTCTTCTATTTTTTAATTATTTTTTTACATCTTCCAACACAAACCACCCTACTTTTCAATTATTTCTACACAATTACCTATACAACTAACCTATCTATTTTAACTTTATCTTCTTTACTCCTCATCATTACCCCTATCATATCACATCATTTGACAACTTTTATTTTTCAAAACTTTTCACAAAAAGTTTTATTCATTCCCAAACACACCCCTAATTGATAGAGCTTCTATGGTGAGTACATTAGTGACCGCCCTCTTTTTTATATTCGTGCTGCCACAAAACGTCCCATATTACTGCACCCGACCCTGTGTAATCACCTCATTAATTTAGTTTTCTATCCACATTCATTTTGAATCTGCCCTTTGTTGGTTTCAACCATCTTGGCTTTAGCATCCCATCATACACATTTGTGTTGAATTTTGGACACACATATAATAATTATATATATGTTATCGTAAAGAATGAATCAATTTTAAAGTGATCTTATAAGGTTTATGAGCCTAAATCATCTAATAGAGTATGAATCTTATATACATAGAAACGTATTATCTAATTTCTAATTTTTATTTTTATAATGGCCAATTAGAAAATAAAAAGATATATGCTTTATATAAATAGTTGTAGTCCTCGGGTTATGCGTATAGGTTTTTTTTCTAACATCTCATTATTAAAAAAGGAGGAACCATTTTCTCCAAAACCTTATGGTACTACTTTGGAAGACCAAAAATTACAAGATTCATTTATGCTTCTATTACGGAGTATATTGTATGGATTTAGGTATGCTTTCTGTAAAATATTTTTTAAAAAATAATAATTTAAGTTGACTGGTCAAAAGTCTGCATAGGACATCTTATGTGGCAAGGGTTGACCCTTTGACTAATTGGGCCAAATGGTTAATAATGGGTTTTGCTCAATTATTATTTATATTAGCTACGGGTTATATTTTATATTTTTGGATGTTATTTCAGCAACCCGTGTAGCTCGGTTGACCTATAGGTGGTCTATTAGTCTTAGAGGTTTAGGGTTTGAGTAGGAGGTTCCTCCATCTTAGCTATGGTAGCTTTTATAAAAAAGTTTGAGGAGTTAATGGATTCGGGTATTCATAGGAAAGGTTTGAAAGATAAGAGTTGCAGAAGGAGAAAATTTATTTTTTTCAATAGAGGTATGTGAGATTTTATGTTGAAATTGATTTTAATTCAATACAACTGTTAGGTATAAAGCATGTTATAAACTTTATGCTATGCTTGACATATTTAAATTTTATAATCCTAAGTTTTTAAGAAGTAAAATTATGCAAATAAATATGCCCGAACTTTATGCCTAAAATATATGCATTGAGATTGGTGTATTTTATTATGCATTTTATTTTTATAAATGCATTGATGTAAATTTAATATGCAATATATATATATATATGAATATTGAAATTATATATTAATGATATGGGTTAATTGCGGCATATATAATAATATATATGTAATCTGCGTAAGTCGAATTATATAAGCTGTATCAAATCCCAAGTTCTCTGACTCCCCGGAAGAAATTTCTTTCTCAAGAACGAAATTTTGCTAGAAAAAGAATTGTGTTAGAAAGAGAATTCCACCATGAGGTGAATCTTGTATTTGCAAATATTTTTTTGTTGCTTTTGATGCTTTAATGCATTTAATATATTTTTTAGAAATTGATATGTAACTCATTATAGCAATAAGGGCTAAGTAATAGAGGTCTTAGTGGGACCCAACTGCAGTGACAGCTATGATGATGTGACTTAATATGGGTCATTCATTCCATTTTATTATGATTTATTCACTTGAATTCCGATTTGAATGATCAAATAGTCTATTTATATGATTTTGATACTTCTGGAGTGAATGGAAGGGTTTGATTTTGTATTTAAAGCCTAATTTTTGAGATATTAAATTAAATAATTATTTTTATCATTCAATTAAGTTTTAATTGGGCCATAATCCATTTTCAAATAATTTCTACTTGTTAGTCATGTTGGGACCAACACATTATCTTTATAGATATACCAAATCAAGTGGGACACTAGCATTTTGGATTTACGTAAAGATTTTCAAAAATATTTATTTCAAGGCATGTATTGCAAATAGTGGACATGTAATTTTTATTTATGTCTTGGATATAATAATGAGAACATGACTAGTGAAAGTGAAATTTTAAATTTTTTATAAATTAATATAATAATTAATTTTTTTTCATAAATGTGTGATTGTTCTAGGAAAAATTGCAATAAATACACGGTCTAAGATCACTTTTCTGGGCCGATACGTTACACTTTCATTTATGGTTTATTTTTCTTGGTGATCTAGGATGAAAGATCCTGGAGCGTTTATAGTTTTTATCAATAAGATTTCCTAGGAATTTGTGCCTCAACATAAGAGTCTTTGTATTGTCTACACCATTCCAGCACGTTCCCAAAGTTTGGCCGTTCTCTCTCTTCTCATAACTGGTTCCTTGGAAGCCATAATCTCCAGCAAAATAGGATAAATAGCGCAAGTTTTTCTACGCTTTTATCTTCGAATAACTTCTTGAAAATGCAGCTAATTGCCTTTATTGAAATCCAGATATTTCTGTTATCAATGAACTATTCTCTATTTTTTTTCACTGGGTCACAGTACATGAGCAGGTGGTTTATGTCCTCTCCTAGGCTTCTGCAGAATATGCACTGGCAGTCACATTAACCCCATATGCAGCAAGTTCTCTTCCCTGTTGGAAGAGCATTTTCAAATAGCCATCATTTGAATACTTGAACTTTCTCCGGGATCTTTGCTTGGCAAATTTTTTTTAATATTTTTCTTTCTTGTTTAGCTTGACCTCTTTCCATGCTGTTTAATTGACCTGCATCAAAGAAACAATTAGTTTTAATCATCCTATATGCCGATTTCATAGTGAATAATCCATTTGCCTCTGCTTCCAAAACCAGGAGTCATCATTCTATTGTGTTGGGATTGAAAGAATATGTATTTTCCTCCAGCTAGATTCCTCTACTGTAGCCATAATCTTCTCCTTATCCCACCTTTCTACTGTGACATTTATAAAATAGATAAGTTAATTATATAGATAATTGTATAGAAATGAGTAAAACATAGGTAGTTATATAAGAAGATGAGAAGAAATAATTTAAAAAAAAAGATAATTCTTAAGTATAAACAATCTTTTCAAATGCAATTTTAAATAAAAATACTCATTGTACATTTTCCAAAATAGACAATCGTGTAATATAATGTTCTGCACCATGCGCAGCCTGACAAGCCCTTAGCTGGCCATTGCTCATTTTTAGTTGTTTACTTTTCCGTCGCAAAATTTAGTTGCCACTATGAAATCCAAGAATAGCCAAACGCTTTGCAAAATTATTAAAACAAACTTATCCTCCAAATGCACATCTAAAAGAAGCTTTAAAGGTCATTATAAAGGATTTAAGATTTTGAATGAAATATGTATTTTCCTTTTTCAATATAAATTTTTAAGATAATTTCTTAAAATTTCAATACAATTTAAATGAGCACCACCAGTGCACCATACATCCCTTGGGCATTGGTAATTAAATTTGCACCCTCTTGCTTCGTGCTGGCTTATCCTTTGGCTTGCTGACTCTTTAATTATTTAATTTTTCACATTTATTTTTAAAGGCAGATTTTGATAAGCAAATTATGAGACACTAGACCCTATCTAGCTAGCTAGCTATTAGTCTAGCTACAAAAGCCTACACTGATTCAGAAAGAATTACCAAGAGCTTGTTTTTTGTTATGGTAAGAGTACGTTTTGTAACGAATGGAAAATGGTGGAAATAAGAAGGGGAAATTTAAAAGAGAATGGGTGGATTTGATCATGAGAAAAGAATGGTGAAAACAAAAAGTAGAAGATATATTGAACAGAGATGGTGACATGATGTATAAAAGGAATTATATCAAAATTTATAGAATAGTTGTATGAAAAGATGTGAAAAAATTAAAAACATAAATTAAAAATTATTTATCACAAATAATGTCAAAATAGAAATGAAAAATAAGATAGTTAGATAATTAAATTATTAAGTTTTATAAAGGATTTAGGACCCTGGAATGTATGGAAGGCATATTAATTATCACTCTTAAGACAAATGTTTCAATTTTCAATATAACTTTTTACATTTCTATTATAATTTTTTTCCATTCTCAATACAACTTCTCTATTTCTAATATACATAATTACATTCTCATCTCATTTAGGTTTTTTGCCTACTTAAAAAAATCATATTGAGGGTATGGTTGGCTGCACATTTTCAAAATAGATAGTGTGTATTTGCTTCTGCTTTTAATGGGTGTTTAGCCTCGCTTTTAATTTCAGTCCAGCTGCCAAACTTTTCCATCCACGTGAACCCTTGAGAAAAATCCGTTACCAAAGCAACCCAATTCAAATAATTTATAGCGCAGAATTTTCTGCTTTAGTTCTCTAGATTATTGTCTTGAATTAAATTGTTGTTGAAAACACAATAGAAGGAAAAATAAATAAATGAAAATTCCGCTCATGTAAAAAATGGAATCAGTTAATTTCAATGAAAATTGCATGCAAAAAGTACGGTTTCAGTATTTGCAAATGGGAGGAGGTGAAAACGACTGCCCATTAAAAGCATAGTGATTAGCACTTAAAACTATTTAATAAATACCATCCAGTACTGCACAACGCTTATGACGACCAAACCACCCACACCGGCTACTAGCTAGTTCTACTGACGGCCACTAACTTACATACATGAAGGAACTACTAGAAATTTTTTAAAGCAATTTGCCCCCACGTCATTCACCTCAATAGGTTTCATTTTTACCAACCGAATTTATTGTCCAATAATTGTTGTTGCCCACTGACAATGAATTAAACAATGTAATGAGCATAAATTCAGCAATTTGATGGGCATCGGTGACAAGATTGACCATAATATTACTAACAATTTATTACCAAAGATAAAATTTTTTAGATTATCATCTAGAAATGTAGAGACCATTTTATGTGGAGCCATGATTTTGTTATCCCAATTTGTTACTTCGGACCATCAAACGTATTTTTAAAAAAAAAAATTTAAAGTTTGTTTTTTTTATAAAACCATTTATCTAGGTTATTCAATCTATATAGCAAGTTTTAACATTTTGAGAGAGATATTTTTTAAGTTTTTAAATATAGTGGTATTTTAGTCATTCAATGGTTGAAACTAACTATTTGGGGCTCCCAGCATGGCTTGGCAGGGCCAAAAACCACATGTTTAATGGTCTCAAACAACGAATCTAGAACAAAGTCCAAGGAAGTTGACCACTATTTGGGGCTTCCAGCATGGCTTGATAGGGCCAAAAACCACATGTTCAATGGTCTCAAACAACACATCTGGAACAAAGTCCAATGATGGAAGGGTAGGCTCCTCTCGTGGGGAGGGAAGGAGGTCCTCATCAAAGCTGTCGCCCAAGCCATTCCGACCTACACGATGAACATCTTTCTGCTTCCAAAAGCCTTTTGTGATAAAATCAACAGGATGCTAAGCAGATTTTGGTGAGAGAGAAGGAAAACAAACGAAAAATGTGTTGGGTTGCCTGGAAGGATATGTGCACATCTAAGTTATCGGGCGGTATGGGTTTTTATGGAGCTTCATATTTTCAATCTTGCTCTTCTCGGCAAGCAAGTCTGGCGCCTCATTTCGCAAACAAATTTGCTTTGCTACAAGGTTCTCAAAGCAAAATACTTCCCATATGGCGACATTTGGAGCTCAAAAGCCAAAGCTTCCGACTCTTTTACCTGGAAGAGTATCATGAAGGCAAAGGAGATGATACAGACCGGTTGCAGGTGGCGTATTGGCAATGAAAAGTGGGTGCAATTCTTTAAGAACACATGGCTTGAGGACCAATTGCCCAAAGCGGGACCCCTCCCGTGGGGAATCCCGGACGGCGTGAAAGTCAATCATTTCATAAATGAAGTGGAGCACACGTGGAATAGGGAGAGGGTTGAGGCGGCTGTGGGGGAGGTGGGATGGAGACAAATTAGTCAAATACCCCTACCCCACATGACAGATGAGGATCGGATGTTCTAGATTCATGAACCAAATGACATTTATTCTATCAAATCTGCCTATAGAATGTTGAACGTGGCAATGACCAACCCGTTAAACTTGACAATTTACAAAGCTATTTGGAAGACGAAGCTACCGAGAAAAATCATGATATTTGGGTGGAGACTATTCAAAGATGCCCTTCCAACCCGGCTAAATTTATTGTTAAGGAGTATTGATGTGGATCTGTATTGTCTTTTTTGTAGATCAGAGACGGAAGATGCTGCTCATGTATTCATGGGATGTCATCATATAAGGGTGGCGTTCTTGAAAGCTGTTAGAATCACCTTTCCCTCGGAGTTGATACAGGATATTTTTCAAAACCTGGTCTCAATAAACAGACAGGGAAGGCTTGCTTTCTTCATCCTCTACTGTTAGCGGGTGTGGTACTTGCGCAACAAACTTAGGGAGGAGGGGGTTCCGCCAACTTTTGCGAGCATTATCGAGTGGTGCAAGGACTACCTAGAGCAACACAAGAGAGCAAAATTTCGTATTTTGGATGGGATGATTGATAGACCCCTAGCGGTCAGATGGTCTAAACCACTAGGCGGCTATCTCGAAATGAATGTTGATGCAAGGAAACATGATGATACTCAGGCTTGGGGTTTTGTTGCTATTATTCAAGATTCGAAGGGAAGATACATTGGTGCAAAAGGATGGAGACGAAGTGGCACTACGGGACCTCTTTGTATGGAGGCGACTGCTCTCATCTTGGGTCTCAAATGAGCTTATTCAACTAAGACTGAGGAACAGTCGGTTCGAAACTGATTCACTACTCGTCAACTATATTTTGAAGGACGAGCTGATTCTCTCACCGGCTGGGGTAATCATTGGGGAAATCAAATCCCTTTTATCTTTCTTCCCACATTTCTCTTTCCATTAAGACACGGTAACGTTGTCGCTCATTCCTTAGCTGATTTTGCTTCTATTTCTTTTGTGGGCAGTCAAGAGTGGTGGGGCAATCCCCCTCATATTATTTTGGAAAAACTTTGTACAGATAATTTTTTGGCAATGAATTGCTTGGACTCCACTATCCCATCCTCCCCTTCGAGTGCAGAGGAGAGGGGATTGGGTGTCCTTTTCATTAAAAAAATGGTTGAAACTAGCTGAAAATACCTAGAAAATATGTATCCAAAAATGTTAAAACTTGGTATATAAATTAAATATACCTACATTAACAATTTTATAAAAGATTTCAAAAAATAGGTTTTATGTTCTAGCTAACAAAATTATGCCTCTTTTATGTATATATACATATAAAATTGTACACACACCTATCTACCAGGTTAATATTACAAGAAAAGTTCTCATATATAACTAAATTTTTTTATCCTAATTGTAAATTTGGCTATATGTAATGATAAAGGTGACCAATTAATGACTTATGCAACTAAATCATTGTTATATACACCTAATGTCATACCTACATTTAAGAAAAAAAATTTATAGTGAAATGTGCTTTGTGATATAAATAATCATCCCAAAATGATATAGTCACTATAAGAAAAGTTCCAATATGCAATCAAATTTTTTAGCCAAACTTGCTTGTGACAATAAAACAATCAAGTGATGACTAATGCAATCATGACTATATTTAAGAAAATTTCTTGTAGTCTAATAAATAATCTTCTCAAAATGTTGTGATTAGTAAACATATTTGATTTTTAGCAATCAAAATTTTGGTGCAAAAAATTAGAAGTTAGTTTCTAAAGTAAATTTCATTCCAACAGATTCTGGCAGATGCCATTTACCAATCATTGTGATGAGATGTTTTTATTAGTAATTATTTACATTATGATATCTTGATATTACAAATCAAGCATATTAACAATCCAAACCATGAAGGGATATCATGTAAAATACCCCAACTTTTAGGGAAGACAATTGCAAATACTCCAAAACTGAGGGAAAAAAGTTTTTTTTTATTTTTTACACCCACTAGTGGAAAGAATCAAATCCCAAGCTTCCATTTAAGCATGTCATTCAAGTTACTACCAGCCCATATGGCCAGTGGCATCATCATGAAGAGACTTAGTTGCTAATAATCATTGCTTTTATTTTTAGGTAACCAAATTTTTATTAAGTGATTTTTTCTTCTCATAGTTGTGTAGTCAACTTATATTTCAATCGCCAATGATGCTTATAGGCAACTCAAATATTGGTTGCATATATCTTTTCTTTGTCTAAAAAAAATGTTTTACTTGCTAACAAAGGCTGCCAAAAATAAGTTTTCTTGGTGCTATGCTATGAAAAAAAAATTATGTTGCTCAATATATAAAAATAGTTCAATCTACCAATCAACAAAAAAAAAGATCAATCCATATCTAGAAATGTGGTTAGATAACATAGGCTTAATTAGGGGTATGCCTCAATGCAAACTACATCTTTCACATCAAAGTTTGTGACAAGGATATACATGCAGGGCAATGCTTATTGCTTATTTGTTTCTAGAACTCCTAATATTTAGTCGTTGCCCCACCATTCACTATAAGAAAAAATATTTTTTGCATTTTTATTTAGCAAGACAAATCTTCATTAGTCAGAAAATTACATATGCAAGAAAAAATTTCTGATGATGTTTTCATAGATAAGGAAATATTTTCTTGCTTATATATATGAACATATTTTCATAGGGAATGAAAAATTTTCTTGTTTATAATAACATTTTGGCAACCAAATAAAAGCTTTTTTGCCTAAACACAATAGTCATGAACTATTAGCAACTAAATTTTTTCCCAATGGCTACCGTATAGATTATACCTAAATTATTGGGAATCAAATTTGAACCTTTTGCAAGTAAGTTTTCTTTGCCAAAAGTCAATTTTAATCAATGTCTTGGGCACCTAAGCCTTACCTATTTAAAAATATATATAATTTATAAATTCTAAAAAACACTTCGTTCCATCCAAAATTTGCAATATAATGTCTCATGCTTCACAAAACTTTCACTTATACAATAACAGTGTTTTAGATTGTTTAAATGTTGAATTAAATATATAAAAGAATGATTCTATTGTCCCGATGTTTACTTTTATTAGCTGGAGGCGATGCACATAGTTTTTTTTTTTTTTTTTCTCATTGTTACAATTGAAATCTTTACTTATGATGTCACATTTTCCATCTCATTAAATGGGAGGCACATCTTCCGTCTGGGAGATGCAGATCCCAGACAGAGATATCGTTCTCATTGGGTTTTGAACCCATATTGGTGGGGAAGTTACTTGGTTGGCGTGATGCACATAGTTCATTTGTATGAAATTTGTTTCTCTAGCTGAAAAAATAATTTCAAATGAAATGAATTGTAAGCCAAAATGTGAAGTACTGGTCATGGATGAAATCTTGCACTAGGCCACTTCGGAAGAAATTGGTAAAACCTTGGAGTTTACCATTTATGATGTCTGCCGCGGTACAAGATTGTATCATGCTCCGTGAATTCCACTTACTGCCAGTCTTGTAACAAGCCATTCAGTAATTCTAGTCCTTATCACCATCATTCATTTTCAATCAAATCTCAACCAATCAAATGCAACGTCAAGAAATTTATGATTCTAGCTGTTAATTCCGTCTGAATTTCAACAACCCCCATGTGGAATTGATTGATTGATCATTGGCATCCTCAGCGCAAGTAAAAAGAGTACAAAAGGATCATATCAAAAGTGGTGAGGGGTGGGAACCGGAGTAGTCGTACCAAGTTAGGATTTGTTCAGCCCTGACTTGGCTCTTTAAAAATCTTATATAACTTTATGTTTATATTGGATCAAGATAATATCAGTTTAATCCTTATTTTTTTCAATAGCCTTAAAGATAAATTTCAAGTTGGTTTTAGAGTGATAGATAAAAATGTGAATCAAGTAAGATATTTTAAGAATTTATACATATATAAGTATAAAAACACATCTATATTAAATTTAAATATTGCATACTTTAATATTTTACTAATTAATAGAAAAATAATATTATTAAAACAATACATGAATAAGTATAGTGTAACTTTATTAAAATAAGTTTACCTATTCAAAATGGATTTTGGTATTTTAAAAATATTTTCTTAAAATAATAGCATTTTCTGCAACTATTTCCTAAATGTTGAAAAAGTCACAATTATACATGAGAATTATATATATATATATATATTCAAATGTCTCTTATTGATTATTATATTACTAATGTAGTTAATTGTGAATAATGTGAGGATTTTGAAAGAAAATAAAAATAAGATTTAAAATATACTTATAATTTTAATAAATAAATATGCGTGGTTGATTGGGATTCTTTGAGTCAAAATATGATTAACTAATCTCAACCCTATTTTTGAATTCAAGTTACAGTTTCTGACTTGTTCTTATATTAGGTCAAAAAATATTAATTTTATTTGGTGAAAAAATGTGGATGGGTCACGGACTCACGGGCCGACCCTAAAAGCTGTAACAATAGATAATGATAAACAAACAGCGCAGGAGACAGCCATGAACCAATGAAAACGCAACGCGAAAAAAGGCAGTGTGGTGAACCTTTTGTCACCCTTGGGCACCTGAGCAGTCATGGAGGAATGGGTGTTTTTCTTTTCTTGTTGTTTTCGAGTACGGCTGGGTGGGTGTGGAGCAACAACGTAGGCTGCAAGCTAAGGCCATTTCATGAATTGGGTGGTCCAAACCCAGATTAGTGCAGCTGTGGTGCATGCCTGCGCCCTCATCGAGACACCCAAGAATCCAAAAGAATAGCTAGAAGATATCCAAAATCAGACAGCATGTGAGAACCAGTAAGTACTAGTTATTGGCTTTGGGTTCTAAACATGAAGCAATTTTCTATTGCATAACTGTCTTTCTTCTCTCTTTTGTGCATGGTTTTATATTCATTAATACACTACGCATGCAATCCAAGCTTATCTTGTTGGCAGTTAAGATTCCTAATCTCTTAATTCCATTTTCGCTGTTGTCTTGGTTATCTTAATTAATTATTTATCCTGTTGGAAGTTAAGATTCCTAATCTCTTTCTAGCTAAGCTTTTGCAGCTCTTTTGAGATTTTCACGTTTATACTGTTGAAGTCCCGAGGATTTTATCCTGTTGGAAACCATGTTATTTGTTGGATTTTATTTTCATGGATTCAATGGATTCGGGTGAGAAATCCAATTTTTAAAATTTTTTGAATTTTTTAATAAAAATATTAATCCAGGTCGTGTTTAACACATGCATTAACTTTTACCATTTTTTGAGTCGTATATATATTTTCTTTGATTTTTAAAAACAAGAGGGTTTTAGTTGTTTTAAATGACTAAAATACCTCTATTTTTACAAATAAAATATATATACACATCCCAAAATGGTAAAATATAATTAGTCTATAAATTAAATATACTTAGATTAAAAATTGGCGGCAACGAAGCCTCCGGGATGGATGTCGATTTGCACACAGAGAGCCCCCTTTGTAAAAATTTAAAAATTGAATTTCCAATATGTGTAGTAAGATTTCACTTTTCGTATGTTCATCGTAAAGCTGTGCCCGAAATGGGAATTACACTTTAAAAATCTTCAATTTCTAGTAATAAGTAAAGTGTGCTTCAAAAAAATAATAATAATAAGTAAAGTGTAATATTTTTATATATGGCGGATAAAACTAAAATTTTCCGCAACAGTTTTTTTTTGGACGCGCATCAGAAAGTTATTTTTTTGATGCAAATAATTTAATTTTTGATAATATAATTAGTTGAATTTCTTTATTACTAATGAACTTTCATATGTATCAACAATATTTTATTAATCTGGTTGCCTAAAAGTACACGCGACAATGGCATCGAACACTATAAAAAATCATTTTAATTAGTAACCTTCATAACATCATTACCAACCAAAATATGTGTTTAACTATTTTAAACAATTAGTTGCTATCAATTATTTGCATTTAATGATTATTAGCAAGGAAAAATATATTTAGTTGTCACATTTGCTATGAGGTTCTTAGGAAAAAATATTTGTCTATTGGACTGGCAAAGTGCAGATGCAATGAAGCATTTGCAACCAAATTTTAAAAAACAATTTATCAATACTCAAAATATTTTCCATTAACAAGGAAGCAAGTGTAGAAGTTAGCAGCTAGTTTTACATCTAATGCATTTGGTAACGAAAAGATGACTTTTCCACGCATTTTTCATATAATTATCCTACTTTACAATTATTGTTCACATTTTTTATATAATTATTTTTTCTATTTAACTCTCCAAGTCAAAACTGGAAGCTCGAACCTCTAATAACTAAGGTGGAACTCTTGGCAATCGCGCTCATCGCATGTTGAGTTGTTGACGGCACAATAATTGATTTTAATTTAATTTTATTAAAATTTTATTATACTCAATTAAAATCCAAATAAATTTTTTTTTGGATTGCTACTAAATTTTGTTAGACTACTTTAAGCTTCTTTAAAACTTGTTAAAGATTTTTTTTTTCACTTGAATGAAGTTTCAATTTTCAAAACCCATTAAATTTTACTGAGAGTTTATAGTTTTTTTTTTAAAACTTTTTTACACTCCCAAATTGGTCCATATATCTATTATGCTGTTAGTATTTATATAGAATTAAAATTTTTCATAAGTTTGTTAAAATTCCCAAAAACGTCCTGTTTCTATTGTAATAATTTATACCAAAAAACGTTTCTAGGGTGTGTAGAAAATTGATATCCAAATAAACAAGTGTGCATAAAATCTAAACACGTCCTAATAAAAAAGCTGCCCAAGCTTGTAAGAAATTCGTTAGTCTATGTGCCACAGAGCCGTAATAGGGCGAAACATGTGTGTCGAGCTGGCCAACCATAGAAAGTGGAGGAAATGATGTTCGCATTTTGAATTCTTATTTCACTCGTATGGGTGCAGCACAAAGCAAAAAGTCAAATGTCCTTTCTCTGATTTTGGATAAAAGACAGCCACCCATTATTGATTAATTTCTAGTTATAGCTTAATATAGGGAGTGGAAAAGGTGCCTTGAGAAACGGCCTCCAATAAGATTTAAAGATTAGTCAATTGTTGGGCAAGTGGTGGGTTTGGTTGCTTTCACGAAATCCTATCCCTAAAGTGCTGAATTTTAGTGTAACAATTTCATTCCTGAAACACAACCGAGTATGATTTAATACCACGTACGGTGCATCTTTTCTGTTAGATTTTAAGGCTGTTTTCAAATATATCACTGTGCTTGGCTCTAATATTAAATATACCCGTTATATTTTAAAAATTTTAAATATACCCACCATGTTTGTATCTACTCCTAAAATCATTCATTCTATTAAAGGCCATTAAATAAGTTAATGGTCATCCATCTAAATGCTAGTTATATTTTTAAAAATGCCCAAAATACTCATAGAATAAAATAATAAAGATGAAATGAAATGAGAATGGGGATGAAATTAGAGCTATCTAGTGATTTATGATATTTAAAATTTTGAATTCAACCCTAAATTTGATGGACATATTGGTAATTCTACAAACGGGCTGATGACATTATTAATGTTTGCAACAAAATGGACATTTTTGGTATTAGATGCAAACGTAATAAGTATATTTGAAATTTTTAAAATGCAATGAGTATATCTGGAATTAAGATCAAACGTGGTAAATATATTTTATCATATTTTTTATGTTTACATGGGCTCAAGTATATTTATTTTGTGTCCTAAAAATTTACCATTTTTTAAATTATTATATATATATATATATTTTTAAGAATTTTCAAAATCAAAATTCTCTCATCTTGTGTCCATGGGAATGTCCCGGTGGCAACACACTGTGTCAGTATGCCACATGGTCGCTGGTTCGACCCTTCCTTCCCCCAAGATATCCGATGTAATAAAAAACAACTCTCATCTCACACTCCCCATACATGAAAAAAATGAGATTTTTGTTTTTGAAACTTTATAAATTATAAATTTCAAAGTGGAAAATTCTAGGATATGAAGCAAATAAAACTTGAGCCATGTAAAAAAAATTATTAAAAACTAAATACAGCACATGTTGATATCATGCCATACATCGTATTAAATCATTCGACTCTTAACAAAAACAACACATCTTTGGGAGTTACTTTCCTTATATTGGTGAATTAATAGAAATATTTTTTCAAATTTTCATAAAATTTGCCACTATTTCTCTACATGCCTGCGTATTTTCGAAGTTCTCTTTCAGATCTATTAAATTTCTGCAAAATTCCTTTCACAATCCGACCATTTAGGGTCTTCAGCTAAATTAAATTTCTGATTTTTTTATCTTCAATATTTTAGTTGAATTTCTAATTTTTTATTTTTAATATTTAAATATTACCCGTCCACATCCTTCCCTGGAAGTACATAATCTGGTACTCCATCACACTCATTCATGCTACTTACATGACTAATGATTATTCCCCATTTAGATTCAGCTCCTTTCATCAACTCATATACAGATCAGAGCTTGTTTTCAACAACCAGCCATCCCCTGCTGGCTAAGGCCAACAAGCTCGAAACCCTTCGACAGCCATCAACCCTGCTTCGATCGCAATCAATCGCTATAAATCCATCCGCTGTGGCCATATGCAAATGACAGTGTCCTCAGCAAGCGGATCAAGCCGTTCAAACACACGACCTGTCTCTGTCTTCTTCCCTACAGACAAACAGCAGCAATGAAATCACAGCTTGCAATCATAGTGACAGCCATGGAATCCAATAAAAAAAGCCAATCACCATTGAAACCGGCACTTGTCTTCTAATTTACGCGCTGCCATTCATCTTCCCTAACTCTGGTGATTACTTCATTGCGGTCTCTACCAACAGGCACGACTGGCACCAATCCAGCAATTTAGCTACCAGTAGGCAGGCATTGTATCTGGTCAATTTCTGGGGAGGGGTTGAGGTGAAATTGCAAGACAGGCAGCGTCTTCTTCGTGAAAACTCCCAATTTTAATTAGTTCCAGGTAGACCCCACGACATTAAAAAGGGCATCTTTCGTATGTGAATATAAGATTTCGATTTTATACATCATGATGTATTTTAGGCTAGATTTATTTATTTATTTATTTATAATTAGTTATATTTTTTTGATTTTTTTCTCCCTAAACATGTTTTTCTAAGTGTATTAAGTTTATATACCAGGTTATGCAATTTTACAATATTTTTACATATTTATTGTTATTTTTAAAAATTAAGTTTTTTGAGAAGTGAAAAATGACTTAAATGCCCCTAAAATTGATAATTTTTTGAAAAATAAAAAATAAATATATAAAAGTATTGTAAAATGACAAAATTTGGTATATAGATTGAACACACTTGATAAAACATGTTCATGAAGAAAAAATTAAATAAAAGTAAAAATAAAATAAATAAATGTTGTATTTGATCTTTCAATAAAACATGCTCCGTGAATATATAAGCTCATAAAATTTAACTATAAGTTTACTTATACTTATGAACTTTTAATATTTTTAATATATTATGTACTTTGCATAAAATTTCACTTATACTCACACGCCATTAGGGATCTATTAAGGAGACAATTTTTTCTGATTACATCAAATACAGGAGGTGAGGGTTGAACTCTCGACCAAGTGACATCATGCCACCATTTGATACCATTGGGGCAAGCCCATAGACACATTAAGGAGATCATTAGCTCTATGTGAAACGACATATATGGCCATGACACAATTATATTTTTATAGCTAAAAGATTCACATTACAATAAATTTTTAATACTTTTACAGTAATAAAATCATATTATTGGATTGTGAATTTTTATCTTTAGGTAAACTAATCTCAAGTTATATTAGAGCTGAAACATATCTTTCATTTCATATAGCACCTAATGGCTTTTTTTGATTGATCAAATGACCACTTTAATAGATCCTTAATAACATGAATACAAGTATAATTCTAGATAAAATACATGGACATATTAACAATTTTTGAAAGTTCGTGGCCTATAAGTAGAATTAGGGGTAATTCAGGGGCATACACAGAATTTATTCTTAAAAATAAAATAGGGTGTCATCTATGATCTGACACTGCCATTTTTCCAGTCCGCTACCACAGAATGAAGAGCTACACTATGGAATAAAGATATCAGGTTAGCCTCCATTGACACTAGAGAAGTGAGCTGTATGGGCAAACATGGTGAGGATTAAAAATAAAAAATAAAGGGTGTGTTTGGTTGGAGGTAAAACTTTTTGATGAAAACTTTTCAGAGTAGAAGTTGTCAAGTTGATAGAAAATGATGTGATATGATAGGGGTAATAATGAGGTGTAAAGAGAATAAAGTTAAAATAGATAGGGTAGTTTTATGGGTAGTTGTGTGGAAATGATTGAAAAGTAGGGTTGTTTATATAGGAAAATGTGAAAAAATAATTAAAAAATAAAATAGTTATGGTGAATGAAAAGTTTTTGATTGAAAAGTTTTCATTGACATGTTTTGTGTGTAAACAAACACACTCAAAATAAGAAGGATGGATTAGTCATTCAACATCTGTGGTAATGGCTATTGCTATTGACCTTAACAACATAAGTATGAGAAATCTTTTAGAAAAAATTCACTAGTATGGAAGAAATTTTTAGAAATCCATAGGTTTATAAGGAATCATGGTTAAAATTCATGAGTGTATTTGAAAAGTTCAAGTTTTCAATTCAAATCTGTATGGTTTTATAAGCTTTGCTTCTATGTTATCTGGTTATGTGGAAAAAGTTTGATGTAATCCATTTAGTTTTAAGATGTTTACGATTATTCAAAATTTAACTCGTTTATTATATTTAAAATCATTTGTTTAGTTACACCAATAGCTAGCGTAAGTAGGGGTGTTAACGGATTAGGTTGGATGGAGTAGAGTCTAATCCTAATTCTAACTCATTTAAAATATCTCAACCCCAATCCATTTATTAACTCATTAAAAAACATCAACTTTAACCCATTTACCACCTATTATGTGTTATATAGTAAACGACTTGAAGGCCTAAATTTCGACAAATAATGATCTCGTAAGGAGCGATAAGATGATATTTTTGGTGCTAAGGAAATAGAAATAAAGCAATAATGGAAAAATGAAATTAGAGTAATGTTGAAAAATAATAACTAGGAAGTGGGAGGAAGATTTGGTGGGAAAAATAACCAAATAATTTACATTTGTAGATATACTTTTAATGGGTTAAATAGATTACTAAATAGGTTGACGGATTATAAAATCTCAACCCTAATCTATTTATTTAATTAAATGGTTAAACGAATTTGCGGATCATAATTTATTTAGTCAAAAATCCTAACCCAAATCCATTTACAAACGGGTTGGATGAGTGGGTTGACCATGACCATTAACATCTCTAAACGCAGGTGGTTATAGGTAGTGTCTCTGTTACTAATGTCCTAATTTCAAATTTGAGCGTAGGTGGTTTAGGAGTTTTATCTCTCCGTTAATATTTGAGAGCTTACGGTATCTTTTTGAAATTGTATTATATTCAGTAATAATAAACAAATACAAGAATTTTCATAATAATATAAATAATGTTAAAAATATAAGTAGAGTGAGTTTTTCATCAACTGTCAAAATATTACAAATGAATAGGATTATATAGAAGTGAAGTTCTAGTCTTATAAAATATTTGTTAGAAATTGCAAGTGTCTCTTTGGTTAAGGTTTCATGGGCCATAATTAGATTTTTTGATGAAATAAGAAACATGCTTTTTTATGTAAAGAAGTATATTAATCAGCATGAATAGAATCCACAAACAGATGACTTACTATTGATAATATTAGTTTTATTATTGAAATATTTATCTATAGTTATTACTATTTCTTAATATATTTATTATTTCCAATGGTTTTTACAACAAGAATAACGTTTATAGATAATAAATTTTATTGGAATATATTAACCGGCGTAGTTGTCCTATTTCATAAAAATTTAACTACTGACTTTGAAATTTTAATGGAAGGGATACATTTCAAATTCATGTAATTTTTTTGTAGGATATCTTATAATTTTATGAATATAAATAATATGTCTTCAATTTCCTCCGAGGAGGAGAGATTTATCATTTGAGGAAAAGTGAACAGATTGTTATTTAAAAGTTTAAAAGTTTTTATGATTTTACCTGCAACAAACATAGAGTACGCAACCATTCTTTTGTAGTCAAAATTTTAATTTGGCTACATTTAGGGTATGTTTGTTTTCCTATAGAACTTTTCAAATTAAAATTTTTCAATCTAAAATATTTAATTCTCCATAAATACTCTATTTTTAATTATTTATTTATATATTTTTATATAATTATCTTACTTTTCAACAATTTTTATACAACTATCTCTGCAACCGACCTATCTATTTTAACTTTATTTTTTTGCTCTTCAGCATTATCCTATTATATCATATCATTTTTTTCCAATTCAAAAACTTCTACATAAATTTTTTTTATTAATAATTTTATCACATCCCAAATATACTCTTAATCAAATACGATAAAAATTTATACTAATTGCAGCCAAAGTTGTACTATTACTTGTAACTAAGATTTTAATAGTTACGT
This sequence comes from Annona squamosa, assembly GCA_035584095.1. NCBI lineage: Eukaryota > Viridiplantae > Streptophyta > Magnoliopsida > Magnoliales > Annonaceae > Annona > Annona squamosa. The sequence goes on along the minus strand of JAXCLR010000092.1, from coordinate 10,294,743 downwards.
TAAATGTTACTTTTGCACCACAATAAAATGTAGCATATGCAACCAATGTTTTGCAGCAAATATTTTAATTTGGATATGTTTGATTTGATTCCATTTGATCAAATGCAATAAAATAGTATAAAAAATGAACTACAATATAATATTTTATTACTATGTATAGCTGAATTTTAATGGCTACATAAATGTTACTTTTGGTTGCATTTGTGTAAAAAATATTTGCATTTAAGCCAATATTACTACTCATAAGAAACCAATTATTTAGAACTAAATCATCAATTGTAGCTGAAATATTTTTAATACAACTAAGCATATATCGTATGCTATAAAAAATTAGCAACATTAAGTGAAATTTGTTATAGTGTTCATTGCATTTAACGTAAACAATGATTACATTTAAGCAAATATCATTACTTAAAAGCAACTAATTATAGTGATAAACTAATTATAGCTACAAAAAGCAACTAATTATTTGTAATTAAATAATCAATTGTACCAAAATATATCTAATGTAATGAAATGTATATTATACGTAGTAAAAAAATTCAGCTACATTAAGTGAACTTCGTTATAGTGATTCATAACATAAGCCCAAGGAATACTAAAAAGTTATACTTTTGAGTAATTACCATTAGTAATAAAAACCGAACTGATTTTTTGTAATCAAGCAGTTGATTATTATTATTATCTATTTTCACTCCATACCTCTTAGCATGGATTCTTTTGGGTGCATTTATTAAAGCTTTTACAGCTCTACAAATGTAGATTTGGTAGCCAAGGCCATTTGCTATGATGTTCAAGGAACAAATTTTTTTTACTATTTCGTTATTATGGCATAAATAAAAAATATAATTTTTTAAACTTTATTCTCTTTATTCATCATCATGAAGTCTATCATATAACATCATTTTATCTTATTTTAACTACTTATACACCAAAATTTTTCATTTAAAAATTTTATTACTTCACAAACACATCCAAAACTAAGGATTTTTTATTTTTCAAAGGTACGTTAGTACAAGCTTGTAAATTTTAATTCTTCTAAAGCTTTACTTCGAACGCAATGCCTTACTGACAGCTCACCAAAACGAAGTCTATGCTCTACTTTTCAAGGAAGCATTATGAAATGTAAATGATTGAAGGTAGTTCTTTATATTAGTCTCATGAGTGCAAGTACCGGAAGAGTTCGGGGTTGATTTTCTTAATTTTGTTATGGGGTGGCCTTCAATAATTTCCTTGAGATGCCATCGTTTTAAGGTTGAGACAAAAACCCACTCGGCTTTTTGCAAGCAGAAAGCGCTGGAGTTGTCCAATGTTTGGCTGAGCTTACTAACCATGTTTAAAATTTTTCTGATGAAAGCTAGAAAAAGCACTTGCGGATAAAGCACCAAATCAGAACTTATCCATTTGACACATTGCTCCAAATTAAGTTTACCACCAGGTCAAACAAGCTCCGTAATACTTTTACGAAAGCTATGTAAGTAGGGATAGGAATCGAGGCGGGCCATATCGGGTTAAGGTTTGCTCAACTTTGACTCTACTTTTTAAAAATTGAATTTGACTTTTTTTAAAATATTTTTTATACCGAGTTGGGACAAGGTCAGTTTGACTCTTACTTTTTTTTAATAGGTTTCAAAACAAACTTCATGTTGGTATCGAATCGGTTTCGGGATAGCCGGTCGGGTAAAAAATACAGATCAAATAAAATAATTTTAAGAATTTATGTACCTATAAAAAATAAGTATACATTTCTACTAAATTTAAATATTATATGCTTCAATATTTCAGTAATTATTAAAAACAAAAATTAAGAAAATAAAATATTTGAAAATATATTATAAATTTATTAAAATAGGTTAATATACAATTATACATAAGGGTTATATATGTACAAATTCTTTTTATTGATTCTAATTTGCTTTTTGAATAAATTGATTTTTATATTGCTTTCTGAATAAATTAATTAATCTATTGTTGATTATAAAAAAGTGAGAATTTTGAAAGAAAATAATAATAATAATATTTAAATATAAGCTTATAATTTTTAATAAATTAATATATGCGGGGCATGTCGGGACATGGTCGACCCATCTCGACTCTATTTTTAAAATGAAGTCAAAAATTTTGACCCATATTTATACGAGGTCAAAAATATATTGATTTTAACCAGCTAAAAATAGGTTGGGTAAAAACCAAGTCACGGACTGACCTGCCCCATTTCCCACCCTTATGGAAAGGCTTTCTTTGGGTGCGTGTATATTTGGCCGTGGATGTGCGGTTGTATTTTGGCATACTTTATGGAATTTAGAGGCAATAGAAGTCTGATAAAACATGCTACAAAGAAGCTTTAGGATATTGTTTTTCACTTGCAAGGCAACCGAATCCTAAAAGAGGAAATTCAATCCCTCCGCCATCTCTCTTTCTTTTGTCCTTTTTTGGGATGGAAATCCCCACCATCTTTTGTTTTGAAATTTGAAGAATCATGTTGGATGACTGTGAATCGATTCCAAGTGAAAGGGAAGGATATGAAGTCATGGGGCTTGGAATCGAATATTTTGTCGATTAAGAAGATCAGATAAATCTTAGACAAGAGAGAGTCCCAAGTCCACCTCTTCTCATGCGAACTTCCCCCAGCCACCAAACACGTGTTCTGTTCCGAACAAAAATCTTCCGTCCACGTCGCCCAATCAACAAGACTCCGCCCCCCTCGCCCAGGCTCCACAACTACCGACACCGCATCCCAGCCGTTGAACGCGTCAACGGCAACGATCGCTTCTCGAGGGGGAAATGAAAACGTCAGCTCCGTCTCGAGACGCGATTTTTAGGGAAATTGCTCGACACACGTGGCAGGTTCCGATTCGCCCTTTTCTCACCTGATCGTTTTCTTTCCTTAAAATATCGGTATCGAGTATCGTCGAGTGCCAAATCATCCGAGCAATCATCGAAGGCCACGTGGCAAGCGCTTTCGCTTCCCGAAATCCTTCGTGTAGTTTGTCGTCGTACTTCCCTTCGTACAACCGCGAGGGAACCCTTCCCATACGTGAGAGAAATCCCCGCCGTCCGTCGCACGCTCCTATCGAATACTCGCGAATTTATGGCTTCTTGGCCGTATCCGCACATTCTGTGGATTTGATTGGCGTACGGCCCGGCGGGTGCAGGCCGCCTCGAGTAGGTTTGCTGGCAGTGTGCTCCGTACCCTCGCGGCCTCCCCACTTGATGATCGGCCGCATTCGAATAGAAAAGAAATAAAGGCATAATGAGATTGTCGAAAAAGAACGGAACGACGATGAACGTCTGAGATGTCTTACGGGTGTAGCTTCTGTTGGGGACGGTTAACCTACAGTACGCCTGGCGAACGAAGCAGCGCCGCAGGACAGATGTGAAGAGGCAACCGACACGTGCGGCTTCCCAAATCCTGCACTATTATTAATTTTTTTTTTACGGGTGGACTGATCCGAACCGTCGAAATAGTTAGAGCCGGAATCTGCGGCGGGATGTTTTGGGAACGTCCCGCCGTTGTTTCGAGAGAGGAAAAGCTAGAACGGTCCAGGTTCGGAGTTGAAAGGATTGAATGTGGGGACTCGGGAGACGTCGCAATCTGGTTCTGGATTTTGGGTATGCGAGTGGATGCCCGTGGTTGTCGAATGGACGGTTTGGATCGCGGAAACTACGCAGAAGATCCAAAAACAGCCTCAAGAATAACTACAGAGCTGCTGGATATCCAAATTCTGAGTGAGAAAGCAAGACTCTTATCAGTTTCGAGACAGCGAAAGAACCCTAAATCTTATCTGCCCGAGGGAAAAAATCTTTCCCAAAATGGTATATCTCTGTTTATTTATGGATGTTTGCAGATCTCCCTCAAGTCTTCTCTTCTTTTCTCGTAGCTTGAGCTTCCGGAGGCAGGCATATATACAAGGCGGTGGGCTGAAAGTGGGGAGTTGAGGAGGAGAGATGAAGAGGGGAGGAAAGAAATCCAGCTGACAGAAGAGAGTGAGCACACACGGGGAATTGTATATGGGTATGCTTTTGTCGGTGCGTGCTCACTCTCTTACTGTCTGTTGCCTGAGCCAGAAGGAAGCCTTTGATCCGGTTCTTGTATATTTTTTTGTTCTTTTTTCGTTTCTCGCTCTCTTCTTCCTCTTGGTATCTTCTTCTTCCATTTAATAATACGGATCGACAAAACAAGTCGATAGTGAGTGGATGCAGAATGGGTTCATTGCAGCTGCAGTTGTGTGGGTTTTTTTTTTCTCCTTTAAATTTGTTTTTGGTTTTGGCTTGTCGTGTTTGTCGGGTGGGAGGGAGGTGAGATTTTCGATGTGTTTTTGTTGGAGGACGGAAAGAGGACGACTGTAGAACATTTAACGGAAAAGGTACGATTCGGTTCGCTCTTTTTTGTGTGTATTGTATTTCTATTGTTCTTATCTTCCTCTTTTTTGGCTTATCCATGCAACACGGGATTTTTCTTTGTGATGTCTTGGGGCTTCGCTTGCAAACAAGCTTGAGACTTTCGGGAAAGAAGCACTGGCTCCTGAAACGGAACTTGTGTTTTGTGGGGGCCTTATATTTTGACAAGCACCGGTCTTCTTACGTTCATAGGATGGTTTGAATTGGGAGCACTTCAACCTTCTTCTCCTCCTCCTCCTCTTTGTAGGACCCCTCATTTTCTCTTCGGTGGGTTTTGAACGTTTTCTAGGATTCGTTGTTTTTGTTCTCGGTGAGTTTTGAACGGTTTTTTTTTCCTCTCTCTCATATGCTGGTTTAAATGACGAGTCGTACGCGTACCTCTTGGTTGTTTGTTCCTTCATGTGGTTTCTTTCGGCACCATACATCTTCATTTTCTGAGAACCTTTTTACTCTCTCTCTCTCTCTCTCTCTCACACACACACACACACACACAGCAGTGGGAAGAAATGAGATTGCAGAAGTCCGCAAGTTTTTTTTTCCCACCTTTCTTTACCTAACCATAGAATAATCTTTACCACCACCTGCAATGTTTTCAGTATATAATTGCTGATGGATTTGTTGCCAAATGTTCTGGATATGAGATCAGTAATATTTTCTTCTTCTCTTTAAAAGAAATTTGACGTTCATTGGAGAGCGCACTCTCCCTTTTACCCATGGACCTCCTCGGTAGTTTGTGATTTCATGGTTTTTTATTTTGATGCCCGACAAGTGGCACTTGTTTTCAAGTTTATATCCCTTCTGCAATTCTATTTACTTCCCGTGTTCATTAAACTTCCGTTTCAGGTAAGTTGCTGAGTTTATTTATTATTTCTGGCTTTCTTATGGCTCACCCACAAGGTTGGGAACAGCTTTTGATGATGATGATGATGATGATTTTTGGTTTTTTGCAATCTGCTTTGCACGATCTTTAGAATATGGAAAGAAAACAGGTTAGTCATTTACTGATTGCTGAGTTTTTTCAACGGGAAGCTATGAACCTTAAATGGAATTAAGCAATAATTAAGTATGTTGGTGATTTCATAAAAAAAAAGTATATTAGTGATGGTCCTAACTCCTAAGCGACTTTAATCAGGTAATCAGATTTTCTGGTGATGGACTGATGGTCGATGGATAAGCATGTGGAAAAATGGTTCTTGCTGCTCTATACGATACTAGCCAGGTGGGTCTACTAAATTTATTGTTCATGGATGGCTCAGTTATTAAGGCTTTGTTTTTGTTATTTTTATGCATCAGTATACAAATAATTCCAACCAGATGCATGTATGCATCTGGCTCTACTCATCTACAACATATGCATACTAAGAAATATAAATAATCAATACAGAATAGAGCACCAAAGTCTAAACGACCGATGAAAACATAAACAATATCTAGCCTACAATACTTCCTAATTTTGAGATAGGACAATCTGAGCCGTTGATATGAGTTTTTTTTTTTTTCTTATAGTGTGTTTAAGAAGTAGTAAAACTTTTAAATAAAAAGTTTTTTATGTAAAACTTTTAAAATGAAAATTTTTTGATGCAAAACTTTCTGAATTAGAAGAAAATGACACGATATAGTAGGAGTAATGATGTAGAATAAAAAAATAAAGTTAAAATAGATAAATTGGTTGTACGGGTAGTTGCGTAAAAATAATTAAAAAGTAAAATAATTGTATAGAAAGATGTAAAGAAATGATTAAAAAATAAGATAGTTGTGAAAAGTGAAAAAATTTATATTAAAAAGTATTAATGAGAAAAGTTGTTATCATTGCCAAGCATCCCCCGGATATGTAACACCAAAGCCCACCAATCAACTATATCACTCAGAAGAGCTGGCCACTTGATGAGGTCCAGTGCTAGTGAACTTTGGGTAATTGAAGCACTACTTGGAAGTCAAACAGTTTGGAGCTAGACGTGTATATGTAGTCTTATTATGTGATGTAGAATGCTCCGAAATTTTGAGAATGATCGAGGGCGGAATTCTTGGAAAATTACTTGCGCATGTAATATGAAGAAATAAATGAGTTCTTGAATTTTTCCTTCATATACATGGAATACTAAAGTGGCTAATGTTTGAACACAACACAACAAGACACCAGTGGCATTAAGTTCCAATCCGGACAAAACAGCAACTCCTCGTTTAGTCTCAGATTGTTGCCTGCGAGGACCACCCACGATGGAGAAAATTCCAAAATTTCAAGCCCAAGGAAACCTTTTCTGTCAACCAAGACGTGAATGATGGGGACGCTTTGTTTGTCTCCTCCATAAGAAATTAATTTCTTATTCTGAAGGTACAAAGATTTTAATGTGAAAAGTTGTCCGTCTAACTGTCTAATCTTTCACTTCTTTTAGAAAATTCTAGGGTGGATCTATTTCTCTTAACTTTCGGAGGCCGAAACAAAAGTTATCAAATGTTTGCTTGGGTGTAAGACAAGGGCTCTGTGTTTAAGTGTTCAAGGTAAATAAAAATAAATAAAAATAAATAAATAGAAGTAGTGACTAATGATGTTGTTCTAATTTAAAAGTGATTTAAGCTAACAATAAAACAAAAAATGATAGTGAAATTGAATAAAGATCAAATAAGATGATGATCTTAAAAGAGAGAAGTTTTAGTGGAGAAGATAGGATCAAAGGGGAGAAATTCATTACATAATGAACAAAAAATAGATGAAAATGGCTTTTACTATTTCTTTTTACCCTAGTTGTGCTTTCTTAAATAGAATTTTGGGAGAGGAAGACTTGAACCATGTCGTTAATGAAGGTTATGATTATTAAATAAAATGAATATTTATGAAAAGTGTGGATTTGAGATTATAGTTTCTCTTTAAGTTCTTATTCTTCGAAATAGGTGGCAAGGAAAAATGTAAAATATAAATAGCATTTGCTTACCTTTTCTTCTTTATTTTGCAATGGATGGGTACCACTAGGTAGTTTCTATAGTCATTTGATCTTTCCCACTTAGTGAAGTAGCTTTTGTACAAATTTTATTATTCTTACGCAATTAATTTTTTGAAGTTGTTTTGTTAGTTATTAATAAGTGCATGAAGAAAGGAAAAGTCAAAGTCAAGGACATAGGATTGTAGCCTTTAAGAAATTTGTAGTATTTTTGTCGTGTGCTAGGTCTAGGAACTAGGAACATCATTATCAGTTATATGTATTGGAGAATCTTATAGCTAATTCTCGATATAACATTCTCATAAATAGTCTTGAAAGTTCTTCTACTTTTGATATCTCAGAATATACTAACTATTCAATGAAATTATTATATGTTTAATATCTTATGATAGGGTACCTATTCAATGTCGTGGTGGGATGGAGTTACCATTTTCCGACTTTTAGAAATTGGAGAGAGTAGGTACCTATCTTTATCATGGGGTTTTGTTTTTTATTGTATGCTGACTATAATGTTGTTGTTCTTTATAGGGTTCGAAGTTTTATTTGAAAGATTCTAGATATGTATTTCATGTTTTACATTCTTGTATAAAGGAGAATGGATAACTATTTGAAGTGGCCTCCAGCCTATATGTAGTAAACTAAGATATTTATTTTAGTACATTAAATCAGTTAAATGACGGTTGGTAGTGATTGCTAGATGATCAAGGATTTGACCATTTTAATTTCAATTACCCATATGGGGGAAGGGGGGTGGGATGCTAACTCTATTGATAAGAGAGTAAGGGGTATGTTGTTGTTTCAATGGTTATTGATTCTTCCTTCTAATGTCATGGCAATCTTCACCAAGTTTTCTTCTTTACCCTATTATTTTTCCTTCTTATTAATTAGCTAACAGGTCTTGGAACCATTAAAACATGATAAGAGTTTAGGTTTGAAGGTTTTTGCTAATTTCAGTTGACCTCTAATTTCATCCTTCTTTATTTCATTGGCATATTATTGTTGCAATCAAACATTTGGGCATGCAAAAGTAAGCATATTGCTTTCTGATCTCAAGCAATCTATGATGAAGGAAGTTGTGGTTTATGACAAGAAATCAATTGGAAATCATACTCTTATTAACTAATAGTAAGGGAAGTCTTTTCCAAATTATATTTTTTCATTCAAAATATTAGTTTTGTAATGGAGGTGTAATTTCTATGTTTGGGGCAATCTTTGTGTCAAGAAATCATGCACTCTAATTGCTTTGAAAATGTTGGAGATTTTATATATAGTTTATAGTATGATGCTATCACTTGAGACAATTGCATTTGAGAGTTAATCTCCTAAAAGTCCTTAAAACCTCAACATTATCATTGATGAATAACTAAGCCTTAAAACCTCAACATTATCATTGATGAATAACTAAGCTTGTGTCAAGCGGGGAAATGTTTGGTATCTTGTTGCACAAGGAAGATCTTTTGAAGAGGTGCAAATTACAAATAGAGAATGATAATATGGAAGCAATGGAAGATATTTATTCTTACAAGTGGTGCAAAAAAATATTATTAAGGTGGTATTATAGATGTCAAAGGCCTCAATAAATTACATTCAGAAAAGAATTTGTGTGTTTTTTTTTTTTATGGTGAAGGATTTGTGTTTTAATTGTGATATGTTTAGTTGTTTTATGTAGGGTGGGAACAATCAAGGACACTTTTTACAAGAGTTAAGCAAATGGTATAGAAAAGGCGAAACTTTATTCACTAAATTTTCATCTACGGGTGTGTTTGGCAATCATGAAAACTTGTCAACTTAAAACTTATTAATCAAAATATTTTTACTTGCAACAAATACCCTATTTTTAATTGTTTCTTCGTATTTTCTAATACAATTATCCTACTTTTCAATAGTTTCTCTAAAACTATCCATATTAGCTTTCCAACTAAATGGAAAATAGGTCCTGAATTTTTCTCTTTGAATTGGTTAGACCAGCCAACTAGGGGGCGGGCAATATTTACTACTAGTAGTAATCAATTTTTGGTAGTTTAATAATTATTTACATTGTCAATCAATATCTTTTCAATAAAAATGTTGAGTTAAGAGGCTAAAATCAACCTTTATATGTGCGAATCTAGTTAATAGCCGTAAGTTCATCTACCAATGAAAATCCGACCAAATCAAAACAATAAGCAATTTACAAATAATAACATAAGAATTTATGTGAAAAACCTTTAAAGATGAAGGAAAACATTATGAGATAAGAAAAGTAAATAATTTACTATGAAGAAATAAATACAACTACAATCTTAAGTTTATACTCAAACCCTAGGAATAAGGAATAAATCAACTATTAAATGAAAAAGATCACTGTGAAAGCCATTGGTCTTACACCAAGTTAATTTCCCTTCCTTTTCCTCCTCCTCCTCTTCTTCTTCTTCCTTAAGGAAAGTAACCCATCAACTAAAAAGTCTTGATTTGAAACCTTTCTACTTACTTTTGAGAAACCTCTTTAAAATGTTATGGATTTAGACTGATAACAAAAGGGTAAAAGAAACCATTTTCTTCTCTCACATAGGGGAATGAAAAGGGGGTAAAAAATGCAAGCACAAAACGACAACAAAGGGAAGGAACAAATATCAATTTTTTAAAATGGTCCTACACATGCCCCACATGTGTTAGACACAATAATCTCCTCCTTTAGACACATGAAAGGCACCAACCAACCCATTGCTTATTTAGCATTCATTAACCAAGTCTTTACAAAGACCTTGCTTGTCCCTTGTAATCACCTTAGTCATATGTCCATAGGATTTTCATTAGTATGAATCTTTACAATCTACATCTCCTTATTCTCAATTATATCTTGTATCTAATGATGCTGGACATTTGTATGCTTGGTCTTGGAGTGGTATGTTACATTCCTATTTGATTCATGGCACTCATCTATCATAGTGTATAATATATTTCTTCTACCTCAAGCATAATCATGAAAACATCTCTTTACCCACAATAATTTCTCATCAACTTCTATAGTTGTAATGTACCTTACCTTTTTTGTAGATAAAACAACATATTTTGCAACTTGGACTGCCAAGGCGTGACTTTCCCTGCAAAGGGAAAACATAACCAAAAGTAGACTTCGCACAATCCAAATCATTTATCATATAATCATATTTGCATTCGTATATCACTCCAATACAAGATAGGATTGTCACCACTAAAGAGGAACACACACAAGAAGTGCCTCTTAGATATCTAAAGATCCATTGCATAGCCCTCCAATGCTCTTTGCCTGAATTGGCAACATACTAGCTCGCAACTCCAACCGCATGAGAATTATTTGGTCTAGTATAAACCATCACATAGATGAGACTCCCAAATGTAGATGAGCACGACATGGAAGGGATGTCTCTTTTTCCTTCTTCATAGTTGGATACACCCTAATACTCGACTTAAATGATTGGCTAGTGGTATAAAAGTAGGCTTAGCATTTTTCATATTAAACTTTTTAAGCACTTGTTCAACATACTTTGCTTGTGATGGCCACAACATTTTTTCTTATCATGAGATAATCGTTTCCAAAATCTACTTTACTTGTCCTAAGTCTTTCAGCTCAAATGACTTTGCCAATTTTTGTTTCAATTTGTTGATTCTATCTTTATCTTTTTCCCCCATTAGCTTGTTATCCACATATAGGAAAAAGACAATGAAATTTACTTTTAGAAAAATGTTCTAATATATATCATGTATGTTTTTCTTTAGCCATGACTTCTCATAAAGGTGTCAAACTTCTACCTTAGTGCTTGCTTTAAGCTATCTAGGCATTTTAACTTACAAACCAAATGCTCTTTACCTTGGGTTTAAAAACCATCTAGCTAACTCATGTAATTTTTTTCCTTTAAATCCCCAAAAAAAGGAATAGAGTCCTTCCATCTATTTGCTCAGTCTCCAAGTCTTGACTTGCGATTAGACAAGAACTAACTTGAATGGAAGACAACAACTTTTAAAAAATCTTCTAATATACACACAGTAATCTACATGTGTTTTTCTATAGCCATGACTCCTTGTAAAGAAGTTAGACCTCTTGTACCATTATCTTGCTAGTTGCTTTAAGCTATATAGACTTTTTAACTTATGCACCAAATGCATTTTACCTTGGATTTTAAAATTTTCTGAATTTTTCCTGTGTTGGAATTTTTTTTCATTCAAATCCTCATCAAGGAATGCAATTCTGACATCTAATTGCTAAATCTCAAGGTTTTGACTTATAGTTGGACCCAAAACAAGCTGAAATGGAAATGTATCTTCACAACCAAAGTGAAGATCTCATCAAATTATACTATTGGACTTGAATTCTTGAGTTATGATTTAGTTAACCTTTAAAATCATTAGTTATCATATTTTAGTAATGCAAAATCATAAACTAACATAATGGGTATGCAACATATATACAGTAATTTCATATAGCTATTGGTCATGAATTCATACTCTAGGATTGAATCAAGTTTAAATCTCATTAAATTATACTTCATTAGTATCATAATATACATATTTTACTTTATATTAAATATGCGATTGAAAATCTTGAGTTAAGTCCAAGCTTTGAGCAAAAATTTCAATTTCAAAGCTTACGTTTCAATATTTCTAAGTTTCCTTCACTTTAAAATTTTAAAATTGCTTCTTTTAACTAAAACCTTTCATCATCAATTGAGCTTTATATTTGATATTTCCACTATCATCATTTTTCACCTTGAAAACACAACTTGTTTTGCAATTTCTTTCTTCTCTTTGGAAATTCAGCCTCATAAATTTTATTTTATTTTATTTTTACAAAGAGAACATTTCTTCTTGCATTATTTGCTACCTTTTTCTCTTTCTTTCTTAACATTTATCTCTGCAATGCATTATCATTCTCCTACATTTGATAATAGAAGATGCTCTAATAATGGACTTCTCCTAGAAGGTTGGCGTTCTTTAGCATACCATAATTGGAGCTCCATAAGTTCTTCTAGTTGAATCATTTACCCATCCCCCATTAAAAAACTTCCTTCGGGATGATGATATCATCTTTAAATTCCTAAACATGTCGCATTAGAAAAAGACTAGGAACATAACAGGGTATCAGGACTATCTCCTTTGATTTCTCCTATGGTTCACCCATTTCAAAATTTCTATTTCGAAATCATTTATAGTTTTATCTTTATGAATAGTCACATCTTTGCTTCTTTGTATTCTTTTCTTTTTTTAATGTTAAAGCCTACAGTCGAACTCCTCTTCACCATAACCCAAGAAGATGCATGGAATTGCTTTATCATCAAGCTTTAACCATTGTTCTCTTGGTACATATACAATGTCTT
>JAXCLR010000092.1:10258678-10281973 GCA_035584095.1 Annona squamosa | reverse complement strand
ATAACCCAAGAAGATGCATGGAATTGCTTTATCATCAAGCTTTAACCATTGTTCTCTTGGTACATATACAATGTCTTTCTTCCAAGTGCTCTCAACTGAGAACAAGACACATACTTGAAGTTCAACTCTCTTAGGCACACCCCCATTTAAAGCTAATGAAGGAGATCTATTGACTAAATGACATGAAACCTCCCCCAAAATGCCCTGGTAACTTTGCAAATGAAAGCAAACTCCTAATCCTTTCAAGAATTCTACTACTCATTTTTTCTGCCACATCATTCTATTGATGATACATTGAGATTGCCTTTTAATGTTTTGCTCTCATTCTCCTTGCAATGCATTTCAGACATCATTGATGTGTATTCACCATCATTGTAAGTTTGGATGCACTACAACTTTTTAGTCTCTCTTTCCACTATAACATGAAAATGCTTGAAGATGTCAAAAACTTGATTCTTTGACTTCATTGAGTAAACCCAAAATTTCCTTAAAAAATCACCAATGAAAGTGACCATGTTTCAAGATTCATGAACCACCAAGAGATTCATAGTTTATAGGCCCACATACATTAGAGTGCACTAATTCAAGAATACATAATTTTCTATTAATATGCTTTTGAAAAGAAGTATTATGATGTTTTCCAACGAAACAATCATCACAAGTACAAAGATATGCACATTCGATGTCCAGTAGAAGCTTTTTCCTATGAAGAATTTTACACTAACATGCTCGATTTGGATGAAAAAACATCCTCAATGGCATTGAGTTCATCTGTGACAACCTCGACTTATGTGATGGACAAAGTGCAACATGCCTTTCCCTTAGCCACAATGAGATAGCCCTGGACATGCTTCCAAGAACCCTTGCCAAACTTACTTTCATACAATTCATTATCCAATTTCAACTAAGAATTCGATTCAATGGAAAATTAGGCACATGCCTAACATTCCTCAAAACTTAAGTGCAACCTATATTGGTTTATAAACACGTATCACCAACTCCCACAATTTGTGATTGCCTATCATTACTTTTATATACTACTCTATAGTTAGCAATAAAATCTCTCTTGGAAGTGAAATGATATGCGGATCTAGTGACAAATCTTTGCAATTCCCATGTAATCACATCACCACATTTGAAGTTATATCAAAACGTCACAATCTAAAGAAACTGTTGAAATGGTGCTTTAGCATCATCTTTTTTTAATTCATTGTTTTCTCTATCTTATTCGAGCTTCCAACAGTTCTTCTTAATGTGAACCTCCTTGTTATAATACTAACACTTGCCGCTTTTACCCTTGAATGCTTGCAATTTTATAACTTTCTAGACTTGATTCTTCCTCTCTTCATCATCATCAATGCCTGTGAATGTGAAGAACCAAGTGACTTCCTCCTCATCTCTTTATTGAAGATGATACTTGTAACTTTACTCATCGAGTGGTTACCATTTGCAGCCGAGTTACTAACTAAAATAACTACAATGTCCCAACTCTTTGGCAAAGAGCTTAATAATAGATATATCCGCAACTCATCATTTAACACTAACTCCATATCTATTTACTAATTCATAATACTCTACATTGCATTCAAATACTCTGCCATAGAAGACCCATCTTTGTATTTCATATTCGAACCCTTTCTAAACAAGAAAGTCTTGCTACTTATTGTTTTCCTCCCATGTAAAGATTTTGACTTGGTTCACAACCCAAATGCACTTGTCTTTGTAGATATGGTCAAAAACACTATACTCTAGGCACTGCCTTATGTGTGTAATTGAATTTCTATCCAATGTATTTCACTCCTTATCAAATGTATTTAATGGCTTAGCTCCATCATTTTCAATTGGTGAGTAGAGATCATCGGACACCAATATGTCTTCCATCTTAGCTTTCCAAATAACCTACTTGTGTCTTTTAAGTTATTATCCTCTTTGAAGTATCAAAATTTATTTTGTATTTGCACATAATAACCCTCATCTATGCTCCGATACCACTCTCAAGTCAAGAGGATAAAGCAAACATCTAATATGTGTGAATTCTACTAATAATCACAATATCTCTATTGTAATTATCTTTTTAGTTTCTTAAATCTTCTTATTTTCATGCTTGAAGTAGGGGATGTGGGATACAAACCTTTCACTTTTCACTTTTTCTAATGATTATTTCATTAATCATAAGGAACCTCTTTAATTAATTAATGTAGCTAGCAATGAGGCCTTTAGCCTCATTGAGGGCAACGAACACAAAAAAACTCTTTGCCTAAAAGATTGAAGTTTGTTAAGAACTCCAACTGAAGTACGAGCATTTCATTCATGAACTCGAAAAAATTAAATTAAATAATTTATTATCACAAACTCACTTATTAATATAGTTTCCATGATGTTAGAATTTCCATCTCTTTTAAAAGTTGAAACTTTATCAAATTTGTATTGGAAGATATCTCAAAAGTAGGTGTTCATGATCTTGACAAATTTTTATGATGTGTCTACTTTTCTATGTGATGTAGGACAAGTAGGGAAGAATCTAGAATAAATTGGAAGGACTCTTGAAAAGGGAAAATAAGAAAGCAAGTGGAAAATCAGAAGAATTAAGGTTTGGATATTTAGAAGAGAATTTCAAGAAAATAAGGATTTTAATTAATTATTTGAATAATTTATCTCACATGTGAACTAGACAATCCTATTCATAAGAAGAAATATATTAAGGATGTGTTTGGAAAGTGATAAAACTTTTAGGTAAAAAATTTTTGATATATAAGTTTTTGAATTAGAAGAAAATGATGTAATATAATAGGGGGAATGATAAAGAGTGAGAAGATAAAGGTAAGATAGATATGTTAGTTTTTTTATGTAAAAAAAATAGATATGTTAATTGTGTAAAAATGATTGAAAAGTAGAATGGTTTTATTTAAAGATGTGAAGAAATAATTAAAAAATATGATAATTATAAAGAGTAAAAATTTTAAGTAGAAAAATTTTAGCTTGATGTTTTTTTCTTATTACCAAACTTACCCTAAATAATAAGAAATATGACAGCGTATACAACAAACTAACAAAATAAACAAATTTGTGCAACTATAATAACTTGAAATAAAAATAAGCAACCTAGGTCAATCTAAATGATCCATTAATAAATCCCCAAATAAACCCTAAAATTAATTCTAATTCAATCCTAAATTGATAAGCAATTTAGGTCAACCTAATTCAAGATTGGAAAGGCAAGCTACTATCATAGGGTGGGAAGGAGACTCTATAAAGTTGTTGTCCAAGCAATACATTGCTATATGATGAGTCTTTTTCTCTTACCAAAGGATTTTGGTAATGAAGTGAATGGGATGTTGAGTAAATTTTGGTGGAGAAAGAAAGAGGGGTGCGGGAGAATTAATTGGATTTCATGAAAGAGAATGTATCTTTCTAAAGTGGTAGGAGGTATGAGATTTCAGGAGTTATTATCTTCTAACTATGCACTTCTCGAAAAACAAATCTAGTGGCTAGTAGATAAGCCAAATTCATTTTGCTATAAAATTTTATAGCCAATATATTTTCCAAAAGGGAATACCTAGGCGTGTAAAGGAAGGCATTAAGTCTGGCTTCAAATGGAGACTAGGGAAAGGGAATCAAATACATTACTTGATGGATTGATGGTCAAGAAAATGGCTAAGGAAGAGTAGAACCCTCCCAGCTCATGTGTTTGAAGGTGTTTTGGTGAAGGAATTTGTTAATTGGGATTTGGGAACATGGAAGAAGGATAAGATCCTGGAGGTGGTAGGAAAAAAGGGTTGGAAAGCCATTAATCCGATTCTCATCCCAACAACATAGGAGGAAGATAGAATGTTCTGAATTTGGGAAGCAAATGACGTGTATAGTGTAAGATCAGCATATAGAAGACTAAAGATGCAGGACTTCCCAATTTGAATTCCAATTTATCCACTAAATTTGAGAGGTGCGAGACAAAATTAAGTCTCAAATGGATTTGTGTTTAAGGAACTTTGGAAGACAAAGCTCTAGAGTAAAATTTTGGTATTCAAGTGGGGCTATTCCAAAATGCTTTGCCAACAAAAGTAACTCTAAATAAAAAGGCTTAATGGTGGAGAAGTGGTACAATGTTGGAAGAGAAGCAGCACAATTGAAACACTCACTATGGAGGCCATGGCTATGCTGTTAGGCACAAAGTTAGACGTGGATATGAGGAAAGTGATTCTTTAATTCTTATCAATTTTTTGACCAATTCCAGTTCAGTTTGCTCTCCAATGGGAAGGATTATCTAGGAGATTAAAGAGTTGGCATCAAATTTGAAAAGTGTCACATTTCTTCATCTATTAAGATTTGGAAATTTTTTGGCTCATATCCTAGTTGATTATGCCTGTAAAACTATTGCTTCAAATTTGGTGTGGTGTCGTCATCCACCGAGTTGTATTGTGAATCAGTTACTTGTTTTTTTTAAGAAGTATTGGATGTTATTAGATATTTGTACACAATATTTATTAGCAAAGAAACATCTAGTAACCAAAATAAGTTCATTTAACTAAACAAAATTTAGTTGCTAAAGCCTTATTTGCATCAAAATCTTGCAACCAAAGATTTTTAAAATTTTTGGGAATGCTTTTATGAAACCCCTTTCGTATGTAACCTCCTTCATTATTAATATATTGATGATTCATGGAAAATCTACTCCATCTATTATATTTTGCATCATTTGTATTACCATGAAAACCCTTTCATTTATTTAATATTATTATGGATGAGCCTCATTTAGGAATATGTAAAATCAATATAATAAAATTATTTAATACTAAATATCAATTTTAAAGTAATATTTTCAATATCTAAACTATCTAAAATATTATTACGATATAGATAAATGATTCTATAAAGTATTATTACATTCTAAAATATGTGTAAATGTATCTAAGCATTTTTAATAATTTAAACACAAATATATCTATTTTCAATAAATGCGATCTCCTAACTATAAATAATATTAAATATAATGAATAAATTGGATCTTGCATCAGACATCACAATCTTGAAATTTAGAAAAGTTACATGAAACCACTTCTATATAATTCGATTATACGGAAACAGAGCCCATATATTAGTAGCTTAATATAATTTTTTCAATTGAAGTTATTGTTGCAAAAAACTTAAATTTCTTGTAGTCTTGATGTCTCAACCTGTATGATTCTTCAAATTGTTCAATTCATTGGCTAGGAGGAATGCTTTCATCCTCCGTTTTCAATTTCAATGGAAGCATCTCTTATGGTAGACTAACTATGCACAAAAGTAAAGCTTTTTATCCACATGGCCTTACTAATATTTAGACTTGTTAACGTTGAAAGCTTTCTTTAATAACAATTCTTAACAAAGTAATGGACGATCCCTAAGGAGAGGATGAATCTTATGTTTCAAAAATTTGAACTGCAGATATAGGAAACTTAAGTGAGGGCATTTGAATAATTTAGCCTAATTTCAGTGCCTATTATATTCTCTGAGATCTATGGTCTTTAATTCCACTAACACTATAATGGTAATGCAACCAGCATCCAAAGTCTATATCTACCTTATTAACTCTCAAGCTCCAAGGGACTCCTAACTAGCTGCAATCTACAGCTACCTTCTAAATCTAATGCTTTGTACGGCTTTATAAACTGTAATCTACGAACTATTCTTGTAGTTCAGGTAACCTGTTTTCTCACTAAGGAACAAAAGGAAATGCAAAGAAATAACTAAATTCTACAAATAAGGTAAACACCAGATGAAAGCTCTTTCTGCGAAGAAAAACATCAAAGAAGATTATCTTCAATGTGGAAAATTTTGTTCTTCAAAACTCTTTGAATCCTTGATTCTATTGAGAAAGTTCACTTAATATGTTGGTAAAATCTGACCACCGAAGTTTTGGGAACGGAAACCTTTTTTAGATGTCATAAACCACCAGCCTATTGATGGATTTGTCACTTCTTTTTGTCTACTGAATGTACACCTTTGGCTAACCAAGCATTTCAATCTCTCCATAGTACTTGAGACTTAAGAGATGATAGACTATTTCATAGGTTGACCAATCATGTCTCTTCAAACAACTAATCAATTCCAGAATTGTTCTCCCAAAAGTGCATTGATCATTTGGCTAGCTCTTTAGCCTTTCATGCATTTTTGTTTTCATGAACTCTGTAGATACATTAAACAAACTGTATACAAGTTTTGTTATTCACCAAAAACAATCCGTGGAGTCGACAGTGTTGATCGAAATGATAGAAATAGGCTCAGATTACACAGGAATCGAGCCTTTGCACAATGGTAAAAGTAGTCGTTATGGACCCAAAGTGGTCCAGCCCTTTCCCGGGCCTTGTGCACAGTAGGGGCTTCATGCACTAGGCTTCCCTTTTAGTTTGAGATTACATAATGCTTTGAAACTCCTCTTTCTGGGTTCTGTCAATATTACATTACTGTATACATGGATGAAGGAGCCAGAAAAATGATCTCGAGAATGCGTGGTTGATATTACATGAGTGCTAATGCAAAATTCATGATAAATGCAGTAGAATTTAATTAATTAGAGCATGCCTCTATCATATATGGGATAATAGAAGTGGCAAAATTTTCATGAGATTTGGTGAACTTGATATGATATGAAGAAAAATGAGAGGTTGAAATTTTATGGGATTGCATATTCAAATTGAAAGTCTGTGCTTCTTATTTTATTGATGTATATCTGTAAGAATTTAAGATTAAGGTGGTATAACAATGCGATTGAATATGAGGAAAAGATGAGATGAAAAGAAGTCCCCGTTGAGACAAATATGATGGTGTTTTCTAATGCAACAAAGTTGCTTGCGGAAAACAATTTTTTCACGTCCTCTGTTGTTTTTATAAGAAGGATTGCAGTCATCCGGAAGGAATGGCCAGCATATGGTAATGGTGGCAGCTAACCATTTAGGTGATTCTAGCCTAGTATCGCCTGTTTTTGGCATGAAGGGAAAAAATGCGGGGACCTCGTTTCATATGTGAATAGATTAAGACAACAAACTTTATTTATTTATTTATTTCTTTTGATAGAACAACAAACTTTATTGTTGACAGTTAAATTTATTGCAATTTTCTCATACAAGGGTACATATGTACACTACAATATTGCTTTCGAGAACGATTATGGTTGCCCAAATTGTTGTTGATGCACTGCATGCCCGGTTGTTGATGTCCATTAGCAACAAAGTATCATCGATGATATGGGCAAATGTTAGTAGCCAAAATCATATCAGTCAATAAAATGTGAAGGAATAGAAGCCAATTCATAATAAAATTGTAACAAATTTTGTTGCTAATAATAAATTTTACTGTAATAGATATCATACAAACTGTATAAATCTAGGTATTTTACCCCCTTTTTGTTGTAAATGTTGGGCCTGATTACCAGTGAGGTTTGGTGTGAGGTCTGCTCATGCGGAAGGTATGAAGTAGATATATAGAGAGCATTTCTAAAATTTTCAATTGTCCGTTAACAAGTTCGATATGCGGATTGAAGAGCTTACCCAGCCCGATGTTCTCGTTGAGTTGCGATTCTTGTAATTTGGATTAAAAATGGAGTAAATGAGATAATAACACATCAATCGACAGTCATAAACAATTTACTACTTTCCAAGCAGTAGCGTATGAATATGATCTCATATATTGATTTTGGATTCTATCTAACACTGAATATTCTAAAAGCTATGACCACCTCAATGTGTGAAGTGCTCCAATTAAGATGGGGAAGAATCGAAAATGCGATGGGGCTTGGTCAGTGACAGCAGGCTGCAATCTGGCAGCTTGTTCTCGTGAAGATAGAATGCTTTCCAGATAGAATGCTTTCCATCTGTGAACTGGAGCAGAAATCCTTTAAACTGTTTGTTTATTTGAGCCCGCAAGTCGTAGTCGACACATTAGTTCTTCCAGATCGATTCTGAATTTTGTATTGGACATTATTCAACTGAATCTTTATAGAGTACAATTTGCCTGTGTATGCTACCTTGCTCACTTGAGAGTTACTTGCCGGTTCTTATTGGTCCATATTATTCCAAAATGAAATCTTACTAAATTAGTTTAATTTTGTGTGTGAATTGTGAGGAAAAAGGCTTCTTAAATTGGCTTCTCATTTTTAGACGAAATCAGCCCATTTAAATCAAACGCAAGCCTCACTTCAAGCAGTTTTGATTATGGTCATCAATGTCCTTTGGATTGGATCACAGTAAACTTAGGTTTTCAACAAAGAAAACTAAACAATAATATGCGATTTGCTAATCCTTAAAGGGTGGATTAGCACCTGCTTTGTTATTGATTTTGAAAGGACTCTAGAATGACATAGATTTCGAGATCCGGCCCATTATAAAGAAATACAAATGCTTGACATTGCTATTGATTAAGCACAATTTGTAAACCCTTGTCCTTCTGTGGCTCCAAGGAAACATACACATAGCACCCCGAGAGGACGAATTATGTACTTTATTTGTCGAAACTAGCATTTGCATCCTTTGTTCCTAAATTTCATATGGTAAATGAAAATCGCATGCATCTTCTCGATAAGGATGTTTATAATTATTTTATTTCTGCTTATTCTCTCTTCCTATCGCTATAATTTTCTGTTGTGCATTTTTATTACCGTTGTTACTATTGGCCAGTTACTCTGATGCAGGTGAACCCCCGTTTATCCCCACCCACATGACGCTGATCTTAGGGGTTGGATGTTATACGCATAATGGGTCCGTCATAGGAAGCCATAGCAGGCTCTACAAAACAATAAGAATGATTTCGATTGGATGGGTTGGAGAAGACTTGATAAGATGAGGGGAGAGCGAGCTTGAGCTTGAGATTTGGAGACTGGGCACCCTCAATGAGAAGCAGAAGCTTTCTTTCTGCCGTGAGTTTTACTGTTGAGAATGTTGCTATTTATAAGTTTTTGGGTGCTGATGTGGCCGAAGAAATGGCCTTCCCTTGTTGGTTGTGAGTATCAGAGCTTATGGATGCTTTGGCCACCTGAATGTTCTCTGGACTTATTAATAAACCTTTAGCGTCTTCAACGATACCTGGATGAATTTTTGTTATTAACATGCTGAAATGAAAGCTAATTGCTTTTCTTTATGAAGCAACCATGCTTGTCTTCGCTCTTCATTGAGCTGGCTGTAGTGGGTTGTTTGAGGCAGGCGGATTCCTAGTTTCACAAGATATTTGCGCTGTAGTAATTTCATTGACTAGGCCGGATCTCCCCTTTGCAACAGGCCTCGCTGTCTTCTTCATTCATTTGGAAATAGATAGACAGATACCCAGCTATCCTATTTTCATTCTAGCTTGTTGCCAGAAAATGTTGTTGGCCCAGTTCCATGACCGAGCTTGCTAATTGGGGTATCTACAAATTGACAAAACTAGCAAAAGCTAATTTAAAAGACAATCTTTTCAAGTGGGGAAGCCCGTTTGCTTCGGCGAACCCAGCGCTGCCAAACTACCTTTTTTGAGGAAAAGAAAGGCCCTATCCAACTCCTTAGGATATGTAAGGGGGAAGGGATGGAGCGAACCGAGTTTTCCATTGCCAAAAAATAATTTGGACTGACTTTTTCCATTATAGCTTGTGGTGGATTATCTTACCATACATGATTTTCCAAAACAGACAAAAAAACAAAATCCGCTAAGGAATATGCGACAGCATTCTCTTGCCTTAAAATATGATGGACCGAAATGTTGCTGGTGGAGGAGAGAAGATTTGATCTCTCCAATAACATTTCCAACTAAGGAGAGGATGGGGTAATCATGCAACAGAAAATTGAAAAGGAAAAGTGAATTAGATTCCATTTTTCGTGCCTCAAATTTATGAATGCCTGAACTCTTAAAAGAAAGGCAATAGCCTCCATAAGCAAAGGCTCAATTGCACCACTCCGTCTCCAACCCTTTACTGCAATGAAGAAACTCGAAGAAACTCCTAAAATCATGGATGACAGCTGCCAAACTACTTGGATATGGCTTATGTACACATGTCAAATTTACCTAAGCATTCGAAAGGAGAAAAAAGTTTTCTTTTAATAAGTTTGTCCCGAAGCCGTCATGGCCATGTTTGCCAACATCCTCCAATTTGGTCTTAATTGCTGGCAGACTCATCTCGTGGCTTTGTTTCTTGGAGCAAGGAACACCACCAAGGCGGATCATCTAAAAGAAACACATGGAAGAGGACCATTACCTAAGGTTTACAATAAATGTGTTCAGATAGCACAAGAAACAGAACTGAAAATCTAAAAAATATTATTAGAATATAGACAGGAATCTGTTATTTAGTGGATAAAGAGAAAATTGACTAGGAATAGCGATGAAATTCGGATCAATTAATGTTGCAAAACTATATATGACAAGTATGGAAAGCGGATGATGAGACATCTTATTTATTTTTCAAGAACACCAACCCGTCTCGAATAAAAATAAAAACGAATATAAGCTCAAATCCCTTGGTCACAACAATTGGGTAGTGGATCAGCTTGTTCAGGATTAACAAATAAAGGTTACAGCACAAATTGATGGACGTACCCCATAAGATCTTTCCAACATAATCCCATTTCTCTGGAGAGGATGCATTTCAATTTAAAGGTTTCACGTAAAGAAATTAGGAGCATTGCACCTTCTTTCTCTCTTTTTCATCTTCTTTTAATTGGATAATATTTCTTTATTGTTATCTATATTTTTAATATTCATTATGTTTAAGAGGCATATTTATTTATTTATTTTACTTTATAATTTATGAATTATGAATATAATAAATAAATTATATACATATAATGAAGCCAAATGTATAAAAGAATGAATACTTATTGGTAATATTCAGGAAGATGGGGTCATTTTTTCCATTTTAGGTACAGGTGGGTCTCATCTACCAGATTGTTGTACATATATATTGTATTAGGAATTTTCGTATAAATAGAAGTGATCTTTAATTACATATGCTTCTGATCCTATATATATATTCCAATAAAGGAGGAGGATTTTCAATGCGGGATATAAAAACAACCGCTTTATGGTTTGGTTCTTTTGCGGGTGTATTGATAGAGATGAATCGTTTATTCTTGGATGCGTTGGTATTTCCCCTTTTTTTTAGTTACTGACTTGGGAGTGGGTGAATAAAAAAGATTCGAGGTGGAATAAATTTTCTATCACCAACTCCCTCTATTTTTGATTGTTTAGGATAGGAAGGAAAGAAAAAGAATAAAAGAGTGGAATAAACTTCAGCAAAATTTGTGTTCAGGATAGAATTAATAGAGGTAAAATAGAAGTAGAAATAAATAAAAGTGTAGGTTAAGGGTAGACTCTTCGAGATCCTACAAGACAGTAAATGAAATATTGGGATTAAAAATAATTAATAGTTCAAAATCATTATATTACCTATTATTTATTTTAAGACTTTAATTGAATAGATTGCAACGAAATCTTTCATAATCTGATTTTGGATTAGCAATTTATCTTCGATTTTTTTCTCGTTCCTTTCTTCTTTGGTTCTGATCAAAAATAGAAGAGTTTTATAAGTCCAAAGGAGGTTCATGGCTAAGAGTAAAGATGTCAGATGGGTAATTATTTTGCAATATACCAGTTGTACCCAAAAGAATTTCAAGAAAGAATCATGGGGCACTTTTAGATATAGTACTCAAAAAAATCAACACGATACACCTAGTTGATTGGAATTGAGAAAATTCTGTCCTTATTGTTACAAACATGCAATTCATGGGAAGATAAATAACTAGATTGAACGGAGGGAGAGGAACACGTGTACCGCCCTTCTATTCCATGGAATAAGAATAAATTCTATTCTATAAATAAAAAAATTAAGTCCTATTTCGGTTGGATCCGAAATGCACGAATAAAGAAGAGTTTAGAAATAAGGAATTAACTATGGATAAAACTAAGAGATTCTTTCATAAATCTCAATGGGGTTTCAATGAACCCCAGCGGGGTATTCATAGGCATTTGCCTCAACTAGACCGGAGGATCTATTTGATTATAGAAACATGAGTTTAATTGGTCAATTTATTAGTGACAAGGGAAAGTATTATCTTGACGAGCGACTAAATTGACCTTGAAACAACAACAAACAATGACTCTTGCTATAAAATAAGTTCGTAATTTATCTTCATTACATTTTCTTACTAATAAGAAACTACTTGCGAAATTCAAGTCGAATTCATAGAAGAGTAAAAAAATATGCCCCTGAGGAAAAAAAAAAAAAAGCAATATGTTTCGAAAGAATAAAAGAAATTTGTCCCGAACCCAAAGGGAGATAGCTTTGGGAAAGAAAAACAATGTGTCCCTGGAAGAGAAAAACAATATGTCCCTAAGGAAGGAAAACAATATTTTTCAAAGTAAAAAAAGCAATAACCATTATTTCTATCTAATCATGCTACTCCTTTCCTTTGATTTTTTTTTAGCTTACATTTTTCTCCCAATTCCAATTTTCAATGTACCTTGGCTTTGTTCAAGGTGACTAGTCAGAAAGGGATGAGACTAGCATAAGCTGAGATTTTCCATTTTGAATGCATAACAACCTTATTTTTCAAGTTTTTACTGCTACTTTTTTTTATTCTTGATCTAATTTCGCAATATTCCTAATATACGAACAATTTTTCATCCAAACTGTGGCATGTACTATATCGTCATGGGAAATGATTATTGGGCAAATCTTCCCATTTTTGTTTAACACAATCCTTTAATCAGCTAAAAAAAAGTAGGATAAATGAAAATATACCAAATTAAATTCATCCGGCGGTTTTAAAAGGCAGCTGATCATAGACCGGCTGGGCACAAATGATTGTATTTGTTTTTTAGTTTTTTATAAAATGGCTAATTTAGATGTATTTAATCCATATATCGAGTTTTACAATGTTGGAATATTATATATATTTTCTAGCATTTCAAATACAGAGAGTATTTCAGTCATTCTCGAGTCTAAAATATTCTTGTGTTTTAAATTTTTTAAAAAATATATACACATTTCTACGTCTTAATTTGGCAAAACTGGGTATGGATTAAATGGACCTAAGTTAATAATTTTATAAAAAATAAAAATATCATTTGTGCGCTGTCACAAATGGCTTCTAAGTTATCAGCACCCATTTTATAATACTTTATGGTATGTGCCGGAAGTGAATTTTTAATGAAAAGTCGTTAATATAACAAAAAAAAAAATTTAAATAAGAAAAAATAATATGATATAATAGAAGTGATGATAAGTATTAAAGAGAATAAAGTTAAAATAGATAGCTTAGTTGTACGAGTAGTCATGTAAAAATGATTAAAAAATATAATAATTGTACAGAAAAACATGAAAAATAATTTTAAAATAGGATAATTATAGATAACTAAAAGTTTTAAATTTGAAAAGTTTTGGGCTGTAAACAAACACACCCTTAGGATAGAAACCCTATAACAAAAAAAAACTGATTTTATGATAATGTTTTTTTTTTACGGGAATTTTATGATAATGTTAAATGCAATGAAAAACAAATAAAATTTTGATATAAAAAAAGTTTTAAAATGAATTAATGATTTTCAAGCGCAGTTAGCTGGATCAAGTCCACCACCAACATCATTATTACAACGAACTAAAATTGTTGCATAGGGCTCACGGAAATCTAGCCTTTATCCTTTTTCCTTGCACAGAACAGGAATCATTGGAGGGGCTGAATTCTTTTGGCCGAACTGGCGATGGAAACCTGCAACCATCCACATGCAATGTTATGAGACGTTACTCGGTCATACCCAAGTTGATAATGAGTAATGACCCACCCACATGACATGATATGGACCGACCCAAGATACTTTTACCATCTTTATAACGGCTTATCTGACTGGACCACTGCAAACATGCCCTTTCCTGCCACAATATTGGTTCTTGGATTTGCCAGTGTTCTAACTAGGGGTGTACATCCGGTAGGATTGACTAATCTCAATTTGTGATTTATATAGCAACATAATCCTTAAGTAATTATATTTTAAAATGGAGTATGATTATATACACCATGATATAGTTGAAGCTAAAATACAAAATTCATTTATTTATTTTATTTTTACTTTGATCTGATTTTTTCTTTATAAATATATTTTCCTAATTGTATTTAATCTATATATCAAAATTTTTCATTTTACAATACTTTTACATATTTATTTTTTATTTTTAAAAAATTATCAATTTCAGTGGCATTTAGGACATTTTCCACTCCTTAGAAAACTTATTTTTAAAAAATCGAAAATAAATATGTAAAAATATTATATAATAGAAAAACTTGATATATAGATTAAATATAATTAAAAAACAGATTATAAAATAAATGAATGTTGTATTTGAGTCTAAAATACATTATAGTTATATAATTATACTCCTTTTAAAATAATAACGTCTAGTTAGTGTTTATGTATCATATTCTAAAATAATACGTAAATATAGTCAATCCTACACAATGTTTGAATCCATTAAAAAAGTCAATCTTATATAACTATTTTTAAATAATTGAATATATTTTAGGCTATGTTTACGAAGTGATAAAATTCTTGAATAAACAGGTTTTGCTGTAAAAAATTTTAAATTGAGAAAAAATAATATAATATAACAAAAGTAATGATAAAAAATAAAGCGGATAATGGTGATGGAAATGCTGGATAGTTATATAAGAACATATGAAAAACAATTAAAAATAAAAATAATTGAAAATTTTGATTTGAAAAGTTTCTTACTATAACCAAACATACCTTTGTATTAAGACACGAAACTGGGTCGACAAAAAATGCGACCAAAGCCACCGCAAAAAGAAATAAAAAATGGAGCATGATCTTTGTGGTAGGGCACCGCCACGCCAACCGCCACGTGTCACCATCTAAGTCAGAGCTGGTCGTAATCCGGATGGCAGAAGCCACGTGCCGCCCCTTCAATTGCATGCGGTGGAGCTGGATCCTCTAGCCCACCGGAGTGAAAGGTGGGGCAAACCCACTCTCTCAAATTTTCCAAATATCGGATAACCGAGTATAAGGCTACGGAAAATGAAAATGCTAAGTGGTTTTACCGTTGAAGTCGTTTATATAGTTTTATACACATAATTCGAACTATAGTTATGTTTGTCAATAGTTAAAAAATTTCAAGTTAGAAATTTTTTAATTTAAAATTTTTCACTATCTATAACTATCATATTTTTTTAATTATTTTTTTACATTTTTCTATACAACTACCATATTTTTCAATCATTTCTACACAACTATTCACATAACTAACTTATGTATTTTAACTTTATCATCGTTATTACTCATCATTATCCTTATCATATCACATCATTTGACAATTTTTGTTCTTTAGAATTTTCATCAAAAGTTTTATCTATTCTCAAACACACCATATGTTGTAAATGTAATGATTTAAAAAAAAGTTATGTACTTGCCATCATGAATAACAAACCCACAAAAGGCCTGCCCCTTACCATCCTTCCAAATTGGAAGAAGATGAGTTAAGAGACTGATTACAGGAATCCTTACAAAAATACAAGTTTCTGTGCAAAAAATTTACAATGCTAATTGGTGGGGTAGCCCACCAAAAGCTATGAATCCTCCATCTCTTGTTACTATCTTTGCTTCTGCTGAGCCGTTTGATTTGCATTTCATAAAACATGCCGAAAAAAAATAATGATAAAAAAACTTGCCAAGCTCTCTAATATCTTCCAGTAGAAATTTCAGGGAAGTCTCCATCTTCCCTTCTCTCTTCCCCTATGATTGAAGTGATTAATACAAGGGAGTCACTTTCCGTTTTAACTCTTTTTATATAAGACCAAGTAGATATGCCATAAACTCCATCTTTGAAAGGTTGATAATTTCATAATCTACCCGACATCTAGTTGTCACGAAACTCTCATCCCAATTTCTAGTAACCGCTCCGTACCTTCCAAACCCGGTCCTCTCTTCTCTTCCTGCGTTCACATTGATTTTAAAACAATCAGTTGTCAGCCTTGTCCACCTCGCTCCACTTCCTCTAGCTTAAGATTCTCATTTTCTAGCAGTCTGGATGACTTGAAGTAGCGAAGGAAATCGCTAAACCATATGCCAACTGAGTCGGACCAACATCTACCATTGTTTTATTTCTTACAAACTAGATTTTCTAGCATATAGTGATATACAAACACGTCCTTGACTTCTACACCGCCTGAAGGACGTCCCATTAAACAAGGGATACTTTGCTGCAAAGTCAAAAAAGATGAATGTTGTCCTCTACAGAGACACCATCATTATAAAACATGTTGAGAGAGGCAACTAGGATTTCCCTCTTCACCAGAAAGCTAGAATTCCTCTCATCACCAGATTTGCCTTAGTTGGGAGGAAGTTAGTGATCACCTCTATGAGAAATGCTGGACTTTTTTGGGCTCCAATTTAATACTTAAAAGTAAGCACGGAAGCTTCATGATTATTCCTAATTTTTTTTAATTCTAAAATATTTTTAAAAAGCATTTATTATGTTTATCCATGCATGTGTATTTATAACTCCAATTTTATAATGCAAACTTTTATACATCATATTTATACTATACTTTTTTAAAAAAATTTAACAACTATATATTTATGCTAAAGGGATGCTATTTTTTACCCTCAAGTTGACTGTAGTAAATGCAGATGTTAAGTGAAATGTAAATACATAATCCAAACTATTGAATATGTTTTCTTGATTAGATATGAAATTGAAATAGTTTTCAAGCATTAAAATATGTATACTATAAATTTTAGAATAAACATTTCGATTTATATTGTTTTCCTCAACTCCATTCCACTTGATTATCCGATCTTATTCATATCTAATGTTAGCGTTTATATTTTGTTTTTAAACATTTGAAAGGGTCCAATGCACTGGGATTAATTCAATGTTTATGTAAGTATAGAAGTCTCCATTCTTACACTAGATTTTTAAACTACGATTTTTAATTCTTAAATTTAAGTCATGATGTTTAATCTATTTGTTCTTTCATGCCACTAAAAATAATTTTTATTGGAAACTTATATTCTGTAAAAAAAATAATTTTTTCAAGAGTGATTATGTAACCTTTAAAATTTTTTGAAAAATATATATTATAAATATATAGTATATGAAAGTTTGCAATGTCCGTAGCTTTTAGAATTATAAACAAATATAATTAGATAAAAACGAAAAAAAAAATACTTTTAAATTTAAAAAGATATTTTTTGAAAAAAAAAAATAAAAAAAACATGATGCCTCCATGCTTACATAAGTTTCTGTTGAATCCAAACCATAACTGATTCCCTATACAGAGATCATACTCGTTCAAATTTAGGGGAGTTTGGAGCCTGTGGTATAATAAGACATACACGTAGCCCGCGGGATCATGACCGTTGTCCTGGGCGCAGGGCACGTGTCAGAAAGGGAGCGGCGTTGGAACTTTCATGAATCGGGGGAAGTTGCCCAATCGCCATCCACGAGAAATTTCTAGGGAAGCCCCTGATGTTGGCTGGGATATGAAACTGAACAAAAATTTCCATCTAAAGACCGTTCGTGAAGAGGAGGGGAAAAAAAAATTAAAAAGTAGGAAAGTATGCATGTGAAAATTTTTTGGAAAATGAAAGAGTGCTACAACATCACAGGGTAATGATTATGAGCAGAGGGAATAAAAAATAATAGTAATTGTGCACAACGATGTGAAACAGGAATCGAGGTTGAGAAATAATAAAGATTCGATTGGTAAGAAGTGTGGGTGGAAAACAAATTTTTTAATCTACATTTTTCAAAAAATAATTCGACATTATCTAACCACCTTATTTTTTCTATTTTTACTTTTCTACTTCAATCATTTTATCATGTACATACACTACCCTATTTATTTCTATTTTATCTATATTATATTCTCTCACCTTTATACTTTTTAAAAATCTAACTT
The DNA here is from genome assembly GCA_035584095.1 of Annona squamosa. NCBI lineage: Eukaryota > Viridiplantae > Streptophyta > Magnoliopsida > Magnoliales > Annonaceae > Annona > Annona squamosa. Next base: position 10,264,061 of record JAXCLR010000092.1, on the reverse strand, counting down.
GTTATTTCTTTATTGTTCACGTTACTAAAAGAAGCTTACAAAATAAGATTTTTTTACCTCTTACCAAATGTAAACTGCGTTTGGCAGTGAGAAAAAAGGAAAAACAAAATTTTACACTTCTTCCTTCAAACTTTTTGTTATTGGCATCTCAACTCTCTGATTACTTTGTTTTTTCCTTTATTATTTATATTTTAAATCTTTATTTCATTTTTATATAAATGTTTTATTTTTTATTCCTAATGGTTACCGCATCATATCATGACATTAGTCTCTTATTTTTTATTACCAGACATACCATAAATATATCTTAAATTACTCTTTTTAGACTTCAAAATACTTTCCTGCAAATAAACACGTGGAAGGAAATGATGCATGGGAAATCCTACAATACTCTACGGGATTAGGCATGAGCCGTGGGCATTATCTTCTTAGCCAAGACTAACAAGAAATTAAATTTTTTTTTTTATAAAACTTTTAATCAATGTATATGTTATGTGCGAACATATATATTTTTTGAATTTTTAAATAAAGGGTATTTTAATTGAACATCTAGTTTCGGAAAATTTACCTTGTTTATAGTTATCTACTTTTTTATGGCAAAAAAAAAAAAATAGTTGTCTACTTTTTAATAACTCTCTTTTGATTTTCGTTGAAGAGCCTAATTGGATCGTTTTGCCTAGGTAAACTAGTTGTTGGGAACTACCGGTTTCAACATTTTTGCGACGGCGAGTTGGACCATTCGATATCGGGACATTTAGATTTTATTAGGAGTATTTGTAAAAATAGACCATTTAGCTTTCTTGTATTTTGCAAATTGGCACCATATTTTTTTTGAATGTATTGGCACCATATTTTAGGTATTTGCAAAGCAGACATTTTTTAGGTTTAAAATATTGCAAAGGTAAACTGTGTAAACTGGCGGAGTCGATGCGAGAGCTACGGTTAAGGAAAACGCCTAAATAACGGTATCGTGATTCTTGGCATACCGGTGTATGGAGAATTGCGGAAGACGGAGTAGAATCTGGAGGGTTTGCTGTCGGCATGAGGAGCTTTGTTGCAATTGCCTCTCTATCGATGTACAAACGTCAGGAAGGACAGCAGAGCTGCAGAAGGGCCAATTGAGCAAATGCAAGTGGAGGTTGATCCACAACACAAGCGCCACTTGGGGACTGGCAAGTGGGGGTTGGAGATTCTCAAAGGGCAGTGATCTTTGTATTTTGAAATCATTCACCTAGATGTATTTAACTTCATTGCACCTTGGAATATTTAATTTTTTTTGTATTTTTTAAAAAATTTTTACAAGACTGTTAATCTAAGTACATTTAACATGTGCATCAATTTTTACCATTTTTGATAATTTTAATATTTTTTGAATTTTTTAAATTCAGTAGCATTTTTAGTAATTTTAAATTACTAAAATGTTGCTGATTTTAAAATTTTTTAAAAACTCAAAAAATGGTAAAACTTAATATACATGTTAAATGCACTTAAATTAACATTCGTACAAAAAACGTTTCCAAAAAAATGAGTATTTGCATATAGGTGCACTGAAGCTAAGTGCGCCCGGGTGCATAATATCATATTCTGTGATCTTTTTAGCCTTGAAGGAGCTACTATTAGACTTGGCATAATGATGTATTTTTTTAAAAAAATTTGATGAAAAAATGATCTAAGCACATTTAATTAATATATTAGAATTTATAATTTTTCGATTTTTGAATTTAAAAATAACAGCTTTAGGGTTGAAAATTACTTAAATACCTCCAAAAATGGTTGATCTTTACATTTCAGAAAACATAAACACATATACAAAAATTGCGAAATTTAGTATGTGAATTAAATAAGCTTGAGTTGCATTCTTAAGAAAAGTTTAAAAAAAGTAAAATATCTATGTGTTTGGTCTAACATGTGCTCCTATTAATTAAGCAGGCAAAAAAGATATCTCCCATCCAAAACCTCAGCCACTTTACAAGGAGTATAGTTTAGTAATGATGCATAATTGTACGATAAATGATTTTGTTAGCTTGAGCTAAGCAAATGCTTCATACATGAAAAAAATTATTTACAAATATTTTTTTCTTTTTTCTCCACGGACTTGTTTATCGAAGTGTATTTAACATATAACCAAGTTTTACTATTTTTGGATATTTACATTTTTTGATATTTTTTAAATATTTATATATGTGTGTGTTCAAAATACCTCTATATTTAAAAATATTTAAAAAATATTGACATATATTTAAATATGATGAAACTTGGTTTATATGTTAAATATACTTAAATTAACAAGTGTGTAAAGAAAAGAATGTTTTAAATGAATTCTTTTAGGTAGGCTAAGCAGATCATTGCTTACCCTGAGCTAACAAGATCACGTCTCAAAGTATATCAGATATAATGTAAAATATAAGAAAAAATTACGTAGAAAATTTTAGAAAGTAAGAAAAAAGTAATGTGAAATAATAAAGATAATGATTATGAGTAAAAAAAAATAAAGATAATATGGATTGCATAGTTATATGAAAATTTATAAAAAAAATTTAATTATAAAGGTAATGATTAAAAAATAAAATAATTAGGTAACTAAGATGTAAAATCATATCAAAAGTTGTAGAGGAAAGAGTGAAAATTTTCAGCAGGATAATAGTCAGACAAAATCTACAAGTGGACCACTTCTAATGAAATAATAATAGTAATGATTGAACTTTGGAAAATACAATGATATGAAGTATTTGTACTTTTCTATTGTTAATTAATTATGAAATACGTGCATACCCCTCTGGTCAATATTATCTATGTTTTTAACTATTAATTCATGGAAGCTTATCGTTTTCTCTGAGATCGATTGTAGTTTCTTAAAATGAGTTGTAATATATACACTCGATAAAAATAAAAAATAAAAAAACTATTATCTATTCATATAGCTGATGTACATGTGTACATATTTCCAGTCTTTGATTCCCGCCAAACACATGTCCGCCCAATGAAAAAGAATGATTAGCCAGATAAGTTGTGCACTTTAATTTGTCAGGCTGATTGAAAACAACTATGCTGGAGTACATAGAAACTTTGGGTCCAAAATCTCATGGTGGTGGTCCGCATTTTACAAGGTAAGATAGTGGTTTTATAAAACATATGATGGTGAATTATTCGGTGATTGATATGAATGTGTATACAGTATTAAAATATCATCATTTTCATTTTTCAAGATAAATTTTCGATTTTCAAGATAGATTTTTTAATTTTCAATACAACTTTACTTATTCCCAACATTCATCATTATGTTATCACTCCAGATGCAGATTTAATCTAAGAAACTTATATAGTTTAAAACATGCTCTTAAAGTTTGAAGCTGAGTAAAGGTACCAGTGTTGTTCTTTTGGCTTCAGGACAATTGGTTAGGTGCATTCTAGTATATTACTAAAAATACTACTAAGTTGTGTAAAAAAATTTTAAAAAAATGGTTGCACCTAATTGGATTCCAAAAAGGTTATTATCAAATACACCCAGGTGCATTTAACCAATTTTTTATTTTTTGAAAATTTTCATAAATCCAAAAGTATTTAATATGCATATCAATTCTTATCATTTTTGAAAATTTTTAAATATTTTTGAATTTTTAAAAATAAGTAATATTTTTAGTAAAAACACACTTACATTAATAGATATGTAAAAAAAGTTTTTAAAAAATTAAAAATTAAGTATTTACACTTAGATGCACCGAAACTAAGTACACCACCATGGCACTGTTGTAGGACCCATGCAAACAAATGTGGCCGAAATTTCCTTGAAGGGACAAGTACCTCTAGCGTGTCGAAAAAGTAGCTATAGTCGGCCCCCTAGTTAAGACGACAAATGTTCCTAGTTTGTACGGGGAAAATGACATAAAATGACACACTAAAATAAGGTACGAAAAGGCCAATTAAAAAATCATAATAAATAAATTACTAAAAGATTTGAAAACAGCACTATAACTTCACAAGTCACGTGTACACACGTATTTTAAAGCCATGAGTAATAATCCCGCAGCAAACTAAAAGGTTAGTCTGGAGATTTTAAACCATCTATTTAATTTTGATTTTTAAATATGTTTTTAATGATAATATTTTATGGTGACAACTTTAGGACCGTAAGAAAGACTCCAGAATTTGGCGTGGAATGTTGGTATGACAGCTGCTCTTCTATCATTGGCCGGTCACTCCCGTCTGTGTGACATCATTGAATGGAAAGAAGGATAAGCCCTTGTCTCCGGTCGTCAACCTAGGCTCGAAGGCCCCCGCCATCCCAAGAAACCCGTTCTACGTCTCATGAATTGTGGACGACTTAACACCCATTCTACATCCCCGTTAATTGTGGACGACCTAACACCCCCATACGGGATATTAGAATTGGGCTCCGCTTAACTGTTTCATTCTTAATATCTCAATGATTAATAGAAATTTCATTTCATTAATTGCATTTAGCATCATTTAATTAGTTAAGAAATCAAATTTCATCAAAATCAAATATGTTTATGGCTGCATTTGTTTAAAAATATATATAATCATATATAAATTATAAAAAATATTTACACACATATTTGAGCTAAAAAATACTTATATATATATATATATTTACATTTACATTAGAATGTAGCAATATTTTAAAAATCATTATCCATATAAGTATTATATTTTAGATGGTTTAAATATCAAAAATATAATTTTAAAATTGGTATTTAAAATTATTTTATATTTATATACATTTACATATACATTAGAATGTATCAATATTTTTAAAATATTATGCATATCAGTATTATATTTTAGATAGTTTAAATATTGAAAATAAAATTTTTAATTAGTATTTAAAATTATTTTTTATTATGTTAATTTTACACATTTGTAAATGGGGCTGACGCACAATAATATTAAACAGATGATTGAAGTTACACGCAAATGGGGTTTAATCGAAGCATATCCCATTATAGTTTGTTTCCTCGCCCATCTAGTTTTAGAACATTGGTTCACAGAAATTTTAAGTGATCAAATCTGGCCCAATTATCATCGAAATCAGGTGGGATGTCATTCAATCAAGAGCATCATTACCTGGCTTTAATTCTCTAAATCAGCCACAAATCCGCTAGCGAAGGTGTTTTGCAAACTTAGTGAATAAATATCGGGTAAAAATTGTAAGAACACAAAGATGAAGAGTCAAATGCAAATACACCATAATTTTTAATAGCTTATATGATATATTGATAGTCAAATACAATAGCATGCGTAGTTTTCGACGAATGCTTTTCATTCGAACTTCGATTTTTTTTTTTCAAAAAAAAGAAAAAAAAAAGAATGAATGAATGAAAGATGAAAGTCATATTGATAAGTGCATGGATATGGCCGATTG
>JAXCLR010000092.1:10227176-10256647 GCA_035584095.1 Annona squamosa | reverse complement strand
TATATATATATCTATATATTTCACGTCCTTCCCACCAAATTAACTGTTGTTGACCGTTGGATTGTACTATCTGATTATTCTTTGGTAACAGATCTAGAGTACTGTTGGTTCATAATGGACGGTTTTCATAAATCCGCTTAATGTCTTGATTCTCTTGATCAACCTCTAAATGGGCCATCTGGCCATTTTAGAGATCATAATTATTTAATGTATATGCTTGCTATACGACATTGCTGCCATTGAACTATTCAAATAAAGCAATTATTTTGAGCCTTTGATTATATTGTTGGCCAAATCAGTGGAGTGTCTAAGCTGGACTTTTTTTATTACATTGATGGAGACCATATTCCTCTCATGATTCGAATTTCTAAATCACACTCACCGCACAGCTGTATGTGAAAACACAGCACTGTGCTATGGTTCATATCTAGGCCAGAATTTTTTTATTGTTCCATCTTTTACATTATCTTTTGATCTCCTTTTGTATCTTTTATGCCTTAATCATGCCCGAGTAATCTTTTCTTTTCTTTTTTTTATCGAGTAATTACTCTCAACTCTGTCAACAGTGAACAAACGCGACCCATAATCGGAGATAAATATTTCCGACAAGCTTTGAGCAAGAGATAAAGACTCCCCAACAAAAATTGAACTCTAAACCTTTAGCACACAGATATATGAACCAACTTGGTTAACCCCTTGGTCACGTCTACGCTATAATTTTTAGGGACGTGGGTATGGATATATTTGTTGGGTTACCTTCTCATTTGAGCTAGCTAGGCTCAGTGCTGTAAACACGGTATTGGCAACGATTAAGGAATTGAATATCGATCCCAACCATACACTTGGTGAATCATGATGAGAATTGAATGAATCGGATGCACGCCAGGCCATTTTCTTGCATCGATGTAAGACAATTTCAATCTACGAACCATGCATGATTGAGGTCCACCTGCCATTCAATCGTGTATATATTCTTCCAACGAAATGTTGGTGATGTAAAACGTCACATCCAATTGCATTTATGTTTAGGGGTGCAACTTGGATGGGTTGATCCCGAAGCCAGCCCATCGAACCCGATTTCCAATGGTGCTATAACTCACTTTTCTTCAACCTATGAACCCGATTTGTAAATATGATAGGGTTCAAGTGAACCCAAACCCGAAGAACCCGAGTCCGATTTCTATTTTATATTTATTATAAAATGTATTTTATATATAATATATAAACAATATTTCTTTATATTTTGTGTATTTTATGTTATTTATATTTATATTTAAATATATGTTTGATACATTGTAATTATATTATAAATAAATTATACTATTTTATTTATATTTATATAATCTTCTTCATTTATCTTATTTTTAAAGTTAATTTTTTTGGAGATATTTTTTTATAGATGAATGACCCTATTAGCCCGGGCTAAGCAAATGTCCCACTTAGCCCTCTTCATTTACAATAATTTTTTTATTTTTTCTTCATACATTTGTTTATCTAATTATATTTAACGTATAACCCAAGTTTTACTATTTTTGGATATGTGTATATTTTTTTTAGATTTTTAAAGATGAGGGTATTTTAAATACATATATAGATATAGATGTTTAAAAATCTCAAAAAATATATAAGCATATCCAAAACAGTAAAACTTGATTTATACGTTAAATATACTTAGATAAACAATTGCATGAAGAAAAAAATAAAAAAAATTGTTGTAAATTATTTTTTTGAAGTGGGCTAAGCTGGGCATTTGCTTAGCCCGGGCGAATAGGATCACTCATCTTCTCTATATTATTATATTTTTTAAAAATATGTGGTTTTGTCATTAATTATTATGTTTACTTATATGATTTGTTATTGTTATACATTTATATAAAATTTTACATTTATCACTCTTAAATAAAATGTAAATTTATCAATCTAAATTCCAACCCTAAACTCAACCTAAACCCGACTTTCAAAAATAGGGTTAGGGTTTAGGTTTTACACGTAGGGTAATGGTTAGGGTTAAGGTTGATGTTTTATAAATAGGGTTAGGGTTAGGGCTGAGGTAAACCTGAGTTTCATGAGCCCGAGTTGCACTCTTATTTATGGTCTATTCTCTAGTTGGGCAGTGAACTTGAGTTTATTTGTTACTATATATCCTGTTTTTTTTTATTATGGTTACCATATATATTTTTTATGTTTTCATTTAGAACCTATTATAGTTAAATTTCGGATTTTTTTTAAAAATTTGGCACGATAGATTTTCACCAACTAATACGTGCAAAAGAACACTCTCATGAAATGGAAGACAAAGGCACCCCATCCAGATTTGAAATTGAGGCGACGTAAACGCTGCCTAGATCGAGCAATAGCTGCAATAAAGTGCTAAGCTCAACTACTTTATACATTGTTAATTAACTGGGGTGTTGCCCAAATCTTTCATTTATGTAGAACATGCATCTTACGGGATACAATGCTACAATATGTTCTGTTAGATGTATACAAACCATACGAGGGATTCGCATTTATTTTAATCATCCTTCCAATTGTTACCCATCGAGCCCGTTATCAATGGTCCCCTTTTAAGCCCTGAAGTAGGTTTCCCAGTTAATAGAACCCACTCCACTTTGGAGAATGTCTTTATTTGTACATCTCGGTCATGAAATCAACATCTAATCCACACCATGTCATGTAATTAATATCGTTTTCATCTAAATCAAAATGCTATATAGGTTATATTATAGTTTAAACAATCAAGCAACGTAGTATCTTAATTTTGTTGTTTTTATCAATGTAATTTCCTAATTTCATTGTTTTTAGTTTTACACCTACCTATATATTAATAGAGGTTGACAAAAGCAGGTTGTCATAAGATAGAATACTGGGGATGATATCATTAAAATAAATGGTCTAATCTAATTAATGTTTCTGTCAAGTGGGGAATATTGTAAAATAAACGGGCCTATTGTCATTGTAAATGCTACGCACCTTCCACATTAAGCAATCTGCACGAGACACATTTATTCCTCTTGAAGGCATGTGGATTTGCCAAATGTTTTACGGTTTTAATTCCAAATATGGACACAATTTATACCTATATTTACAGATATAAGTATATATTTATCCAATGCCGTTAAAACTAACGGTAAAAGTGATGTGAAGTTACAAAATTATCCTTGGTGAAAGAAAAAAGAAGATGCTCTAATTAGATATTACAAAAATAAACAAAATAATATAAAAACAAAAAAAAAGAGAACTCGATCCCTCCTACACACATGCATTATTTCTTTTTTAAAAAAAAATAGCAAAGATAAGTTTATCATTTTAAAAATTTTTACCATATTATCTAATAGAATCTAACGATATTACCATATTTTTTCGAAATATAATGATATTATCATATTTTTCCAAAATATAACAATATTATCATATTTGAAATTAGAAATAAAATATGCGGTAATATTTGTAAGTATGAGGATAAGTCGTGATCATATTTGAAATTAACTCTATTTTAGAATGTAATCATGTTATGTCGCAAAAATCAGTTGATTCATTTACCTAAAAACTTGTCTCTCGTACTCTTCGAGTCTAATTTTTGTTAATATTATTGTTGCAACTCAATTCAATCAAATTCTTAAACTATCATACCATAAAAGTCCTAAACTATTATAATTTTAGGTAAGTATGTTTCTTCATTGATCTTACCCCACCTATGTAACAAATGGTTCAATTTGGTTTTGATTCTAAATTAATTCCTCCGAAACATAATATTTAATATTAAAATAAGATAATTTGTAAATATACCTACTTAGTTTGATCATAATTGTAAATATATTCACATGGTTTCAGAAATAAGAAATAATCCATACACAATTTAACCATAATCACAAATATATTCACGACGTTTTGATGTTACTTCACTATCATAGTATGAATACATTGATATATTTGTGAAAACTAAATATGCCCACTTAATTTTTGAAAGTGAAAATATACTCACGTAGTTTGCACATTTTTACAAATATATCCACATAATTTGCATATTTTTGTAAATATACCTGTGTCGTGATAATACAGTAATGGCGTCATAATGATATAAATATATTTACAACTATGGTCAAACTAAGTAGATGTATTCTCAAGTCACCTTTAATGTAATTGTTCCTGTTGCAAGAAATTCATTTTTCAACCCTCATTAGCAAGAAAAATACATATGCAAAGAAAAATTTTCATACTTGTGACATTCTGGTATAGTCAAGTAAAAATTTCTTGATTTTAGTGATGCTTTCTGGGGTAAGAAAAAAAAATTTCTTGCTTATACTAATATTTTAGTACTAACTGAAAACTTGGTTGTCTAAATATAAAAATAATGAATTATTGAAAACTAAATTTCCTCTTAATAATTGCTATATGAATCCACAAATTATTAGCAATCAAGTTTTTTAACAATCAAATTATAAGCTTTCGCAATAAAATTTTGGTTCCAAAAAATTAAAAATTTTATAATGTTCATGATAGAAATACAAAATTTTAATATTTGAACATGAAGATGGTACGGGAAAAGGAAATCTCACGGGATGACCGAAAAGATTAGAAATGAATTTCGCCTGAGCGACAGGCATGCTATCCATAGGACGTTGGCACGCATAGAAATCCATGTGCGATATATGCATGTTGTATAGAGAACTTATCAAGTGATTTGTAATTATGGTTAAATCATGTAAAATTATTTGTAATTTGTAATTTTTGAAATTATGTGGGTAAATTTAGTTTTGCAAAGATACCTACGTAGGCTACATATTTTTGTAAATATACTTATGCTGTAACGGATCAGTAATGACATCATAATGGTAAATATATTTACAATTATGGTTAAACTATGTAAGATTATTTATAATTTCTAAAACTATATGAATGTATTTAATTTGGTCAAATTATGCAGATATTTACAAATCACTTACTAGTTCCAGATGTTCAGACTTCAGATGACCATAATACGAAACTTACCTTATTTGTGAAAATGGATAAATTTTTGCCCTACCATACCAATAATATATGGCTAATTTTTATGAAACCTAATATACTGAAAAACGAAATTAGTCACACGAGAGATACCTTACCCAGATTAAACACCTAAAAGTAGTCTATTTTCCTAATATTATTTTCTAAGACCCTCTGTCAAGTGCTTTATATTCAAAAACAGACAAAAAGTGATCACGAACTACCAACAAATGAAAAATTGGACCTCTCCACTATCAAACGTTTTCTGAGAAAATTATTTCGGGTAAATTTAGTTTAAGAAAAAACTAATCAGGGTGTGTGTTTAGGAAGCAATAAATTTTAAATGAAAAGTTCTTGAAGGAGAAGAAAATGATATAACAGGAGAAATGATGAGGAGTAAAGAGAAAAAAGTTAAAATTGATAAGTTAGATACATAAGTAGTTATGTATAGATGATTTAAAAACTAGGATAGTTGTATAAAAGAAATAAAAATATAATTAAAACTAAAGTAGTGGTGAATAGCGAAAAGTTAATTTGAAATATTTTTAGTGTAAAGGAAAGCATCCTTAAAAAAAATTTGAAGGGCCTAAAAAAATGTAACGTCAACCATAAAATACGATCGACGTGAATGATAAAATAAAAATAAATAAATATATTGTTTGTTGAAGAAAGAAGGAAAGATTGATAGATAGATATATAAGAAAAAAATAGATCATCCATCGGACTATAACGTGAACATACGGAGAAGGGAAAAGGGGCCAGGGCTTTTTACCCAATTTTTAATTAGCTGATTATAAAAAGATAAATTCCCGTGCTTACGTCCCAGAGAAGTACTGTTGTGTGTTTTGGGGTTGTGGGGTTGGGTGGTAATCATTACCAAAGGTAAGTAATTAGTTATAATCTAATTAATCTCTGACTAGCACAAAGCGACAAGAGTAATGGCCAAGACGTATGTGGTCATATATGTCCGGCGCAGGATCAATCAAGCAAAATGTTTAGAAAGTTGCAAATATACTCACAGTCTTTATCATGATCAAAAATATATTGATATAGTTTCAAAAATCATAAATAAAAGCACATAATTTGATTATAATTACAAATATAACTATGTCATTATGACATTATTATTGCACTTTTATGTATGAATATATTTGCAAAGATATATAAATTATGTCGGTATATTTGTAAAATTGATATACCTTTGCAAATATACTCACGCTATAATTATTCAGTAATAGTATCATAACAACATTGATATATTTATAATTATGTTCAAATTATATAGAGGTTATTTACAATTTTTAAAAATTATGTAATTATATTTGTAATTACAATCAAATCATGTGGATATATTTGCAATTCTTCCTTATTTATTTTATTTTATCTAGACCGTGAGAAATTTATCGACAGTAAATAAATCAATGTAAACCTTGGAAAATATACGATTCATTAATTAGTTTATTGAGCCTGCACACCTGGAACTCACACATTAAATGGACCACCAGAAGTCCAAAAGTGGAGGAGCCCACGTCGAATTTGGATGTTACGCGCAAGTTCTGTCTTTTGTGCGTATGCAACTACAATCTGACAGTTGGTGGCTACGGGGGAGCGAGAGGAATAGTGCCTTGAAATTTTAATAATAATACTATATTCTAAGACAATAAAACAGGAGACCAAATAATTGAATTTTTGAAGGGACCTTAGTGGAGTTATACACCTGCTATGTTCGCGGCATGCGCGACAGCAAGACGATGCCACAGGCAAAAAGAATTTGTGATAAGATACATGGAGCAGTTTCATACTAACTAGGATGGGCATGCCATTTCATATGTGGGTACCCAAAAGAAGATTAAGCTGAACACAGTAATCACTACAATATAGTTACATTTTTAGCCAACAAAAAATTAATAGCAATATGGTTGCCGTTCAGCTATCACAGCATTATATACAAAGAGTTTTGTTTACACCAAAAACATTTGAGATTGTATTTGGAAAATTATAAAACTTTTGAGTTTTATTACACCAAAAACATTTGAGATTATATTTGGAAAATTATAAAACTCTCGAAGGAAAAGTTTGTGCGTAAAAATTTTTTAAATGAGAAAAAATGGTATGATATGATATAGATAATGAGGAATAAAGAGAATCAAATTAAAATAGATAAGTTAATTGTGCGGGTAATTGCATAGAAATAATTAAAAATTAGAATAATTTGTACAGAGAGATTTTTAAAATAATTAAAATAGAGTAATTATTAAAAGTGAAAAGTTTTAAATAAAGAATTTTATATTGAAATAAACATACTCTCAAACTAATACTTTTTACTCTCCACAACTGCTCTATTTTTAATTTTTTTAACTTCTTCATATACAATTATCCTACCTATCAAATATTTTTATACAATTACTCATACATCTAATCTATGTATTTTAACTTTATTATCTTTATTCTTCATCATTATTCTTATCATTTCACATCATTTTATCTTATTTCAAAAACTTTTACATCACCAAAATTTTATCACTTCTTAAACACAGCAATAATAATATAATTTTACTTTTGTTTGGCATATGCGATAGTTGAATAGCTACCATTATACGACCAAATAAATAACAATTTTTCCGATTAATGTGAAATTAATTTTCTGCAGTGAATGAAATAGAGTTCTGAGGGAAAAACTTTTTAATCACTTCCGTAGCATATAAACACACTTTCGGCTAATAACGCAGGCACATATAGATATCCAACCAATCCAAATAATATCTAAATTTCAAGCAACTTATAGGCAATAAAAATATTTATTACTAAAACGTAAATGTACGCCACATACGTTTTAGCAATCATTTATTGGAATTGGATCACCCTAGTGACCATCCAAAATGTATTACATGATTTAATAGAAATATTAGTTAATTATCTAATCTCCACATGGGAGAAGTAAAATAAATTAATTAGTAAGGCTCCAACTTCCTTATTTGGAGTATTCATATACTTTAATGGTGGGATTTTTGCAAGACGAAGATTACTTCTATGAAATCAGGTTTTATAAAAGTGATTTCATAATACATTTTCTATTTTTGAGAAGTCGATGATTGATACAAAATTTAATCTATTCATTATATTTAAAATCATTTGTTTAGCAAGGAGATCGGGTTTCATTCAAATCTAATATGTACATATGCCACATTTGCTCCAAATAAGTATATTCATATGCAAATCAAGTAAAATGTTCAAATCCATTAATATACATATTAGAATATAATAATATTTTATAGAATCATTTATTCATATATTCAAGATATTATAAATATTTAGATATTGAAAATACTACTTAAATTTTGATATTTAGTATTAAATTATTTTATTATATTGATTTTACACATTTATAAATAAGGCCCATAGACAGTAATGCTAGACAAATAAAAAGATTCTCATGATAATATATCTGATGTTAAACATAATATATAGATTGAATTTTTCATCAACCATTTGAATATTAAAAATAACGAAGGTTCTATAGAAGAGGATTTCATAAAAGTATTCCCATTGCAAACTTTTGCTTAGCAAAGCATATAGTTAATTTTGGCAAAGCATCTTATATGACGAAACTTAAGTATTATAAATTTTTCTAAGGATAAAATGTAAAAGCACCCCTAAAGACATTTTCTGAGGGTGTTTTGTCCTCCCATTTAGTTGAAAATCACAAGCATATAAATTTTCTTTTGCAAGATTGGTAACTTCCAAATAGTTTATTATAAAATTTTCAAAACATCCATCCTAGAATGTAATTATACATATTTAGAGCCTGTTTTTGCAAAGTGTAATATTTCGGTTGATGATTGACCATAAGCAGCAGTAGTATGCCTATTTGACCTAACCATCAGACAACAAAATCTTATCAATAGCACTTTAGCAAGAAAACGAGATGCACCTCGCATAGAATCTCACAAATATCAGGCATGACGGTTTACATAAGAATTACGAAAATGCTATTTATTTTTAAAAAAATTTTAAAATATATAGAAATTTTTAAAAATTGTAAAACTTGATACACAAATTAAATATATTTAGATTAACAGTTGTATAAAAAATAAACTAAATACACCCGATTACATTAGATTAGATCCCAACAAATGTTAAGGCATACTCAATTGAAGCAATACTTGTAGCTTTGGCAAAATACCTCCAAAATTTTACAAAGCGCTGACACCCCTAGTAACTTTTTATCAGTTGATACCCAAAAGTATAAGATTTTAAAATGAATTATTGAAACTGCTTGAGTGGGGGGGTATTTTAATTCCACAGGCTTTAACAGTTGGACTCTGTGGGCGCCGTTCGAATTTTTGAAGTCACCTCATCATATGATGCAGATCGACGCACTTTATGAATAATTCCAAACTAGAATAATGGATGTCATATCGCTGCGATCGTTGCAGTTCATCATGGGATGGTGGCCCGTAGCAAGGTGAGGTGGCACATGTGCCAACACGCGTCTTTCTAGTTGATGCCCACGCAATTAGAGACTTAATTCAGGTGCTTTCCAATCATATAATTCAAAATTAAATAAGAGCGACATTAAATATCCCTTGTTAGAATAATTAGTTACAAAAAGGGTTCTGATCTATGCAACCGCGGCTGCATGGATAAGTCTGCTACACACATTCAAACAGATCTTAAATTACTTAATGTTTTTTTATCTCTCCTTACGTACATCTCCCAAAATTTTTTTCTATTTTTCCTATGCGAGATGCTTTGATGTGATCAACCATGATCTTAATCATAAATTCTTAATTACCTTAAATAGAAGTTCAGAAATAAAATTTAACTGATAAATATGAAAAACTTGAAGATTTTTTTAAAATGATGTCAAATGACATAAAATGATAATTGAAAATAAAAGATAATAAATAAAAACAAATAGACGAAATCTTTAGGGGACAAGATAAGGTAGTACTTAAAATTATAACAAGTAGATAAATACTACAAGGAGTTAATAAATACTCCCTAAATTTTAAAATAATTCTAGCTAGACATAAAGTAGCTAATCACTAAAGAGGAAGAATACAAATAACATAAAAACATTTTCACTTGTTTTACATGTTACACGCTATATTTTTTTTAAATTTTTCTGTCATTATTACAACCTTAATTTCCAATTATTTATCCTTCTCAATCATTTAGTCCTGTACGTGTTCTACTTTCTAGTTAGTTCTTCGTATTTTCTAATGACCATCCATTCACATTTCCAAGTATATACGAAATACACTTCATTCCAAAGATGAAGTACCTAACCAAACATGCAGCACACCAACTAGCAGCCAAAAAAAAGTAATAAACATTAGTTTATGTGGGGATTCTCAATATAGTATACGTAGAATACTCCAAAAACCAGAAGAATCTTTTGATATTTCTTGCTGTAGACAAAAATAAATAAATAACCTATCATACAAATAAAAAATTTAAAAAATGAATGGCGGTGCTGACCTCCTTGGCTATCTTGAGACTCGGAAACAATTTAATATATATTCCAATATGATTCCAAGTATGTGCCTATCCCAGATATTGCCTGGACACTGGGGATTGGTAGGTTGGCGATCGGCTAATTAAACCCCCAATGTTAATCATATTCCATTAATGGCCGCACAAGATCGAAGCCGTCCGTCCACCACGTTAGTCCCACCTGATTTATGGGCCATGACACATGGGAGTAACATAATGGACGGCTTGGATTGCAAATGAATTATATGTTCCACGTGCTTTTCAGGTGAAGTGCTTTCATGGTGCCGGTTTATATGTAGTAATCAGTTGTGTTTTATTAATAAAATTCAATGCATTCAGTGCTCTTACTTTTTGACATCAAAAATTGAAGTAGGTTATAAGAGTTAAAACCCACCACGAAATTGTTTCGGAGAACATTTTTCTATGTGAAAGCCGTAGCCCTAGAGAATTTCAAGTAAAATGCTTATTCATGCAGTTGCAATTTAGAATTTAGTATGGGTGTGTATGAAAAATGATAAAAAAAATTATTAAAAGTTTTTTATGTAAAAACTTCTGAAATGAGAAAAAACGATGTAATATAATAGGGGTAATGATAATGAATATAAAAAATAAAGTTAAAATAGATAAATTATATGTACAAATAGTTGTGTAGAAATGATGAAAACATAAGATAATTAGATAGAAAGAAATAAAGAAATGATTTTAAAATGGAATTACTGTCAAAAAAAATTATATTGAAAGGATTTTTGTGCTCCCAAATACACTCTATCACTACAATAGAAGTACTTATTATATGTAGCCATCTTTTTGCTGTGAGACTTTAATTTTACTTGTATTTGACGGTAAGTAGCCGAATTATAATATTACATATAGTAAAATAATTATCATTATTTACAGCAAAATATAAATAACTAATATTTGATTGCAACTATCATGAAAATTGATCATATTTGACCACAAGTCGCCACTTTTAGACAACTAATTATTTGTAGCCCAATAAGTATTTAAGGGCAAAAATTTTGAGTTTTTAACCAATAACATAGAATCATTCCTCATAATTTGAATTGGAGTCAATATCATTATTGTGGTTGAACTGGAATTTACCGATTTTCTCTTGAATGATAAGAAAATGGTTTTCACGATGCAACAAACACCAGGGAATCATTCATCCTACTTTAAGGTATCAAATGGAGTCATTTATGCGGTTGTAACTTCCTTATCAATGTTTGTCTAGGTTGGTTGGTCATGACCTAAAGCCTCACATCCTATCGAAAAGTTAATGCTCCACAAGACCTTGGCTGTTGATACACCTGCCCCCACAAATTGTACAGATATTTCAAGAACAAAGTGGTCGACCTGCCACAGATTACGACCCAATTCAGTGCTCTCCCGGGCGCATACATATATTTTTTTTACTTTTTTTTGAAAATATTTTCATAAACATGTTAGCCCAAGTGTATTTAATCTGTGGGTAAATTTTTACCATTTTTTGAGTATTTTAGGTATTTATTTTTTATTTTTGAAAATCAGTGACATTTTACGTAATTTTAAATTTCTAAAATGCTACTGATTTTCAAAAATCAAAAATAAATATCTAAAAATATTCAAAAATGGTAAAAATTGATATATATGTTAAATTCACTTGGGCTAACATGTTTATGAGAATATTTTCAAAAAAAATTTTAAAAAAATATATGTATGCGCCCGGGAGCACTGAAACGGGATCCGATTACGACTGTTCATGTGTCAAACCCCCAACGAAAAGCAGCAGTGTTCTTTTTTCAATTCCCACAGTATTGTCTTTTCATGATCGGCCCCTTTTTGAATTGAATCCATGGGATAAAGGGCCTAGAGAAATAATTTTATAGGTGTGAGGACATAGAAACTGGATGATGTGGGCCACCCATGGAGCATAGCATTCTCGCCCAGAATCTTTCTGTGGTGTTTTTCTGCTGACCCCTTATATGCAAGCTGGATGGTAATGGCATCCTGTGGACACTTCCATTCTCTTGGGGTATCATAAGGAATTTCTCTTGATGGCAGAGACACCGAATAATAATTATATGCGTTAACATTCATTCCAATATAAAAATAATAAACTATTTTGCCTGGTGTCAATGATTCTATAAGTCTGTTATGCATATCAATGCTTTTTCAAATCAATTTCATTTATGCAATGGGTATCATTATGTACATTACAATGTATTTTAAGTTAAAATACAATATTCATTTATTTTTATAATAAGTTATATTTTTAAATTTTTTCTTCAAAAGTATGTTTTCCTAAGTGTATTTAATTTATATACCAAGTTTTGTCATTTTATAATAGTTTTACATATTTATTTTTTATTTTTAAAAATTAAGTTTTTTAAGTGAGTGAGAATGACTTAAATGCCCCTTGAAATTAATGTTTTTAAAATAAAAAATAAATATGTAAAAGTACTATAAAATAACAAAACTTAGTAATATATTAAATACACTTAGTAAAACAATGTTTATAAAGAAAAATAAAATAAAATAAAATAAATGTTGTATTTTAGCCTAAAATACATCATGATGTAAAATAATCGGGCTCCTTTATGTAAACGTGTGTTATTGGACCTTTATAATTTTATTCAAACCTTAAATGAAGCCCCCTGTTTGGCTGATTGGGCCGCATTTTTATGGATATTTTGCTAGAAAAATATTTTTAAATTTTAAGTATAATTATTTATTAATATTAAAAGATATTTTGGTCATTTCAAGTTAAAAAATAAATGATGTTATAATTCTATGCAACGCAAATGTGGATAGGGGTTTTCAAAAAAATGTAGATAAGGTAAGAGTGATGTGATATAATAAAAGTAAAGTTCGAATAAACAAAGTAATAGCATAAAAAATTAAAATATAAAAGTAGAAATAAAAAATTAGAGTTGTTAGATAGTTACTCATTTTAAATTATTTCTTAAAAAAATTTGTTGAGATAGATTGGGGAAACCACTTACCCATCAATGTTTCTTATATAAAAGAGGAGCCTACATGTGTACGAAATTTTAAGTCTGTAGCTGCAAAAAACAGAACTTAAAGGCGCAAACTTGAGGGAACTGTATGCAAATCCACCTAGGAAAGGAGAGGAATCTATTTTATTTTAATGGGAAAATAAATGAATTTTAACACGAGGGATCCACCTTTTACACTAGTTACAGAGTTAAGCGATAGCCAAGTTTTTTTCTTTTTTTCATTTCTCATCTAGCAACTCAAGTTATCCTAGATACATATTTTTCCAATTCTTGCTTTAGCTGGTATGGTTCTAACAATGTATTAAATAGGGAGATTGCTCCGGGAACGGAAAACAAAGCTTCCCACACTGGAATCAAACCCAAGCACCCCAGCACCCAAAGCAGAAAATTGACCAGCCAAGTTAACGTCTATGACCCGGCTTACAAATTAACAATCCGTTTGGGCCACAAGCATGCTTATATATAGATAAGATTTGCTGCTTATCACAAAAGCAGAGAAATCAAATCTTATGTAAATTACCTCACCAACTACTCTTTTTGTCTAAAATATGCAGCTGGCTGGAGAATACTTCTCTCAAAAAGCATTTATCGAAGACTTTTTGGCCATCAACCGTCAAAAAGGGTGGCTAGCTAGTGGCTACTAGATAACAAGGAGACACCTGCATACATGCGTGATGGGAATTGGCCTTGACTTAATAAATAAAACGGATAAATCACACCCTATATGTGCTACTTCCTTACCTACTAGCTACTGATATGTAACTGATGGTATACAGTGAATTCGCATGCGAGTTTTTAATTATACATGACTTAGTCAAGTTAGAAAACTAATTATAAATATCAATGGCGGCCACCACAACCTGGCCTGCCTCCAAAGATGGATGCCCCGTTTCGAATCATCCGAATAGAAAAATATTTCAACATGCGCCTGGTGGTATAAAATTTTATTTTTGTCAACCTTGTGTACGGCCTTTGGTAAATATATTTTTCTGTCAATTGCCATGTATATACAACAGAGAACAGACTAAAAGATTGGCGATAACTTTGTTGCTGTATATAACTTGTGGTAGAATACGTGCTAAATATAAAGGATTTGTCAAGCTTGATCGTAAAATGTCTCTAGTAGAAAGTTTTAGTAATAATAGAAATTTCTTGGAGCATCACAAAAAAATTCCCTTTTCACATACTATAATATGCTTAGCTTTGTTTGTCGCCGAGGTCATTAATCGGCTTTATAACATCATTTTAAAAACATTCCGAGGTGCTCAATGCCACACCTTCATTTATGTGCATTGTGAATTTAATATTATTTATTCAGTTAGGATAGCGAGTTTCTTAAAAATTAAATATGAATAGAGTCCCATCTAAAATGGTGCAAAATCAAAGTAGAATCATTTCTTGATATTATTTTTAATTCAATATATAAACGGCCCAAAATACCATTTGTTGTAAATAAATGGTTCTAGAAAATATTATAGATGAATAATTTCATTAGCCAGGGCTAAGCAAATATCTCACTTAGCCCATTTTGAAAAACTCATATATATATTTTTTTATTTTTTTCTTCAAACACTTGTTTATCTAAATATATCTAACATATAAACTAAATTGTACCATTTTTTGGATATGTATACATATTTTTTGAGATTTTAAAATATCTATATATATTGAAAATATCTTTATCTTTAAATTTTTTTAAAAAATATATGCACATGTCCAAAAATGGTAAAACTCGATTTATATACTAAATACACTGAGATAAACTAGTGCATGAAATGAGTTTTTTATGTGGAATGAGTGAGCATTGTTTCGCCCGAGCTAACTGATTACTTCACAGTATTATAATATCCTAACACATATGTCAATAAATCTAAATATTTTCATAATTTAGAAATTATTATATATGCCATAAAGAAAATGTGTTATATATAAAATTTCAATTAAACTTTTATGTACCCGTGAAAAAATAAATCATATTAAACCATACGTTCAATTAAATTTCGATTTCATTATTGATATAAACTTCATTTTATCAATATTGCACCCTAACTAAAGCACTACATGATGCACCCTTGCAAATATCATATTTAGATAAGAAATTTTTAGCAAAAAAGACTAGTGGCCTGTTTTACTACCATATAGTGCTTTTAAGGAAGGGCTAATGCATTAGGGGGAACTCCAATTTCTAATTTCTTGCAAGGCTGCAATAGGGAACAAATTGCAACAATTCGTAAACTATCATAGGGTACCAATTCTCAATATAATATAGCATGCTACCTTAGTTAATATGCTATCTTTGTGAGATAATTGTTATGGTAGAATAGTTTACAAACTGTCTTAGTCTGCATTCCTACGATAGCATTTTCTACAACAAAAATCTTTTTGCAAATAGCTAAAAGTACTAAGGGTGTGTTTGAAAATTGATAAAATTTTTCAAGAAAAGTTTTTTAGAGTAAAAATTATAAAATGATATGATATGATAAAGATAATGATGACAAGTAAAGAAAATAAAGTTAAAATAAATAAGTTAGTTGTGTAAGTAGATTGAAAAATAGAGTAGTTGTATACGAAAATGAAAAAAAAATAATTAAAAAATAAGATAATTATGGAGTGCAAGAAGTTTTAACTTTACACTTTTTACACATTGCAAAACACACCTTAAATCAAAACACTACGAAAAGTAAAGATACCAATGCCTAACTCATCCCAAATCACAGACCAAACAATGGCTAAAAAATGCTACTAAAAGCTTTTTTTTTATAATATGATAAAAATTTGTGATTGATTTACCTAGATATATAGTAGTGTATTATTATCACTAAAAGCTTAGCCACAGTAATTAGAAAAGTCAACATTAGAAAGTTGTCATTAAATCAATACTTTCTTATAGTGAATTGAGGACTCATAAGAATTCATATATATTTGCAAACGCAAATGCTTGATGGGAAGTTCTTCTGCACTGAATTTATTGGTCAAGTCTTTTCATGGATGAGATAATCCGCAATAAACAATAGCTTGCGAATGCAATAGTTTTAATTATTGAAATCTTATATTCCCCTCAAAAAATTATTGAAATCTTATTGGAGCTTTTTCTGGCCTAGTGTGAGTTGTCAGTATGAAAAGAATATTTAATACTATTTATTCCTATCAGAATTTCGGAAGTTATCATATTAGAGAATTATGAAGATCACAAAAAATAGAATCTTTAAATTCAAGTTTTCTCTTAGATTATTCTAGTCCTATAATGAACAATATTATCAAAATGGAGTCGGATTAGCCTATTGAACTAATCCATATTGAACTAATCCAACTAGTGCGACCAACGCCAGAGGTGTAGTGGTCAGGGATCAGGCGCAAGTCGGCCTCGGGTCCCAGGCTCGCACCTAGAACAGCACATGTCCCGAGTGGTCGAGCCAAGGACTTCTCAAAAATACAGAAAGAAAAATCCAACTAGCACTATAATGAAAATTTATTGTATGCTGTCTTCTTTTTCTAGCTAAATTTTAATCCCATTTGGCTGCGTTTGATGTCAAATGCAGCTAAATATTATCTTTTTTCATGGAAAATAAAGTTTCACTTTTTTGATGAAAAGTTTTACATTAGTTGTGGCTAAAGTTTTATCATATTTGCAGCAAAATTTTAATAGCTGAATTGAATGTCTTTAAGTTGTATTTGATATAAAAATGGCTACGTTTAACCAAATAAAACCAGTTGAAAGTAACGAAAGATTGGCAGATAAATAATCAATTGTAGCCAAAATATATCCAATATGGTAAAATCTATGTTATATGTGACTAGACGTTAACTATATAAAACGAAATTTGTTGCTCAAAAACCGATTCGATTTCCTGATTCGACGTTTTAAATAGGAATAATCAAGAACGGTTTGGCTTACGATTCGGAATTCTAGATTACCCAACTTTGATTACATTGATACCAATCAAAAAAAAAAAAAAAAAAAAAAGAACTTTGATTACATTGATAATAAAATGATAAACATTAATATATATTCCCTTTAGGATAAAAGAGTAACATTATCACACACATTACAACAAAATAGTTTAATGGTAACAAAATTTATTATGAGATGTTGCTTAGGATCATTAACATAAAATGGCAATATGTTATTTCTAATGGTTATAAGCATCAATCCAAAACCAAAAAATGGAGGAAAAACCATTGCAACTTTTGCGTTGGATGCTACAATTTGTCGTAGTTACAGTCATGTAATCAAAAATAAATAAAATGTTTTAAGAATTTATCTATTAATTATTGAAAATATAAGTTTGATTGCTGAGACAATAACGTTGTCAAAAATAAATAAATGTCACGCAAAAAGGAAAATGCTTCCTTCAACCTTTCTAAATAGCCCTGTACTGTCTTTAATGACAAATTTCGAGAAGGTTGTGACACACGCTGCCAATATAATATTATAATCATTAACTAGGCAACATGTCTGATTGACGGTTGGCCTTTTCATAGCGGTTAAACCTTAATATAAAATAAAATAAAAAGTCATGTCCAGGTGCGAGTACGCATGGATGGCAACATGCTCTATTATATTATCATTCAAATTTAAGAATTTTTTGGTGTACGAGAATCTAGCAATACTCTAATTAGTTGAGTGCCCCAGGATAGAGTCACACTTAAGAATATGTTATTATTGATCCATATTAATTCCATTTTTTTTATAAATTATTTCGCCAAAAACTTGTGTTTTCGATAGGCACGAAGGATGAGATTATTTATTCGTACTAAAAAATAGTAAAACAGATACGCTGATATTTGGTCGGACAGGGACACCTTGCTGTTTGGCCCCATAAGAAAACAGCTTCTTGTTCATCAAACATTGTACAACTAGCTATTCGATTGTTAGGTAGACAAGCCCTCTCCCATTTATCTAATAGCTCTAAAGTTACATGAAACTCCTATTTTATGTAAATCTTTTCTTTTTATAATATATTTTTATGGTTAATTTATTGTATTTAAAATTACTTATATTATCATGAAAATTCTTTTATTTTTCCAGTATCACATTGCATTAGCCTCGTCAATATAATAAAATAATTTAATATTAAATATTAAATTTAAAATATTATTTTCAACATCTAAACTATTTAAAATAATATTATTATGTGGATAGATTATTCTATAAGGTATTATTATATTCTAATACATATGTGAATTGATCTAAATACTTTTCTTAGTTTAAACATAAGTATATCTATTTTTGAGGAAATTTGGACGATGCACATATTTGATTCAGATGAAATTTGATCTCTTTGTTAAATAAATAATTTTAGATACAATCAATGGATTAAATTTTGCATCAGTTATCAACATCTTATAAATCGATGATAATATATGAAATCGCTTCCATGTAACTAAGTTACACAAAAACAAAACCCTATAATATATCCCATGTTGATGCATGTGCCATCTTTACACATTAATTTTGATAAGATGGAAAAGTATTCTTAGATTGCACTTTTTGAAAATGTAGCACCTTCTGCTGCTCTTTTATAATTAACATTTTAATTCAGCCATATTTGATCAAATGCAGTAAAATTCAATACTAATTGCAACTAAGGTTTTATTATTTTTAACAGAATTTTAATAACTATGTTAAATGTTACTTTTAGTTTCATTTGATGTAGAAGATGGCTACATTTAACCAATACCACTACTTAAAAGCAAATTAATTTGATGTCCACTACTCAAACTACACATCTAATGCAACTGAATATATATTATATGCAGCCAAAAATTAGCTAGGGAGCTTTATGTCTTCAATTTCTGATCATTGATGTCCTCCCTTATTGATGTATATTAGTTATTATCAGGTAAGTGAGATTTATTGTATTGTTGAAATAGTTAAAACTTAGAAGTGTTATTTAGCTAAGTTGATTAAGCAAAAGGCAAATACAATGTGCACCCAATTATTAGTAAGAAGTTTATTTTTCTAGTTTATTGCAAAGATTTTTTAGCGTATTGCAAAGGTTATTGATATATACTTAATAATAGGCAATTATAATTTTTTGTAATTAAGGATGTATTTCAAAAGTGATAAAACTTGATGAAAAGTTTTTATTTAAATATTTTTGAAATTTAAGAAAATGAAATGATATAATATGAATATTGATAAGGAATAAAGAGAATAAGGTTAAAATAGATATATTAGTTGTATTGGTAGATAAAGTAAAGTAGTTGTGTATAAGATATAAAGAAATGATTAAAACTACGATAAATATGTAAAGTAAAAAATTTTAAATTAAAAAGTTTTAATTTAAAAATTTTTATATGTTGTCAAACATGCACTAAGGGTGCATTTGTTTACACTCAAAAGTTTTCAAATAAAAACTTTTTAATTTAAAATTTTTCATTCTTCAGGATTATCTTTTTTTTAATTATTTCTTTAAATCTTCTTGTATAAATACCTTACTTTTCAATCATTTATACACAATTACACATGCATCTAATTTATTTAGTTTAACTTTTTCTCTTTATTTTTTATCATTACCCTTATTATATCATATCATTTTATCTCATTTTAAAAATACCAAAAGTTTTTCATTTAAAAGTTTTATTATTTCCCAAACATACTCTAAACGTATATAGTTCTAGTGGCTAAACTAAAACCTTTGATCCAAAGGGAGGGGCATTTAAATAAATAAATTATTTTTTTATTTTTCTCAAAATTTTGACAAGAACTTTTGATTTTTTTAAGAAATTTGAGGGGACAATTGCTCCGTCAAAGCTATATATGGCTTCATCACTTTCATCAACCTCATGTGGGCTCAAAAGAAAAGGTTCTACTTAGATTTTTCCTCCTCTATAATAGCATTACAAGAAAATAAACTTATAGTGACACTAATTTTTTTGTTTTCTATATATATGTACGAATTGACACTAGGATGTTTTTATATGCTAATCTGAAAAATTTTAATTATGATTTTTTAAGTTGTTATTGAAATACGGCTTTTGGTGGCAAATTTTATCACTAAAAGAATACTTTTTACAGACTTATTTTATTATTATTATTATTAAAAGCTAATTTTTAACAACGATAATTACTATGTTACTCATTAGTATCTTTTGTAACAAAAAAGCTTAAGCATTTCTAAAAGAATATTGCATAATCTTGAGTTTTTTCTAATGAAGTTTTATGTTGTGATATTAAATAATAATATATGTAAATATCATTGCAATAGGACATCCAATATGAGCAACCAATATTCTTACCCCAAAAGCCTATTATATCGTAGCATTATTTAATCTTTTTTAATTACAACCTTAATATCATCATGATAACACATATATTGAATAGCATAATTCATAGGACTTGTTCAAGATCATCTAATTGGATGGAATGAGATAGTATTTTTATTACCCAAAAAAGCTTTTTTCACTTCTTATTTTTCATTACATAATAACTCTATTTTTATTCTTAAATTATTTTTCTCATTCCGTTTGTAATCTCTAATAAGATATTACTCTTATTTAGTGAACTAGGTTGTTGCTTGGTAGGTAATGTCTTTGCCACGAACAATGTTAGTGGGCATTCGAAACACGCCCAGGACATTATCTTCTTTATTAATGGGAGTGTCTTTGGGTATAGGAGGTTTGTCTGCCTTTAATATTTGGAAGCATGTGGTCTCCCTTATTTGATATTAGGACATTATGGTCTCCCTTATTTGATATTGAAGAGAATGTGGTTTCCCTCTAATAAATTATAAGAATTATCTCAAAGTTTGATTATAAGATAAGTTGAGATATCATGTAATATACATCCATTAAGTAATGACCCTTACTTTACAAAATACAAATGCTTTTCAAATATAACTTTAATACACTCATAAAAAGCAATCACTTTTTTTCTTTATAATGGATATTGTCATACTCTAAGGGTAATAGTTTTTACTATTCGACCTAGCTATGACATTATCTACTGCTAAACTTTGAACTTAATATGCCATAGACTTCAATACCAAGTCGAGCTTTCTTTGATCTAAATAGTTCACTGTTAAGGCTAGTCACTTACTATCAAAAAAGGTCAGCCCACTAATTAAGTTTGTCTTTTGCTTAATATTTCAAATGTTAATACTTCTGCAATAGACTCCACTTGAACGAGGTAGCAAGGATTTCATAAGTAGGAAAATGATTTTCCATCTTAACAAGTTAACTAATTTTTTTATTTTTCGCCCTTACATTTCAATTATTTTCTCACATAATTAACTATCTTATTTATTCATACTTTAATCTTATTATACTATATTACTTCCATACTGTTCTAAAATATTTCATTTCTCATCTCTAGACTTCCCTTTTACTATAATTTAATATTGGATTTTAGATTGAGAACATGTGTGGAATTGGTAGAATTTGAAAGGAGAACTGCAGGCGTGGAGTGATTTTTGTGAAATGAGTCCATCGATTGCCTGAGTTGGAACTCAATTGCCAGCTGGGGGGAAATCCATGCAGCCAAGTTTTTTTTTTTTTGAAAAAGAAGGAGAAAAAGTGTACACCAGTACATTTGCTTCTCAAAAGGCAATATAGCCAGCAAAATGGAGAAATAATTAAAAAAAAGGAAGATATGACATGAAAATTAGTCAGCAGGTATAAAGAAGAGTCACCTATCAATACCCACTATCGTTTGATTAGGTTTAAAGACTGTCTATCCAATTGGATGAATTTTACGCAGGCGGCATATTTGACTTAAAGCTCCTCTTCATGGATTGGGACCGGAAAGCCAAGGTTTCTTTCTAAGGAAATCAAGATTCTTCACTTTTCCATCAAAAAAAAAAAACTTCACTTTTATGTAATTCAGATTCAATCTACATATTCTATAATGTCTAGGCCGTTTGCATAATTTTTAACTACACCCAACAAAATATCCCTTAAAATAGAGTGCAACGCAGCGCATCACATTACAAATTTCAGGACAGCACAGCCACTTAACATCATCAAAAAGTATAATTATTAGATGATGAAACGTGCCCATCATCTGCCATGAATTAAAATTTTAAATTTTGGATGTGTCTTGCAACAATAAAAAATGTCATGCTAAAACTTTTGACTCTCCATAATTATCTTTTTTTAATAATTTATTCATATTTTCTTATACAACTATCATATTTTTCAATTATTTCTACAAACTACCCACACAACTAACCTATCTATTTTAATTTTATTTTCTTTACTCTTCATCATCATCTCCGTCATATCATACTATTTTCTTCAAATTCAAAAATTTTTCACTCAAAAGTTTTATGACTTCTCAAATACGCCCCTAGTCAAATCAATGAAAATTATAAAATTGAATTTACCTTTTTTAAGAGATTTTCAATTATTGGGGGAAGAAAACAAAGACAAAAGTAAAAGTAAAAAAGCCCCAAATTACGAGGGGTGCTACCTTGGTGATAACCGACGCATCCACCCAGCAGCTAGTTGTGGGTTCAAAACTTCAAATGGCATCTTGGGATATTTTGTTTCCATTTATTATTTGAGAGTTGTCTTTCTATGTTTTATAGTTGAAATGTCTCTAAACTTTTACATGAGAACAGATTATCTTATTTAATTTATAAGAATGTCTCGGGAGTTTTTGGTATAATAGATATTTGATATGTATGTAACTATAATATAAAAAAAAAAAAAAGGCCGCAAAAGGAATCGACCATCTACTGACCAACTAATTTTCCTTCTTATGATGATTGACCGAGTAATTAAACTAAGATTTTCAAGCTGGAAACATGAGGCACACATTATATCTTCTTAAACATTAAATATTTCGTCGTGGAAATTGTGATTTTTTCTTTGACGGCTCGTTTTTTTGATAAATTTATGTCTCATTAATTAGCAGGAACATTCTTCATTCAACAAAAACCATTAAAACCAAAGAGTCAAATCGATGGGGTATATATATAGGAAGGCATATAGCTGGATTCCTTCTCTGTCCCACGTCCATTATCATCTGCCACCAAATCTGCCAATGGGAGGCTTGCAACCCTGCATCGACAAGCTAGGTCGGCCAACTTGCCGAAGAAAAATCGGAAGAAATGGCTGGATTTAAAATCATAATTTGAAAATGGCTTTTAATTCTGTTTTTCCTTTTTTGGGCCACTACAGGGATTTCTTCTCCTCCACTTTCAAAGAAGTGGATAGGTAGGCCAATCTTGGTCTTAGTTAGATGCATCTGGACTGAAAATATGATTTCCTTTTGAAATAATGGAATATGCCACCATGTATGAAATATTATATTGAGTATAGAAATATGACAAATCATCCACGTTACAACCTTATACCCTACATTAATTAGGGATTTTGGCTAAGTATGGGATGATGTATATTGGGAAGCGAAATATTATATTGAGAATTGAAAAATATATATATATTGAGAATAGAAAATATTGTTCTGTTATTTATTGAAAAAAAAGAGATTAGTTTGGAAATTAGAGAAGTTAATATTAGAAAAAATTAATCTAAATCTCATCTTATTTTATTGGATGAGAATGGATAAGCTGATGACTATCTTTAAATTTGGTTGAAAAATATTTTTTGCATTAACAACTCAACCTAGCGGTGGGAATTGGGCTGGATTAACTCATGATTTATCTCTAAGCTGACATGTTTTTGGCAAAGTAAACTTGACATTTTTTAACCCAATATAAGCATAGATCAGAAATTTTAACCCAAACTAAAAAAAAATGTCATAATGGATCAACCGTATCTCAACCCAAAGAATCTCAACTTGCCCCGCACATATTTATTTATTAGAAATTATAATCATAGTTTTTATGTTATGATTTTTTTCAAAATTCTCACATTACTTATTATTATTTTAAAAAAATATGAATCAATAAGAGACATTTGCATGTACATATAACTCTCACGCAGAATTGTCGTATTTTCATAATTTTGGAAACTCTAACAAAAATACTATTATTTAAACTATTTTTTATAATGTCCAAATTCATTCTAAATGATGTATATTTTATTAACATATTTTAATACATTATATTTATTCTTGTTTTGTTTAGTAATAATGTTTACTTTTGAACTAGTAAAATAATGAAGTATATAATATTTAAATTTCACATAGATGTGTCTTTATATTTGATATATATATATATATTATTCTTAAAATTATTCTACTTAATCCACATTTTTTACCCAACCTGTCCTCCCGATACCAACCTAAATGTTGTTTTAAGACCTATTGAAAAAGATGATTGTAAAATAAATTTTATCACAACTCGATAAAAAAATAAGGTTAAATAAAATTTTTAAATGTAGGGTCAAGGTTAGGCAAACATTAACCTAGTACAACCTGCCTTGATTCACATCCCTAACTCAACCTAAGCAAATATTGCTCCAAAAAATAAAAAATAAATTTTCCTACTAGGACTTGAAGTTTAGACCTGCACCCTAGATGAGACTCTTTTGCGAACCACTCGTGACTCAAGTATATTTGATAATTGATGAAAATAAAAAAAAACTTAAAAAGTAAGATATGATATAATTTGATAAGGATAATAACTAAATATAAAGGAAATAATAAAAATGGTAACATAATTGTATAAAAAATGTGAAGAATGATTAAAATATAAATATAATAATTGAAAATTAAAAATGTTAATAGTTAAAAGATTAAATTATATCAAAAATTGAGTTAGAAAGATATACAAAGTTCTCTCACGAATAACAAATGGATCTTAAAATTAAGAATTTAGAATCAATTGTGTTAATAAATGCAATTATAGTCCTAGCAACATGAATAGCTTACGTTTGATTTTTTTAAAAAAAAAAGCCTAGTTAGCCACCAACCTTATGGGCTAGTGGTAATGTTAGTGCCCCACTCATGGTACCATTAGAGTTCGAATGCTCCCAATTAATGTTATGAGTGAAAATTTGTCCCCCCCTAGTAAGGGATATTTACAAGTGTCTTTTTGAAAGTGGGGATATTATAGGACATCTTTTTAAAATGTGAGAATTGTAAATGTACTTAATTTGTAATATCAGTTGTCACAATATATATAATACTAAATAAAAAAAATCTAGTTAAACTTTATTCATCGGGCATTAAGATCAAATTGTGGACAACCTAAGTATTTCATTATTCTCTAATCATTTTTATATTGGCACGAGAATCAAACAAAGTTTTAATAGAGGTTTTTTTCCCGAAAAGACATAAAACAGGCATTTTTGTAAAATTGATAATACAAACAAAAAATTGAATTTAATCTATATCATCAATTTGAACTCAACCTAACTTCATCCTCAGGTATATTTGGATTGAGAATTTTATAAGCAAAGTTACAGCTCGGTTATCTTGAACCGATGTAGACCCCATTGAACATTGACTCTGCCAAACACAATCAATATCACGGATGATACATCCTGACCGTCAAACAAAACAATCTAAACACAGCAAGATTTTAAATGTCGAATAAGGGCACTTCACATCAGCGGTTCAGATCTTTTACCTTCCACCCAGTTAAAAACACAAGCCAGAGCGCTTGGAGATAGCTGTGTTTGGGAAAGAAAAATCTGCCAAATTAACAACGCAGTTCGACCTGTCTTAGCCCCAATAATTCGGACCTCGAATCATTAGCAAATGGAAGTAATACGATGGAGGTCGGGCAATCGCTAGATAAAATTTTTTCAGGGCCAAGTAATCGGACGGTCCAGATCAACCCAACAGGGCCACGTGGAAAGCTTGAGACGATGTCTTACGAAAGCAAAAAGGCCAAATCATCTGCGTCTCGTGAATAATCATCCCATCGGGCATCAGCGTACATGCTGTGGTATCCGGCAACCTGACGTCGCATGACGCGACAGGTGCATGCGCGTGAATAGCCACGGAATTTCCCGACGCTAACGTTCCATTGAAATGGCGCTCAACTGCATAGTAGTCGATACACCCGCATTTCAAAAGTCAATAAAAGAAGGAACCGGATCCTACGCATCAGAATGTAAAGGCTTTTTTTTATTGTTTGAAATTTTTATAAAATTATTAATCTAAATTTATTTAATATATATTAAGCTTTACTATTTTTAAAGATTAATATATATTTTTTAATTTTTAAAACAGGAATATTTTTGTAATTTAAAAATGATTAAAATCCTCTTATTTTTAAAAAAATAAAAAATATATATCTCAAAAAAGGTAAACATTAGCCTATAAATTAAATACACTTAAATTAACAATTTTATAAAATTTTCAAAGAAAAAAAAAAAAAAGATTTTTGGCACCCATTGCAACTGAAGCTTTATGCACTCGTTCAACAATATCATAAACCATAAAAGAAAAACAATGATAGGATATAAGAATTTGTATATAACTATTTTCTAAAAAAAAAAATTTTTTTGTATATCAAAATCGAGGTGATATTGGAAATTAGAATAGGAGGATTTTTTTAAGATGTAAAATAGGGAAAGTGGAGCAGTGGAAGACGAGAGTGTCAGCTTTGTGACTCAGCTGGTCTTTCAGCATAGCAGAGGCTGAGCTACACGACAAGCAGCTTCTTCTGCTTGCAGCAGCAGCTATGGCCCACCATAGGACGATTATTTACCTGGACATCGTCAGTTTTATCATAAAAAATGATTTTATATTAGGGGTTAGTGACTTCATAATATTTAATTTTAAATAATTTATTTTATTATTATCGTCATTGCGTATTACATTAGCAAGAGATTGTTATTAGCATACACCTATCGTAAAACTTGGTTTTGCTCAAGCTCCTATCAATTTTCTAAAAAAAGACAACAAGCTCCTATCAATTAAACTATCACAAAAAATAAGAAAGAAATAAATATCCAGATGTACACGTCTGAAATTGAACACCCGATCTCACCTAAATGAGTCAGAAGTGTTACCACCACGTAAAACGCTGGTGGCAATTTCATTCATTTTAGTTATAGATTTATTCATCAAAGTGGAATTTAAAGTATTATTTACTTTTCATAGCTTAGGACTTACCAAAGGCATTTCAATAGTTTATCCCTTATGGAACCATTTTAACCTTCAGCTAGATAAAGATCATCTTTAGGTCATTTCTGTCTAGTCATCAGCTGCACTAATTAACAGGCAGAGCCTGATCGGTTTTGAATAAAACGAATTTGAAACATCAAATGTATTCAAAATTGTCACACAAATCAAACCACGAGGAAAATATGTGAATAAAATTATTACAGGAAAACAAAGTTTCCTGACGGTTCAACGCAGACAACAGCCGCAGTCTTAAGGACGATGCAAGTCACTCAGGGCCGCGGCCAGAAAGAACGCAGAAACGGACACTCACGGCTACCTACAGCGACTTTCCAAGAAGCGACGCTGGCAGAGCAAACCGCCGCAAACGCCCGGGTTCTGTGACCCAAGAAAAGAAAAGAGGCCACGATAAGCGAGCGTGGTCATTAACCGTCCATTTCTGGAATCATTATGAATAACAAAATCCCGTTTACGCCGAGATATTCCGATCTTCTATCATGCTTATCTTACGCTGGAATGGCCGGGATTTGCGGCTGAGATCTCGTCTAGGTGTTTGGTATTTTATATTGGTATTTTCGGTGGAGCGCGGGTGCACAGAAGTGGTGAGATCTTCTACGTGGCTGGGGTGCATGTGGGTGCGGGCGGGGTTGACGGGGACGGAATGCTTGTGAAAGCTACAGCTGTTGGGACACATATGGTGGGATCATCTAGTTCGCTGCAGGAGTACACAACTTCACGTGTCACCCAACACGGTGAAAGGTCAAAATATCTTAGGAGTTTTTATGGAAATAAATTCTCTGTTTTCGCGAATTCCACGTGCTCATTTTATTTCTCCTACTTGAGATAACCATAAGCCCATCTTGCCCTTGTGATAAGATCCGAGTAGACATGCTAGGGCGTCGCCGATACACCTGTTCAAATGAACCCCATAAAATCAAAATCCTAATGATTATATATGGTTTAAAATGATTTCTTTGTTGCTACGAAGGGTCTACCCTGGTGTAATAACCTATAGTTAGGTGTTTATTTCCTGACACGTGGTGGGATGTTTATTTCTCTTTCGTTTTACAGAAGTTTTACTTCTGCCTTTTGGTGAAAGCTTATTATCTCTTTTATAAAATTATAAAAATGTCGTAGAGTTTAAATGTAATATAAATTAAGTGGTTGTAAATATATATATATAAATTAATTTTTTTTGTCGTGGTACTAATTTCAATTTTGTAAACTAGGTATAACCTAGTAATGTCTCATTAAGTGTGCGCATGGGATTCTAATATCAAGTTCAAAGAAGAGCCCTATGCCCTTACAATATAATAAAAAACTATTCCAACTTAATACTTAGATGGGTCATATCTACTTAAAATACAATGTTTATATTTTCTTTGTTAATATGAACCATTGTTACTTATTTGATGAATAAGAAGAGAGAGGAGAGATTCCAAATCAACCTCACTTGCAAGAGCCGTGAGGGCAAGATGGAAGCCCCCACATTCATTCGAAAATACAAAAAAATACAAAAAAGAGAAGTATGCATCACATGAAGAGAATCCAAATGATACCTAGTGTTTTAACAATGTTCGGTTGAAATTACATAGGTGTTGTATTTTTGTAAAATTTACACATATACCTTTAGGATTTGATAGAAATCGTAAGCTCATCACTTAGTGTTTAAAAATGATAAAAATATTCTTATAAACAAATAAATTATAAATACAAACAATACCTTTTGTTGTTTTTAAAGGTACATTACTGAATTATAATTTTATTTATTTACATATATTTTAATCATTTTAAACCCTAAAAGTAAGACTTATTCAATTTCAAGCAAATCTCAGAAGCCATGAACAGTCTACTATTTTACCAAATCTTGATAAATAACTTTTTATGGTAACTTCTCATTCTTAGGGGATGTTTGGGAATATAAAAGTGGTGGGAAATGTGGTATTTGGTGGGAATAGAAAATGGAATATTTTGAAAATTGTGTGATTGATATGAAATAA
>JAXCLR010000092.1:10193383-10226015 GCA_035584095.1 Annona squamosa | reverse complement strand
TATTTATTTATATGAAATTCTAAACTTATCATTTTTAAATAAAATGTAAATTAATTAACATAAATTCCAACTTGAAATTTAGTCTAATTTTAATTTTCAAAAATAGGATTAGAGTTTAAATTTTATAAATAGAATTAAGATTAAGATCAGGATTGATGTTTTATAAATAAGTTTAGAATTAGGGTTAAAAGGAATCCGAGTTTCATTAGCTGAGTTGCACCCGCGTTTTCTCGATTAATTAGGACCGCTGCTTATTTCCCCTGCCATCGACGCTGCCGCCGCCTTCGAAGCACCTCCCATGCGCCACAATCATTCACTGGGCAAAGCACGTGCGAGTAATTCCCGTAAATGTCCTCAACCTGGAGAAGAAATCACCACCAGTCCAGCGCCCGATTGCAGAGTCCAGAAACGGGCGAGGTCAGATAAGGAAATTAACCTTCCGAGACATCCATATAAACCCATCCCCCCCCCAGGAGCTGGAAAAGGGAAATAGCCTTTGTTTTGCTCTCAGCAAAGCGAGGTTGCCATTATAGGTGAAGTGGAATAAGGATAGAGTGAATCCTCTTTTATCAGAAAAAAAAAAACAAAGCGAGGTTGCTCTCTCTCTTCTTCCCCATTTTCTCTCATTCTCGCCAGGGAATGCAGCAAGATGAGAAGATCTCAGCCGTTCGATCCTGATCTGGGAGGCCGGAGAAAGAAAGCCAACGGCAGATCCCGCACGTCTCACCGCAAGCACGTAGAGGACGGGTAGACGCAGCAGCTGCTGCTGCCCCTCCTCCCCCGCCATCGCAGCCGTCCGTCCTCCACTTCCTCCCATCATAGCATCCTTCCGTACCCCCGCCATGGAAGACAAGAAGCGGATCCCGACTCCCGCCGCCAACAGCGTCCTCCACGGAAAGTACGAGCTGGGGCGGCTCCTCGGCCACGGAACCTTCGCCAAGGTCTACCACGCCCGGAATATCCAGACGGGGAAGAGCGTCGCCATGAAAATCGTCGGGAAGGAGAAAGTTATCAAGGTCGGGATGACGGAGCAGGTGAAGCGCGAGATCTCGGTGATGAAGATGGTCCGCCATCCCAACATCGTCGAGCTCTACGAGGTGATGGCGTCCAAGAACAAGATCTATTTCGCCATGGAGCTCATCCGCGGCGGCGAGCTCTTCTCCAAGGTCGCCCGCGGCCGCCTCCGGGAGGAAGTCGCTCGCGCCTACTTCCAGCAGCTTATCTCTGCCGTCGACTTCTGCCACAGCCGCGGGGTCTACCATCGAGATCTCAAGCCCGAGAACCTGCTCCTCGACGATGACGGCAACCTCAAGGTCACTGACTTCGGCCTCTCTGCCCTCTCCGACCACCTCAAGCAGGACGGCCTGCTGCACACCACCTGTGGCACGCCTGCCTACGTCGCGCCGGAGGTCATTGGGAAGAAAGGCTACGACGGCGCCAAGGCCGACCTCTGGTCTTGCGGCGTCATCCTTTACGTCCTCCTCGCTGGATTCCTACCTTTCCAGGACGAGAACATCGTAGCCATGTATCGGAAGATCTACAAGGGGGACTTCAAGTGCCCGCCGTGGTTCTCGGCGGAATCGCGGCGCATCGTGACGAAGCTGCTAGATCCGAATCCGAACACTAGGATCACGACCGCGAAGCTGATGGAGACGTCGTGGTTTAAGAAATCGTTGCCGCGGTCGCTGAGGATGGCGGAGGAGGAGGTTGCGGAGGAGGGGCTGAAGGGGAAGGAGGTGGAGAACTTGAACGCGTTCCACATCATTTCCTTGTCGGAGGGCTTCGATCTGTCCCCGCTATTCGAGGAAAAGAAGGTGGAGAGGGAAGGGATGAGGTTCGCGACAATGGAGCCGGCGAGCAGGGTGATATCGATGCTGGAGGAGGTGGGGAAGGCGGGGAAGTTCAACGTGAGGAAGAGCGAGACGATGGTGCGGCTGCAGGGGCAGGAGAGGGGGCGGAAGGGGAGGCTGGCAATTGACGCGGAGATCTTCGCCATCGCCAACTCAGTGCTGGTGGTGGAGGTGAAAAAGCACGGCGGCGACACGCTGGAATACAACCAGTTCTGCAGCCAGGAGCTGCGGCCGGCGCTCCAGGACATCGTCTGGCACTCGCCGGTTCAGAATCAGACGACGCCAGCAGCCTGAAAGGTTGATTGAGGGGAAGAATGATCATGACCATCCCTTTTGCTTCTGATGCTACTATTCCGATTGGTGGAATTGTTGTTGATCTGACGTTGTTGTGCAATGGAGAAACCGGATGCCCAACAGGTGTTTGTGATGGTCGCGGCTACCTTCTCACCTTCTTGTTCTTCACCGTTGATTTGTTAACGGAAGTTGTACTTTTTAGGTCTTCTTTTCCTCGTTCATGAATTCAATTATGCGTAATGACTTGTGTTTTGTTGGTAATTGTGTATGATGTACATCATGTGTTTGATGGTTTGATAATGTGATTTTGATGCTGCCGTCCGTTGTGTGATCAGTCCTAAGTCTCTTTCAAGTTTATTCTCTTTCTAATCTCCATTCTTTTCGACCTACCTTTTCCACCCTAATTTCTTCCCTACCTTTTCACTCCATGATACTTTTTGGTCCGATTAAATTTTTGTTTAAATAAAAAAAACAAAAAAAAAGTGACTTTTTAATAAAACGAATGTTTTAACGTCATAATAACACGTAAATGCCAGCAATTTGATGGATATGGCCGGCCAAAATGATGGCAATGTACTGGATGTTTGCATATCCAGGTACCCTCAATCGTGTAATCAAATAAAGAAAAGAAAGGGTACTCTCAAATGCACTAATTCCTAACAATATTATTTGTGATTACCAAATGGCTTTGATTCTTTCTAATGAAGAAGACAACAACAATCTTAGTAATAGTAATGGAGTGTTATTTTCTTTTTCTTTTTCTTTTTTTTTTTTTTTGTTTTTGCTTTTTAATTATAAGTTCGTTAGAGTGAATCTCATTAGCCTGGGTTAAGAATCAGGCCAAAAAAAGTACTCGGCTAAAATATCCTTTTAATTAAAAGTCCAAAAATTATAAAATATATACATATGTCCAAAAATAGGCAAGCAAATATGATTGATGTATCAAATACATCATCCGCTAACAAAATCATATTTCAACTTGTTAATTTAAGTATATTTAATATGTAAACAAAATTTTTAATTTTTGAAAACATGCATATATTAAAAAGACAGATATTTACTTATTTTCAAAAATGATAAAATTTTGTTTATAAATATATTTAAATTAATAATTTTATATAACCGAAAATTTTAATAGGTTTATTGGCCTAAGCCAAGTAAATCATTATTTAATCGGAGTTGACAGAATCATACCTGATCTATTTTTTATATTTTGAATGTTATCATATAATTTTGATTCTTTTCCAATTGAGGCTCAACCACCTTTATAAATGGATTGTTATCTTTATATTTTTGTACGCCTAGCATGCCAACAATCCTCAATTATTTGGGCCTTCCATGTCCTCCAGAGCAGTCATGAGATGAAGCAGAGTCTCAGCCTCTTGTATGGCTTTTATGGCAGCCGTATCCGACAGGGGCAGGGAGAGATGAATTTAATCCATTGATGGCTACTGCTTCCTTTTTGTACTGCAATGCCCCACACATCTGCGGCTGAGATTAAACGGCCCTCGCCCCTAGTAATTAGTGGAGCCCAATTCCTGTCAAAGACACGAATGTTGAAGTCGACCATACACGGGAGGGAAGAGAGCGATGGCCATGGCATGTCGACCCTGTATCTGCGGTCCGGTCGGTTGAGGTCAACTGTCCAATTGACATCCTAACTTTTATTGGTATAACAATAATAATAATGTAAAATCTCACATCTTAATTTTAATCTTACAGTTCTTAATCCTTAATTACAGCTTCAAGTGGCGGGTGTTTTCTTAAAATCGATAGTTGGAGAAGGAAAGTCAGACAGTTAATATTACTTAATAATTGACACAAGCTTGTTAAACTTAACCTTAAAACCAAGCTTGCAGTTAGCATATAATCTTATAATAGCTTAATATAAGTAGAGCTCCGATTCCGAGAGCATTTAGCTTAAAACTTCTTTAAATATGCAAGTTTTACATTTTTTTTAATTTTTAAATATTTATTTTCAAATAATGAAAATGGAAAAAGGGCATTGTTCATGCGCGCATTTTCTTCGTCTTTTTTTCGATTTCTATAATTCGAAAATAAATATAAAAAAATCACAGAAATGTAAAACTTGTAGATCTCTCGAAGGGGAGCATACGATCTCGACTTACAAATAAATCTTTCTAAATGTGTAAATACAAGTTCATTTTCCGTTAGGTTTAAATTAATAACCCTAACTCAATTATATTTCTTGCTCTTAACTTTTAATAATAAGTAAATAAATATAAGTTGAAGAACTAAACCTCAAAATTTCTTTGGAGGGGTTGAGGTGAGTTGGAGTCGAACCTAAAATTTGCAAGTTAAGATATCCAATCCATCTCGTTGTCGTTCGTACCGTTGAGTGGGGTCGACTTGAAAACAGCGGTAGCGATGAGTGGGCCACGTGATGTCAGCCGTCTTGGACACGGTGGTGGTTGCAGGCACGCTTACGGCTCGGACCGTAGGGGCTGTGCCACGTGCAGGAAACGACGCCCTGCTCAGCTGCTCCTGTGGGGCCCACTGTTTTTGGCAGGGGCTCCCTCCTTCCCCCGCCTGCCTGCTGTTCTCCACTAATCAGTTTCCTTTCTTCGCCCCTTGGAAGTTCATCACCGTTTTAAAACAGGTTCTGGCATAAATCGGGCGCCGAAATAATTTTTGTAATTTTAGAAAAATTTATAAATATGTGGGCTCAGTCTGTATTTTTTCGTATATTTTGGATACTTTTTAAATTTCAAGTGTGCTTGTCATTTGATAAAACTTTTGAAAGAAAATTTTTATATGTATGTAATATTTATAAAAGTAATAAAAGAAGTAAAGAAAATAAAATTAAAATAAATAGAATCGTTGTATAGGTAGTTGTATAAAAATGTAAAAAATTAATTAAAAATATAACAGTTGTGGAAAGTAAAAAGTTTATACTTATAAGTTTTCATAATTTCCAAACACATCCTTATATTATATTTTTTATCTTAAAAAATAATTTTGACACGGGTGCTGCGATTGTAAATACGGGCAAACTATAGTTATTGTGTTTATAGAAATTTTTACGGACCCAGAAATCAAATCACCGAACAATGAACATTTTTTAAAAGGTTTAACTTGTAAACACTGTAAGCGATTAATTTTGTCCGTCAATAAAACTTATCAAAGTGAAAATTAAAACTGTTTATAGGGTGTTTGGATTTCATCAAAATTTTTTAAACTAAAACTTTTCAATTAAAAATTTTTCACTCTTCACAACTACCCTATTTTTAATTTTTTCACTTATTCATATATAACTACTCTACTTTTCAATTAATTTTATGCAACTACTAATATATTTAATCTGTCTATTTTAACTTTATTATTTTTACTCTCCGCTATTATTCTTATTATATCATATCATTTTCTTTCATTCTTAAAACTTTTACACTAAAAATTTTTATTCAAAAGTTTTATCATTTCACAAACACATAGTATCTACTTCTAGTTCAATTGAACAAACTTTTCAAACTTAAAAAACGCTTCGGATTTAATAAATTAATGCCCCAGGCTATTAACTCCGTCAATCCCTTTGAAATTTTAAAGTAATGGCTGTTCTGTTAGAAAAAAGTTCATGAAAAAAGTTCATGACATTTATTGACATGGTTTTCGAAAGTCACAAGCCATTTTAATTATTCGCATTGATCTTAGTATTTCATCTTTACGTGAATTGCAACTTAAAAATCTTAAATTATTTATTTTATTAGTACTTCTGTGAAATTCCTCTTTTATATAACTTTATTTTGATAATTAGCAAAAAATTTACTCCATCAATTATATTTAACATAATTTATGTTGTTATGAAAATTCTTTTATGTTTCTAATATGAATGTGGATTACCTAATTTATAATTGTATAAAATTAGTGTAATAAAATAGTTCAATAGTGAATATCTTAAAAAGAGTATTTTCAATGTATAAACTATCTAAGATATTATTACCATGTTGATAAACTATTCTATAAAAGATTAATACATTCCAATACATACATAAATGGATTTAAATATTTTTCCAAATTTACATCACAATATATCTATTTTTAAATAAATAGAGCCTAGCGCGTATTTAATTTGAATAAAACTTAATATGTTAACAAAAAAAATGATATTAAACATAATAAATTAATTAGATTCTAAATCAATAATCAATCTGTATCAAAAATAAAGAAGGTTGCATGGAACAACTCTGCGTAACCCTTTAGTTATCTTCTCTTATTGATGGTTGTTAGCTATAAGGTAATTTACAAGGACTAATTTGAAAGAGAAGTGTCAGGGAAGGGGCAGTGCGACTTTCTGTTGGGCGAGAGCATGGAAAAGTGTAGTCCGCTTGCTTGAGCCAACGAGCAGTGACACCACCACTACCTGACGATGGAGATATGGCATGAATTAAGGCTGAAATGCTCACATCATCTTTCCCCACCAATGATGTTCTCTTGAAGCATTGGGCCCCTCTAACCCTCTTTAATCACTATTAGTTTTGCTAAGAGGGATTGTGGGTGGGAAATAGTGCTTTACTTTAATAATAGAGATTGAGATTGGTGGGTGGATACATGGAGTTCTTGGTGGGAAATTGCTCCCCTGAAATTTTGGAAAACAAATATTTAAACCTCTTTAAAATTAATTGATGTTGAAATTTATTGATGAGAATATGTTCCCTTCACTTAATTCAGATACCCTGCCACGAGAGATCCTAGCTAGGTTTAACCATTTAAGCATCTTAATTCAGGTGGGCCCATGATTAGTATTTGATAATTTTCCCATGCTATTTATCTAACTTGCTTTTTTTTTTTTTTTTGATGGAAAGAAAAACACCCTATCCCAACTCCCTTCTAAAGTGGAAGGGAGAAGAGATGGGGTGATCCATGCTATTTATCTAACTTGCTTTCAACATTGGCGTACTTACTAGCGGAAATACATGCAAGAAGAAGACCATGATCAAATGACGCAAAATATCTAGCCAAAAGCTTTGGGGTTGAGGTGGGTGGGGTTTTTCTTTAATTACTTTAATAATGCAGGATAATAATCATTGAGACAGGTTACCTCAGGATGGGGCCATGAATATTAGGGGTATGGTTTTATGATATGTGCTATGTTGTCCCTCCATGGAAATCATAGTTCAAAATCATATTACTGAAAGTCCAAAATGACAAGATGTCACTTGAAAATAAGTGGGATTTGATGGGTTCGAATGGGCGAACTAATTATTTGTAATATATGGAGTAAAAGTAGAAATTAATAGTGGTTGTACGATTACGTGATCATTTCGGGCCAATAGCATTTATTTTGGGTACAAAATATACAATGGTGCCATCTAATTAGACGGGGAACCAACAATAGACTGAACTTGGGTGAAAGGTAATTGATGTTAGCAATATGACGATGTAATTAGTTTTGAGGTGAATAAGCTTTTAACAAGGAGTATGACTAAAAAATAATATCGGCAATGCTTAGAAGAGAAGTAAATATTTTTGTAGTGACTACATGTCAAAACGATCGGAACAGGTAAAAAAGGAAGTGCGGAAGGGTTTCATGTAAATCATTCATGTTTACACTTAATAGTTGATTTAAAGTAAACTTTATTTATTATATTTAGCATTATTTGCTTAGCTAAGAGGACAAGTGTAAATCAAATAAAAGATACGCATGAGTTACGTTTACTTAAAATATACATTTAATATAAATTACAAAAGAAACATAGATGCACTTATATGTCATAGAATATAAAAATACTTTTATTAATGATATTTTAAATAATTCAGACGTTAAAAATATAATTTTAAAATTGATATTTAATATCAAACTAGTTTATAAAGTTGATTTTACACATTTTTATATGAGGCCCATTTACAATAGTACTAGACAAATGATGAGTTTTTCAGTATAACATAAAAGCAAATGATCTTTTTAGATCAATCTATTCCAAAAAAATTTTACAATTTTTT
Source organism: Annona squamosa (assembly GCA_035584095.1). Taxonomy (NCBI): domain Eukaryota; kingdom Viridiplantae; phylum Streptophyta; class Magnoliopsida; order Magnoliales; family Annonaceae; genus Annona; species Annona squamosa. The sequence goes on along the minus strand of JAXCLR010000092.1, from coordinate 10,217,913 downwards.
ATAACATGTTAATTTAGCTAATCAATAAAAGAAGTTTTATCATTTTTTGGATATATGTATATATTTATTTTGAATTAAAAAAAAGAGTATTTAAGTCATTTCGAATAATTTAAATACTTTTATTTTTTAAAAACAAAAATAAATATATATACACATATCCAAAAATGGTAAAACTTGATTTATAGATTAAATACAATTAGATTAACATATTTTAAAGATTTTCAAAAAAATAAATTTTTGAACTGGTCTAAAATCACCAAATTTCAGACCGATCTGAGAAGATCGGTGCTCTAATATAAATTATACTAAATATAATAAATTGAGTAAATTTTGTCAATAGATAAAATTACACAGAAGTGAGGTTTGTCATAAGTGTTAATCAAAAGGATTATCACCTAAGATGGAGCATCTCTCTCATCTTATGCAGACCGCAAGCCATCAATTTTTTTATCCGATACGGTAGGGACTCATATAGCGAACGGACTAGGGCTCCGTGTGACACTGCGATGGTTGTTTTGCTTTTGTTTAAGAGAAGATGGAGAGCACTTTTAATAAGAGTAATATTTTGGAGCTTCTGAATTAAGCGATCTAAGCTGTCTTTTTATCTAAGAATAAGAATAAGTATATTCATAAGTTATAATGTTTGCCAAACAGTAATTCAATTTATTACGTTTTGAAAATAGATAAGTCATAATTACCCTTTAATCGTAATGACAAATAGTGCCTTGATCTTTGTCTAACGTCAAAGTGATATCCTTATCTTGCAAATATCAATGAAATGCGCATGGGAATGGTAAAGGAAGCTAATTGCTGCGTGGGCAGACAATTATCCAGCTCCCCTTCCATTTCTTTATTTTCAAAATCTTTTTCATTTTTAGTTGATTTATTTTTTAAAAAATTAATTTTTCAAAATAAATATATTTTTCCTATTTTCAGTACAATTGTTTATTTGCTACAACACAATTTTTCCTCATCCCATGCTATATTGTCAAGGAGTTGGTGGCATTCTTTGTAATTTATGGAAAAACACGGTCGTTTTGTATCCATGCTCGTGCGCGGATCGGGATATTCCGCTCCGCCGGCCGCGTTCGAACTTCAACGACTTTTAAAACCCACGCAATTCAGCACATTTTGCAGATGATACCGTGAAAATATACTTCCTAAAAAGTCCTTTAATTAGTTTTTTTTAACACTGATTGGGGACTTCAAAATTTTCCGTAGATTTTTTATAATTTTTATTTTGAAGCAATTCGTGCATATTATCCTTTAGCATAAGATGTCAATATTTTAGTTTTTCCTAAAATGACAATATTTAGTCTTGAATGTAGCCGAGAAGTGACAAAATTTTTGGATAAAATTTTTTTTGTAAAAGTTATTAAATTAATAGAAAATGATATAATATGATGTAAATAATGATAATGTATAAAAAGAATAATGTTAAAATAAATAGGTTAGTTGTGTAGATAATTGCGTAGAAATGATTAAAAATAAGATAGTTGTGTACGAATGATTAAAAAATAGGGCACTTGTATAGGAAAATATGAAGAAATAATTTTAAAATATAGTAATTATGGAGAATGAAAAATTTTAGATTTAAAAAGTTTTTATTAAAAATATAACGGAATTTTACAAATGAGATAGTGGGGACTTTGGAGTTAGTTTCCATTTTCATCCTTTTAAAAATAGTTGTTTAGCTCCATAGACGTAGAGAGGCCATTTTCAGACCATATATGCCCCAAGCGAAGCTTATTCAATTATATATCACACTAAAGCAACAGAAACCCAAATTAGAATAAATAAGTAAATAAATAAAAGATAAAAAATTCCACTTCTCATTATTGTAATGCTTATTGCAAAGTTCAAAATTTCAAGACAGCTGTTGCTGCAAAGATTGTCTTTTAAGTTCATGGAATTCTAGCTTGTTAGCCACCAATATCTTATTGCATGTTGGGCAGATAATGACGCTGGTAGACATATTGTGTGCATGCATTTATATTTATGACAATATATTTTAAAATTGGTAGATGCCATCTTAAATTTTCTCAAGGATAAGGGGAAACAAAAATTAATCACGTATGGAATTCTTTTTGCTAGTGGAAAATTCTGTCTTCAAACAAATTTGAGCATTTCATCGTGCTCCAGCTAAAAAAAGCTTAAATTTACAATAGTGTACTTTAAATTATACAAGATTCTTGGATTGAATTTATATTCAGAATGAGAATGTAATAATGTGTATCGAGAATGAAAAATTGTATTAAAAATATAAAAAAGTTGTATTGGAAATATAAAATGTTGGATTAAAAATTTAAAAAGTTACCTGGAGAACTAAAAAATTATCTTGGAAATGGAGAAACGGATTCAATTCAAGAATCTTATATAACCTAAAATAGACCCTAAATCTATTTGCAAATAGACGAAGTATGTGGGATGGTTTGCAAATGCAAAATGTATGTAGGCCTATTGGCACTGGGTGCAAATTATGTAGTCCAATATGGGTGGGTGAGTTGAACCTGACCCAACAGATAGGGACTTCGGAATGGCCTGAACTCGTGCAGACCCAACTTCCATTTACCTCGAAAATAGCACAAAAAATATATTTTATGTAAAATAAAAAGGCTTGATAAATTTCAAAATAAATTGATAATACATATTTCAGAAGAAAAGATTAGTGCTTCAAATTAAATGTCAAATCAAAGTAGAGAAAAAGGAGAAATCTGGGATTTTGCATTCTGTTCTAATTGTTGCCATGGCTCCTCCATTTTCAGACAGTCACAAAAGCTATCAAAAATCACAATGAAATTAAGAAAAGAGTTGGGTCCACAAATTATTTCAAATTACAATAATTCTGAGTGATGTTAGAGAGACCAGATCAGCTGCACAACCTACAAATGTGGTCTCCTTTGATAATAATTATTGAAGTGGAAATTATAAAGGATGTCGAGGATTTGATTCTTTTTCGAATATAACGCTAATTGGAGAGCACTTCAATAAAAGCATCCAAAGAGCGTCTTCCACTGCGTGCAGACGTATATATAATTTAAAGCCCTTGCTCATTAATTGAAAATTTTTTTCGACTGGTACTATTTCTGTTTTTTTTTTTTTTTTTTTTTTTTAATTGGTGTATATTTTACATCGCTTCTCAAGGATTCGAATCCAAAACCACGTCTAAGGAGACAACACTCCCAGCTATGTCTGTTACATGTATTTTTGTCCAACGTTAAAATGATTATCCAGATTCCAGACCTTTCCAAATATCAATCTGGATGAATATGGGGCCACTAAAGTGAGATAAACGAAGAAACAGGCGTAGGTGTGGACAAAAAAATCTTATGCATATGGAATGAAAGTAGATATATAGAATAGCTTTGAGGATTCAGATATTTCCAAGAAAGTTCTACTCCGCAAATTTCTTAAAAAATTCCATTACCCAAGATAAAATTTAATAGTCCTTGTTACAACAATTCAACCTCTTCTTATTATCCTTACCCATATGTTTTGTAATAACATCCCAACAGTGTGTCAAATTCAGCACTGGTGCAATGTTTGTGGGCTTTTTTCTTCATTGGATATACATGGATGCCCAATGAAATCAGATTGATGAGTGCGTGGGCTGAATGAGGACATAGACCAAGATTTATAAATATAAGCAGAACAACAGGACCAAGTAGCAGATGTCAATGAATAAGAAATAGGTGAGGATAAAGATGATGGATGTGCATTGAATTTTATTTTCATCTATATCCGTAATTGCCAAAAGAGGAGATGAATTGATTAAACTAATCTCTCGAGTCTTGCATTTCTCCTTAATTCCATCTACTGCATACATATCATAATCCTGTGGATTTGGGATCCAAATATGAGGTCTCAGAAGCAGAGAATGATCAAAATAAAGGGTTCTACTCTCATAACTGGGTGCATGGAACTAACTGGACAAACACATGTAGGGATGAATCAAGACTGCAGAATCAAAAGGATCAATTGGAGCAGAGAAAGTAATTTCAATGAAAGGCTGAAAACTTGTACAGAGACGAAATGAACTATAATTCAGGCAGTGTATTGAAACTATCCAAGCGCAAAATTTAGTTCATCATAAACATAAACTAACGGGTTAAATTGAAAAAATTCCACCTTAGATTACCAAACTTAGGTGGCAGTGCACTGATGACCTGTGTCCTGGATCAGGCTGCTTGCTCATTTCCAAAGCTTAAGTTCTCTCTGATATTATGTGCTGTAAAAATGCGTCTCCAGAAGTTGTAGCTTCTTTTACAGAACTATGAATTCACACATGGCCTTAACTTTAACTTTATCAATGTGTGCATAAGATCCAATTTGAATAAAATTCTTCATATTTAGAAATCACTGATCTAATTAGCAAGTCGGGTAAGGCTTTCTACCCATGTGGACCAGAAGAGAGTGGTTGGGAATTCAACTTGCCTTAGGAGAAAGGAATTTCATGTGAGGTAGGTAATTTTCTTCATAAACTATTTTGGAATCAGAATTTCTTGATTCGAAATTTTAGGATCAAAGTCACTAATCATAACCTGCTTGGTCTTGATAATGGTAGATCCGACTTGCTTTCATCTCGAAGAAATATCAGCAGCAGTCAGAGAAATAAGAAGAACCCAACAATGGTACAATGGAGTTATGTTTGTTCATGCTAGATCTGATTTGTTTCAGGTCATAGAAGTATCAGTACCAGGCACAGAAACCAGAGCCCCAAGATAACAGTCCATTTATACATGCATACCTTAAGGCTCTTACAAGTTCAAAGAAAGAAGAAAGCCCAAAAATGCCCATGTAAAGAAAAAAACATATAAATTTAGGTGTAACTTGTAAGCAAGTTGATCAACATGCCTAAAAAGAGAGAAGCCTAGGTCAGAGAACCATAAGCTCCAGAGTACAAAATGTAATTTGAAGAGCTTGCAAATTACCATATGCTATCTTGTAATAGACATTTTTCTAGTTCAATTATGATACATGTGCTTTCATAATTTAATCATGTTGATGGGTGGGTAAGTTAGAACTTGTTCTTTGCTCTATCCGTAGCTATGAACTGTTGTGTTTTATTTAGGAATTTAATTATACTCAGCAGGAAGATGGATTTGTGCGTTTCAAGAGAGCTGAAATGTTACTTATATACAACTACTTAACAGTCTTTCCCTGCATTTCAAGTTATTTTAGCTTAAATTGGGTCAGAGATATTGGTTTAAGAAGTTGATCAACACTACCAAACCAAGGTTCAAATATTCCATAATTCCTTGGCCTCACCAGCTCATTCCCCATATATCTTCTAATTTTTCTCGTATTTTGGTGTTAAAAATAATATTTATAAGTATGTATTCTTTTCATATTAATTTTGTTGACACAAAATATTATTTATTAAAAATAAACTTAAAATAAAACTCACTAAACATATAGTTGAAATGATTACATCTTTCTAATATCTATTTTACAACCAGTGCCTAAGTTCTAAATTCCAGGAATTTTTCCTTATAATTCTTGATCAATTAGGTTTATTCCCATATTGCATCAAACTCCTCTAGTTTGAGGGAAAAGATCTTGCAGAAAAATAAAAGTAAATGCCATTTTTCTTTAAGTCAAATTTAATTAACTTATTATTTATATTTTATCTATCTAGGAGTTAGTTTCATATACGTACTACCTTTCGTAAATTAGGCAATTTACTGTCTGCCAAAAAATATTCTTTTATTTTTAATGTGGGTCTCATCTAAATCTTTTTTATAAAATTCTACAAAATTTTAATTTATTTATTATTTTATTCAAATTTTTATCCATTCCCATTTTAATATATTTTTACTAATAAATTTAAAAATTATCAAATTTCAAGAGAAAATTTTTAATACAAGAAACATCGCATTAAAAAATTTAAAAATATTTTGGGTTTACCAATAAATTGATCAATTTATCGGCAGCCATAAAGAATCCAGTGGATTTACCTAATATTTACATATTTATTATTTTAATTTTATTCACTAGAAGTAAAGCTAAAAGTGCAATCCGGGTTGGCTGGTACTGGATTTGGCCAACGGTAATCTTAAACCTATAAGATTCATGTGAACCATAATATTAGAATCCAAGTTCAGCTAAGGTTAGCATTAGTTTCGAGCTGAAATTCAAATACTCTCAAATCAATAGAAGTAAAAATCTATTAGAAGAAATAACAAACTCTTTGAATATTATAACATTCACACCAACTAATTCTAAAATATATTTTTAATTATGATAACCTATTTCTTCATGATTTACACGAGTATATACAGAACCCAACATTTTTTATTTTGATAAAACTTGGTCTTCTAATGAAAAGATAATGCGAAGTACAATGATGTAATAAACTTTTTTTTCAACAATCAAAGTTAAAAAAATAAATAGAATTACATAAAATCACTATCTAAACAAGTTTAATAAAAATGAAACTATACAATAGTTTTAAAAAGTTGATATATTTACAATTATTTACAAATAAAATTGAGGTAAGATTCAAAAAGTTTAACTTTTTATGGACAATTATTAATTGCATTTAGGTTTTATAATAAATATTTTACAGTTTAATTTGGTTATATATATATATATATGAAAGTATTTTTACTATAATTATACTTAAAATGTGTAATGCATAAACTAATATAATTTTTTTAACGAATTAAAGGGACATTGGGTTCGGATAATTTTGGTATCGGAATAATGTGAGCCCAGTGTTAGTTTTCCAAGATGAAGTCCGGTCTTTTTCAAAATTTTCATAAAAATGAAATTTATATCCATTTTCTTGGGGTCGGATGGATCCCAATTCAGTGCTCCCGAGAGCATGTAGTGCTGCATGCTCCCGGGCGCATACACATATTTTTTTTTACTTTTTTTTGAAAATATTTTCATAAACATGTCAGCTCAAGTGTATTTAATCTGTGTGTAAATTTTTACTATTTTTGGAGTATTTTAGGTATTTAATTTTTATTTTTGAAAATCAGTGGCATTTTACGTAATTTTAAATTACTAAAATGCCACTGATTTTCGAAAATAAAAAATAAATATCTAAAAATATTCAAAAATGGTAAAATTTGATATATATGTTAAATACACTTGAGCTAACATGTTTATGAAAATATTTAAAAAAAAAAAAAAAAAAACGTATGCGCCCAAGCATGCACGGTACCACTGAATTGGGGTCCGGGTCGGATTGGGCGGGTACGAACTACGAATGGACCTGCTACCAAGCGGGCGGTATTCTTTTGGATGTTCTGTCCCTCATGCGTCACTATTTTCGCCTTCGGAGTTTTGGATTACACGTAGAAATTGGTCACATGCAACACGCCACCAATTCCATGATGAAGAGTCAAATTTGACCTTGGGATTGACTCGAGAATTCGAGAAGGATTCAATGCACGGGATTAGGTGACCGCACACCTCCATGCACGTGCACCCCTTCTATCTTTTTCCCCCCTAGCCAAATGTGCCATGTATAATTTCTATTTTTCCATTCCCCACATGGAACTAATTAAAAATGCCTAAATACCTACAAACAGCTGATGGAGGTGTAAAATTAATTAGCTGTCCACTTTTGTTACATACTCTAGCGTCCCACTTCCATTAAACGTGTCCCATAAGATATTAATTCTATATATCCACACTTTGCGAAATTGTAGGCTCCTTTTAAAAAAAGCCCGAACACTACCCAACTTGTATACCCTTCTAATTAGATTAATGTATGACTCAGACATTACTTTATTAAAATGCTTTATATTCTAAATTAAGCTGTTCTGTGTGGTTTGAGCCAATTACTCTGTTAACACAAGCCGAATTACCATGAAGTCATTAACTATGATGTTGTAAAATTTTCGAGACTCCCAAATAATGAAAATATTAGAAATTCTGAAGAATATGACAATTGAATATATATACATATATCAAGGTATTGAAAAACATATAAAATGACTAGTTTTCTATCTTATGGTGTGTTTGGTAATGAATAAAACTTTTGGTAAAAAGTTTTGGAAAGTAAAAGTTATCAAATAATGTGATATAATAGGGGTAATGATAAGTAGTAAAGAGGATAAAGTTAAAATAGATAGGTTAGTTATGTAGATAATTGTGTAGAAATGATTAAAAAGTAGTGTAGTTGTATAGGAAAATGTGAAAAAATAATTAAAAAAATATGATAGTTGTAGAGAATGAAAAGTTTTAGATTAAAAAATTTTAACTTAACATGTTTTATTAATTGCCAAACACACTCTTAAATTGTAAAACTTTGAAATTTTGTTAAAGTTTTTCTTCTAGATATTGTACTTAATTTCGTATGACCTCTGAGAAGTCCTTGTAATATCAATTAAACATACTTCTTCTTCTTTTTTTTTTTGGTCTGTGTACGCATTGACTATTTTTAATATATTCATTTATTTCACTAAAAAATGATTTTTGATAATTAAAATTTTCCTGCAAAAAGTTAAAATTTGGTTATTAAATAAAAATTTAATTACGAATAATTTCTGGCATATGTCATATGAGAAGAAATTTGATTATCAATAATTCATGATTTTTAGGAGATAACTAAATTTTGCTTTAGTTGTCAAAACATCATCAAAGGTAAATTTTCATTGCTTTATAAAAGCGAAATCATAAGCGAGGACTGATAAATATCTGTGTATACATTGACTAGTGGGCTTTTGCAGCTAACTTTGAAATTAATGAAATTGAATAGTTTGGGAACATCTCGTTTCAAAGCATTTTAATTAGTAGTACTTACAACAATATGGCCGGCTTAACTAAAAGCAGTGGGCGGCACGTGTGGGCCACATGTATTCACCCACCAGCCACCGCCACCGCCACCGTCACCGTCACCGTCACAGTCAAGGCATGGCAGCTGTTGACATTGGCCACCTCGACCCACGCCATGGATCTATCATCTATCCAGTTTCTACTGGCCTTGCATTTCCGAGGACGAAGACCTTGACTTTTCCCTCCTATCATTTGATTTCTATCCATGTATCCCGATTAGCTAGTTAGACTTAGCTAGCTATGAAGACCAAATCCGACCGCAACACCACTTCATTGCTTGCTTTTAATTATCCTTTAATTTACTTTATTTTATTAATCAATGACTAATAATATTGAGTATTAAATGTCAACGTGCAGTGATGGTCATCAAATCAAGAAGAATCAGGTATTCATGTATACGCTTACCTTTTCATTTTTCAAATCTCCGTCCACAATGTTTAGCTTCGGACAGACGCATGTGCTTTCAAACTTTGATTCAAACCTTCCTTCCTTCCTTCCATATTTAATGTTAGTGGCCCACCCAGAAAATACATTTGATTATGGAGTACATTAGAAAGATATAATTGAAATTCAGAGGTTAATATGAGAAAATAAATTAAATAAGATTTTATCAAACATTAATTAGAATTGTAATAATATTATTAATTAATATAATTGTTAAAATAGCTATAATCTGATCAACAATGATATTGACAACGGAAAATTGATTTTTGGTGACTAAAATTTCGTTGCATGAAGTTGAAAGTTGAATAGAAATTTTGGTCGCCAATAATGCTCAGTGACGTGTTCAACGACAACGGAAATGGGGGTATGTTTGGTTGCTTATATTCCATGGCAAAAGTCCTTGAGCAACCAAAATTTCTCTTCTTATATAAAATTTAACATGAAAGTGCTTCCTTGCTACTTTTATTAATGTGCAAATATGAATTTTGTCTCGAGGGATCCTATAAGCAACCAAAGAGTTACTTGTTTTTAATAAAAGTAAGATTTTTGTTGCTAATAGTGGTTGTTAAAAACCAATACTCTTCCAATGTACCGATTCGCTGGATGAATTAAATGAAAATTTGTTGAATTTCAAATGCAACAATCTTAGCAAATTAGCGCATACCAACTTTCAGCATTTGTACTAGTATGCATATATTCTTATTGGTAAACATAGCGGCTTGTGTCCAATATATTCCTAGTAATTATCAGTATAAAAAGTATGTAAGAAAAAAATTATAGGGGTAAATTAAGCTTGAATTGTAATAAAATGCAGGTGATATCATAAAAAGAGGTTATTAAAAAAAAATCTGTGCATCCATTGATACCTAAAAGATATGCTTTGCATGTTAAGGTGCAGCCTGTAGCTCCCTAACGCTTAAAATGGGCATCACTAGTTATTTAAATCAAAATCCGACCCAACGATTCTTTCTTTCAAAAAAAAAAAAATCCAGCAATTCTATTTATAATTAAAATTAACAAGCAAGTTTTATTCAAATTAAACTATATACAGACCAATTTAAAAAGGTGTAAAATTAACATAATAGAACTATTTCATTTAAATATCGATTTCAAAATTATATTTTCAGCGTCTAGACCATTTAATATATCATCCTATTCTGGTTAATGATTTTATGAAATACTATTATATTGTAATCCATCTGTTAATGTATCTAAGCATTTTGATTGTTTATACATAATTATATTCAATCTCAAAATTATGATTAGAATGTCCTATCAAAAAAATTAAGATTAGAATGACTTTTATATATATTATAAAACAAATTATTTATCTTGCGAGTATATGCAGGAATGTTAAGTCGGTGGCGTGGCATGCTGGATATTAGAATTTGAACCTTTCTTTTGTTCTATTTGAATTTTTGGATAGTAAATTCATTATGTTTTTATGGACAAATTTAATAGATTATTGTGGATAGTGTATTTATGTCTTCTAATATAAGTTTATTTTTAATATTAAAACGATTTTTACACATTGTATAAAATAATCATAGAGAAGTTAACGCATGGGCTTAAAATAGTGCACCAATTTTGATTTTGGGTCTAGGTCTAGGCTATTACCTTAGTTTCATCATTAATGTGAGGCCAATTGAACCCTACCATGTCTCCTTTATTAGTAATCCATTAATACCATCATTTAATCATGGTAATGATTTAATATGTGGGTCGACGTGTAATCTTTATACCTGCTAAAATTTAGATTTTTGAATTTTTTATATTTTATAATTTTGAAAATCAACAATTTTCACCTCTATTTAATATTACATAAACACGGATTTTACTTAAAAAAAATAAACGTGGATTGAAACTGTTGATGTTTGAATTATATTTCAAAAATGATAAATTTTAGTATTTACCATGCCAAAAGAAAAAGCACCTGCTGTCTAGAGTACCCAAAAAAAGTGCTTTGAATTGGCCAAAGGGCAGAGACTCAAATCTAGTATCTTTCCTGTAGATATATGGATCGAGGACTACAAACTAAATGGCATTACAGTAGTCAAATTTACGACAATCTGCCAATCCACATCAAAGAAAATTAGGATTAGTGCCGTTGGGATTGGATTTTACTGTACAACTCATTAATAATATTGGATTGGTTGGCCTAATTTTGACCGGAAATGCGTCACTTTAAGTGTGCAGTGTATGGACCAAGGCAGGGACTGGTTATTAAAAAGAATAAATATGGCCTGAAACTCCTTCCAATGCATGGACACACAATCAGATGCCAATACGTTTTAGTCCTTTGACAATCTGTGAGATTTCAATTTTCTGTCGTTCTTTGTTTCTAATTTAACTAAGGTCATGTTTGTTTATAATAAAAAAATATTAAATTAAAACTTTTCAATTTAAAATTTTATACTCTATAACTACTTTATTCATTAATTATTTCTTTACATTTTTCTTACAACTACTTACTATTCAATCATTTCTACGTAATTACTTATACAACTAGCTTATTTATTTTGACTTTATTCTTTTTATTCTTCATCATTATTCTATAACTTTTTGTCCATATTGTTTATTTATATTCTAATAATGAGTATGCACCTAATTAAGGCTAATGGGTTGTACTGTATATATGAAGTGTCCATCCGACACTTCACTTTTAATTTTAAAGTAATTTTAATCTAGATCATCTATTATTATTATTATTATTTATTTATGGTTCCAAAAATCACTTTAATGTATTCTTAACTCTAACATCCTTTTTTAGGGTGAATATATAACTATTGAAAATGAGTGTACAGTACGTAATTTTCTTTTTTTTAATATCTATCATATAAAAAATTTCTTATTGTGTATTTTATCTTCGGAATATAAATAAGAACATACGAATAAGCATTATGAATCGTTTATGTTTCAAAAATACTTTAAAATAAAGATGCAAGAGGTTGCATAGACACCTACACGCAACCCGTTGTATAGCAGTGGGTGGGTATATTGTCTTTGATGATATAGAAATGTTATTTCAATTAAAATATGAAAATGCATGAGATGGTCATATATTTAACATCAGAGGGAAATGGAAAAGAAATTGACAATTCAGAAGAGCGTCATAGAACAATTCCTTTGTTAATTTACATTTTTCTAACTAAATATTCGTGCTATGGATACTCCAAGATTAGATTTTATATCTGACATCTCTTACTTATCGAATATCATTATAGTTCCGTGCACTTATATATACATGGGTAATTGTTTTTACTTAAAAAATTTTAATCTAAATTATCCAAAAATTCAGCCATATGCGTATCTTTTATATATAAAGGAAACAAAAAATTTCAAAACTACAAAACTGAAAATTTATAGATACTCTCTGATCATTGAGAAATAGATTGGAAAAAAAAAAGACTTTTGGAACAAAATTGAGCTCTTGAAAACCAAAAAGATATGTCGAGTTCAAACTTACTAATCTTGACAATACTTCTGTTTATGATAGATATATTGGAACTCCATCCCAATTCAATTGAATAAGGTGTTTAATCTCAACAATAAAAGCTTGAAGGGTACCATGCCAATGGTGCACTGTCTAGTCAAAATTCTCTATCAGAATCTACCTTCACTTTTCTACATCCGTTGAACTATGTAAATTGGAAAGCCTGATAGATTGATTTAATCTTAGCCACAAGAGGTGGACATAAACCAACGTTAGTAACAAAGCCACATGTATTTAGTTATGATTCTAAAATTATATTTTAAAAAATTTATATACTATTTATTTACTTTTAAAATTTCAGAAAATTTAACAGTTATATATTCACCGTTGTCTCTGAATAACTATCATTTCACTCTTGAAAAAGGGATGCCGGTCGAATACAAATATTGCCATTTGCGCCTAGCCACAAATGATCGCAGGGGGACTCAGAATATTACTACTAGTTGGCAAATATTGAAAAAAAAAAAAATGATTCTGGATATTGAATAACTACAGTTAAATAGACAGAGATGATTAAAAAGAAAGGCCCATGCATTGCATGTTCCCCATGTAACAAGGGTAAGACGCATGTATTTAGCAATCAAGCAGGCCCTAATCAAGAACTCAAAGCTACGAGTCAGCTTGTGTACGTGAGCTAGTTTAGATATATAGGAAGAACATATTCGAAAATACGAGTGGCATGGTCTCAATACACATATCCATGTCAAATTCAAGCGTTTTCTTGATGAACTTTTTATCAAGTTTCGTAACAGACTTTGGGTTGTTCGCGTGCATCTTTCTTTTTTGAAAAAAAAAAAAAAAAACGAAGAAGAAGAATATAGAGCACCAATCCGTTGCTTCTTCACTTCTCTCATTCTACGTACTTTCTTTTCTTATTTGATTAGCCGGTTGTTTAACTAAGCTTTTACTTTTGTAGTGCGCTGATTAAGCTGGAGGTAAAAATAATTAGAAAATTAAACAAAATGCGTATACAGAGGAAGGAATAATTATTGATATGATATTATACGTCAGCAAAATGAAAATAATATCATAAAAAATAAAAATGCACAATAAAAAGTTGTTGGAGGTGTGACGAAGAAAAACACCATTGTTTGACCCGTCCAAAAATGGACAAACAAGGTTTACTTTCCCGGGCCTTTTTCATTTCATTCTTGCACGTGTGTTTTGTTCGTGGACATGTCCTAAAAACGTTGGTGGAGTAGTCAACCGTCAACTCCGCTAGTCTCATTTGGAGAATTAGCAACGACATTTGTCCCCATTCCAAGCATATATATGTATGTACCTGGACATGTATGATAAGGAGTTGATTCCAAGCATATCTATGTATGTACCTGGACATGTATGATAAGGAGTTGATTCCAAGCATATACATGTATGTACCTGGACATGTATGGAAAAAAAAACTCCTTATATTTGAATAATTTTTAGGGTTACGATTTTTTTTCAAGTTCTTATCAAGTTGGTAAGAACAAAAAATTATGATTTTCACTTTTTGACGCTGTGGCATGATAACCACTTTTCATGTAGCTACTACAATTTGACTATAAAAAATAATAAAATTTCAACTGCAATTTTTTATTACATTGAAGACCCCATTACCGCCGGCACTCAAAGCCGAGAACAACACTCGTGCACCTTCATGTCATACCGCTTGGCTAGCTACATTCCAAATAGGTACTCTAAAATTTTTAGAATTGAACAATCAAAGTTCACATAGAATAGCTTAAGTGGCAAGGGTTGAATATTTGACCAACTGGGTCAGATGTTTTATAGTGGGCTTAGCCTAATTTTTATTTATGTATGCTGCGGGTTGTATTTTTATTTTATTTTTTGTATGTTATTTCAGCAATTTGTTTAACTTGGTTAGCATACAAGATTGGTTAGCATACAAGAGGTTCAAGTCTTACAACTCTAAGGTGCGAGTGTGAGTGTCATATGCTCCGTTATTTGAAATTGAATTATGAATTGAAAATTTGGATTATCCTCTGATAGTTGCCAACGAGTTTGGGTGATTTCCCCTAACCGGAGTTGATGGAATATGTTTAGAATTTACGGAAGGGAAGAGTAAGCTACAAGAGGAGAACTTTTTGTAGGCAAGTAGAAATTATTTGAAAATTAATATCTAGTTCCAAATAAGTACATATGTACTTTTGCATATGTTAGAAATATATTTTTTTTAATGTTTTTTTTTATTGTAGAAGGATTTATGGGCAATTTATTTCTAAGCATAATTGATTTTATATTTTTATGAAGTTGCAAGACATAACATTTTGCCTACTTCTATGCCTAAGATGTGTAGATCCATTGCATCTTATTTTTATGCACAGGTAGAATTAATTCAATAAAGAATTAATTAGAAGATTTGTATACATAGATATTCAACAGGATGAGCGTTAATAGCATGGTTTATTATTATAAGGCATGATTATATACAATATATTGTATAAATGCTTAAGTTACAATATTCGTTGTTTATTTTATTTTATTTCATTTTTTATTTTTCTTCATGAAATTTTTTTACTAAGTGTATTTAATTTATATACAAATTTTTTTCATTTTATAATATTTGTAGGGACATATAGGTCATTTTTCACCCCAAAAAACTTGTTTTTTTAAAAATCAAAAATAAAATAAAAGTATTGTAAAATGACAAAACTTGGTATGCAGATTAAATACATTTAAAGAAACAATAGTATAAAGAAAAAACCAAAAATAAAATAAAAAAGAATATTGTAACTCAAGCGCCGTATATTATATATAATCATGTCTCTATAAATATACTGCTGTGATGCTTAACGGTTTGTAACCAAATTTATGCATGTTATATTATGCTATTAATATATATGTCCACTTAAATACTTTTTGTTGAATGTCCAGATATGTGAAGCGGGATTTCCTAGACGTCCAGATTATTTATGATACGCATGTCTTGGTGTGGAACGTACATATGGGAATGCTATATTAATAAATCAATTGGTGTGCCTGCGTTGAGTGGAGCAATGTCCAGGTGTAATGGAAAAATATAGTTATTACATATGCATAATCGTCATCGGTCTGCTGGAGTTATTTTTATTTGACCAGTTTTGTACTTTTGCAAGAAAGTCCGAATTAAAGAGTTTTGCAGGAAAACGACGTGCTTGTTGTTTATTGCAGACATACTTGTTAAGAAGAATTTATATTATGAACTCGGGCTCGTGCCTAGGCAAAGCCTAAGGCTAGGAACAACCTAGTGCAGGAAGAAGAGCGAAGCGAACTCAGTGATGGCATGACAACTTGTTTTTCATTCTATTTTGGTCTAAATTGATCATTTTAACTTTGATTTTGATAATTAAATTGTCAACTTTTATGTTTGTGATGCTTCTAGATTCAATAGAAGGTTTAATTTTGCATTTGAGTCATAATTTTTAAGTTATTAAATTAAATAATATATATCATTTAATTAAGTTTTAATTGGATCATTATCTATTTTCAAATGATTTTCTACTTACTAGTCATGTTGAGGTTAATCCATTATTTTACAAATGCGTCAAATCAAGTTGGACACTAGAGATTTAATCGCCAAGATATTTTTAAGATACAAGCATTTTTTCAATTTAATTAAAGGCACGTATTAATGGTAGACATGAAATATTTTTTCGCTTATGCCTAAGATGTAAAAATGGGTATATGACTAGTGGAAATGGATTTTGAATTTATTGAGAACATTACTTTTAATACTTGAATATGTCATAAATATGTGATTGATCATAGAAATTAAATTAAATAAACGGCCTAGTTTTGCTTTTTTGAATTGATAAGTTACATTTTGTATCAAATGTAGCAAAATTAAAATTTGGTTGAAAAAAGTGGTCACATATAAAATATTTTGTTGCACCGTGGAACTGTATCAATGATCGTCAATTATCCTCCTTTTGCAATTATAAGAACAAGTAATTAACACTTCTACAAATTTCATTAAGTGAAACAACATTGAAAATCAATATTTGCATTTGTTGGTATTAATAAGCATTAACGATTTTTCAGAAAAAATATGTGGTTGGTGATTTTGATGATGATAAAAGGAATGTGATTTTATGATCTTGATTTTAAATGTATGGTATTGTGAGATTGTAAATGTGAAAAGTGTGGTGTGTTTGTGGAATTATTATTTTGTGATTATGGCTTGATTTATGACATGATGAATTTCAAATTCAAGGATAACTTGATAACAGAATATATTTGTAGGAATGATTGAAATAATTTTGGAATATACTTACATGATCACTTCAATTGCAATATCTTATGAAATGAAATCTGCTTAATTTAGAATAAAGAATGGTATATTCTTTTATAATTATTTTGAATAGATTAAAATGTTTAAAGCATGAATTTTTTTTAAAATTTTAATTTTGCAAAAATAATAGAAAAGTTGACCTTTTAATGCGAAAATATTATCTTTTTAAGAACCTAGAAAGGTCGACCTTTTGCCAGAAAACATTTAATATTTTCTAGGTGGTAGATTTGCAAATTCTAAAAAATTGTGATATTCATGGAAACTTGTTAACCTATCTTTTCAACCACGTTTCAAGTGATCAAGAAACTATACAAAAAGAGGACTTTGGAAAGCTATGAGGCATCGAAAAAAGACACACAAGTATAAATTTAAAAGACTCCAAAATATTTTATCATAAGATTACTTTTGATGGAGGTTCAAAAAAAAAAAAAAAACCTAAAATTTGTAGCTTCTTGAAAGTATTGCTACTAGAGATTCGAAGTTACAAAATGTTGACCAATTGAGGAGTACTATCCTTGCAAATGTGCTAAACTAGTTTGTTTTTCATTTAAAAATTTATTCTGTATATTATCTTGGTGTTGATAGTCAAATTAAGAGAAAATTGTATAAATTTGGTATTAATAATGATCAAGCCAAGAAGAAGTGAACTAAAGTGTTGATTACTTCATGAGCCCACCTCAAGCCTAGTATCAATCTGAACTAACTATACCACCGTAATGTGTGTTTTAAAGTTAACTAGTTAAACTCAAGTCTTGTGTGCTTAAAGAGTGAAGTAGGATAGGGATACCTAAACTACTATAAGTAGGTTTGATTTTAATATTGTAAATTATATTTTTACTTGATTCATGTTGTTTTACTAAAATTTTTTGAGTAGCCATTAAAAATGACCAACAATATTGTTTATGTTCATCCACTACAAAAATTTTGATTTTTGGCAAAGAAATTTTTTCTTGCAAAAGGTTAAAATTTGGTTGTTAAAGAAAACTTGGTTACCAATAATTTATGACATATTCCATAGAGCAACTATCAGGAAAATTTTTTTTGATAATGTTGTTGGGAAGAAATCTGATTACTAACTACTCATGATTTTTGTATTTAGGCAAGAAAGTTTTGATTTGATTGCAATTATAAGCAAGAAAATTTTACTTTCCTACGACAACATTATTCTAAACAAGAGAGTTTTTCCTTATCTATAAAATCATTCAACATAAGCAAGAAATTTTTTCTTGCACATGTATTTTCCTTGCTAATGACGATTTAAAAATGTATTTCTTGTAGTGATTGATGCCAAGATGTCGATTGTGAACAGCATTGCTAAAATTGCATTTTGTATAAGCAAACTGCCAGGTTACTTTGGGATAGAGTGTTAACCGACTAGAGCTGACTCAGCAACCCATTTATTAACTAGCGAGGGTTAATTATTTAACCTCAATGGAGTTCAACCAGTTAACTTGTTTGTTTAAATGATCAGGCCATGAATTGAGGATTTTGGACATGTCATCCTGGTAATTGACCTATTTAACTGGCCCAACCTGTTTATGTAAATATAATAATTTCTATAGATATATTGTTTATTATGTTTTATATATATATATATATGGCTTTTGTTGTTCTTATTTCTCATGTATTATTAGCATCCTCATGTTAGTTAGAAGCCCGATTTGTATATATATGCATATCGTATTAAATGTGGAGAGAGAAAAACGCAAGTAGCTCACTGCTCACACTTGAAAAAGTGAGAAAACTAAAATACACAAATATCTAAGGGCATAAATGACATTTTAACGGCAGAGATGTAGAAGAGAAAAATCTCTTATATATTTTTTTTTATTAAATATATAACATTCGCCAGAAATATAGATCGTTAATAATAATTAAATCAGTTTACTTGTAACTCATTTATAATCCGCATCAATAACCGTGAATTCTTAAAATAAATGAATTACAAACAAATTTAGTTGAGGTTTTGTAAATGAATTATGAATGAATTTAGGTTAAAGATTGTACGGTCCATTAACACTCCAACTTTGGAACCAAGACATACTCCTGCCAAATAAAGTTTATAAGAAAATAAAGTTGAAAGAGATTGAAGATAATCATTCAAAATCAAGATAATGATAGCTAGGAAGAAAGTATAAGCACGTGGTGGAAATGAGCACATTCTTTTTTTTTTTTTTTGATAAAAGAAACTTGAGAAACTCTAACCCTCTTCCCTATCAGTCCCGAAGGGATTAGAAATAGAGTTACCCAATGAGTGCATTGTCAAAAAATTATCCTTACATAATTTCCCTGTGATACACCGGAGGGGATTACCCCACCATGACAAATGGTCATCATTCGAGCCCAAGATTGACTCAGCTAAAGAATGAGCCACATCATTTCCAAGTCTAAGAACATGATGAACTGAGAAATGATCATAGCTGTTCAATATTGACATGATATCAGCAATAATGTAGCCTACCGGGGATGAAATGGGTTTCCTATTCCATAAAAAGTTGCACAGCATGAGCGAATCAGATTCAACCTGAGCATATTGTACCTTTAAACTGAGCGCCCATCTGAGGCCCAGCAGAAATGCCAAAGCCTCCATAAATAGCGGGTCCGACGTGCCTCCTCGTTTCCATCCATTCGCCGCAATAAAAGAACCACGGGAATCCCTTATGACGGCTGCACATGCAAACAGATCCAAACTCCCCATAGACCGTGCATCCACATTTATCTTCACAAAACCCACCGGCGGTTTACGCCATCGAGGCACCAGAGGACAGTCCAATAGGCTCGTGTCGCACAGCCTCTTTGCGTTTCTCCATTGGCAAAGAAATTCCGCACACCAAGCACTAATATTCTAAAAATGAGGTTGGGCTCCTTCTTCTCTCAGTTTATTCCTGAAATACCATACCCTCCAGCAGCTCAAAAGGAACAAGGTTAGATCCTCAAGTTTCCTATCCTGCACAAGTGTCTCCACCACCTCCCTAACTGTAGTCCCCTGGGATAACGACCTTGCTGCTTTCCTACAAATCCCCTCGATCCGACCACAATCCAGAAAAATGTGATCCCCAGTCTCAAAAGCATTACTACACAACACGCATGACAGGTCAACCACAATTCCCCTATACCTTAGGTTATCCAGGGTGGGAAGAGCATTCTTGATGAGTCGCCAACCAAAAATGATAACCTTGCTTGGGATATCCAGCCGCCAGATAGCCTTGTAACTATCAAGAAGGGTCGGTTCAGCACCATTTGAGCACAGCAATCTATACGCTGATTTGACCGTGAAGATACCATCTGCTTCGTGCTTCTAATACATACAGTCCCCTTCCAAATCCTAGGGGAGAGGGATCTAACTAACCATCTGCCAAGTGTTCTCCCCCGCCGCTGCCACCACTAGGTCCCTTTTCCAACACCTGTTATGATTGTCAATAAAATGGCTTACCTTCACCTCCTCCGGGATAGAGAGTGGAAGGGGTCCCGCCTTTGACACCTTAGACTCAAGCCACCCATCTCCAAAGAAGCGTACCTAGCTCCCGTCTCCTATCCTCCATTTGCATCCAGTCCGAATTAAATCCCGAGCTTTCAAAATACTCTTCCAGGTAAAAGAGTCAAACGTCTTCGCATTGCAGTTCCAGATATCATTATTGGGGAAATATCTGGCCTTCAGTACTTTATAGCACAACGATGAATTAAAGGATACCAACCGCCACACCTGTTTAGCAAGAAGGGCCAAGTTAAAATTGTAGAAGTCCCTGAAGCCAAATCCCCCCGCTCTCTTTGGTTTACAGATCTCCTTCCATGCTACCCAGCTCAATTTTCTTTTCCCTTCCTTCTCTCCCCACCAAAACTTACTGATCATCCGGTTAATGTCATTACAAAAAGATCTGAGCAGTAAGAAAATACTCATAGTATATGAAGGGATAGCTTGGGCTACCGCCTTGATTAAAATTTCTTTCCCCCCCCCCCCCATGAGAGAAGCTTACTTTTCCACCCCTGGATACGTTTCCACACCCGTTCTTTGAGTCCCTTGAACATTCCGATTTTTGTTCTGCCAAGCCAGGCCGGAAGTCCCAAATATTGGTGAAAATTCTGCTCAGCTGACCCAATAAGTCGAATGATCTCATTCCTAGCAAGCCCGTCCATGTTGGAACTAAAGAAAATAGCCGTCTTATTCACATTTACCAACTGTCCCGACGAAACCGCATATTGGTTCGATGCTTCCAAAAAATTGCTAATATTTCTTCAATCCGCCCTCAAAAAAAATATTGCATCGTCCGCGAACAGCAAATAGGAGATAGATGGACCCCGAGCTTGAAGACTAATCCCATTAATTGCTCCTCGTGCCACCTCATGAGAAATCAATGCTGAGAGCCCTTACGCACATACCAAAAATAGATAAGGGGTCACCCTGCCTCAACCCCCTATGTGGAATGAAGTATGTCGACTTGAATCCGTTGATATTGACACGATATTTGACCGTAGATATGCAACATAAAACCCACTGGATCCATACCTCATCAAAATTCATCACCGAAGCGCATTCTTAGAGGGATGCCGAAGCGCATTTCTATGCCGCTGGTATTTCCAAACAAATTTCTTCTCAAATATATTAATTAGCAACAAATTGGTTTCCAAAATTTACATTTCTAGACTTTTGATTTTTATAAAAGTTAAGGAAATGTTTATAATTTTAAGAAGTTAAAACTATATACGCAAAAAATCGCTCAAACCGCGCGAGTATATGTACAAAATTATCTTTGTATGACATAGATAATGATTCCGATCCATGCTTTATTCATGATTCTAAAATAACATATATTAAAAAATTATATAATAATATACGGGACGCTTCAGTGACATCCTTTTTTATGAAATCTCCTCTATTTTTAAAATTTTCATGGTCGATAGAAAATCCACTCCATCCATTATATTAAGCATTATTTATAACATCCTAAAGATCTTTTTATTTTTTTAATTTCACTGTATATAGATCTAATGTATAAATGTGTAAAATCAACGTAATAAAATAATTCAATATTAAAATATCAACTTTAAATAATTTTTTCAACATCGAAACTATCTAAAGTATCAATAATATATAAATAAACGATCAAATAAAGCATTGTTATATTCTAATACATGTGTGAATGGATCACAGCGTTTATCATAGTTTACACATGAATGCATCTATTTTTTAGCAAATTTGACCATACACATATTAAATTTGGATGAAACTTGGTCTCTAGCTAAACAAATAGTGTTAAATATAATGAATAGATTGAATTTTTTTATCAATAATCAATATTTCAAAAATGAAAAGGGCTGCACAAAATCAATTCTATGAAACCCGGTTTCACGGAAGTATTCTCCTAATATATTATATATATTACGCGTTCTATTAGAACCTCATCAGACCGCTTGTCTGGTTCAACCATTAAAACGGGACGACGGGCAGTTAAACCAAAACCGGTGCGGGATTTGATTACGCTGGTTTGATTGAGAGTGGTATTGACTGTGTTGAGACTTTCGTGGCTTGGTCATCTAGAGCAGCCGGCCACTTTAGAATCTTTGCCAGGTAAAAGACAAGGCTTGGGCCACTGGGCTGTTGCCCTTGTGATGGGATTCGTGGTTGCGGTTGCAATGTGCCGGTTTCGAACTCCACCGGTGTAGGTATTTCCGAATTGACGGTGGAGCTTTGCCTCGCTACTGATTTAACAGGAGCTTGTTGTCTCCTTCATTAGTAAATAAATGGAAGTTTTGTCTCTTTCGTGATTTAATACGAGCTCGTTGTCTTCCTTAGATTGGATTGTACTGTCTAAAATGAATCGTAATGTATACGCACCAATCAGAAAACAAGGCTTAGAGCCTGAATCTAACCTAGGTTGACTTTTTTAATGCTCATTTCTAATTTCTATGAAAAATTAGGCCTTTGGCGTACAAATGTCTTGAATGAGATGTCGGTGGGATAAGATTTTTCATTTATAAAAATTTTCTCTTATTTTTAATGCAATATCTAGTTTTGATTTCAATATATAATAACCTTATTTTCTCATTTTTCAATATTATTTTTTACTTTTCATATAATTTTTCATTTTTTACCATTAGCTCCTATCTAACGAAAATTTAAATCTTGATGATTGATAGGAAATCTACTCTATTTACCAATTGCATTTAGTATTATTAGTTTAGCTGGAAAATTAAATTCCATTCAAATCAAATATGCACATGGACCATATTTAGCTAAAATATATATATTTATGTGTAAATTGAGAAAAATAATTAAATCCATTTTTATATATTAGAATGTAATAATATTGCTTAGAATGATTTATTGACATAGTATAACATTTTAAATGGTTTGAATATTAAAAAAACAACTTTAAAATTATATTTAATATTAAATTATTTTATTATGTTAATTCTATGAATTTGTAAATGGCCCGTGCTTATTGACACCAGAAATTTAAAGGACTTATATGATAATACAAATAATGTTTTTTTTTTATGAAAACGACAACTTCTGTCCCTCCAACTTTTGAATATAATAAATGCGGTGAATTTTTTATCAAGCATTAAAATATTAAAAATAAAATATATTACATGCAAGAGGAGTTTCATAAAATCAAAGCCCTTCATAATACACAACAATCTCTCCTAGTTCAATTTCTTAGCCTCATTTATATCTCATTCCATCAGTACACTTGGTATACTTCCAAACACTAGCGTGTCGCTGCATAAAAATACGAATCCATGTGCAATAATTTTTTAACTATTTCACTAATTTTTCCATTTTCTTAGTATTACTCATCTATTAAATATTCACTTCAAATTTTCATTAAAAAGACATTTATACTAATTTTATTTACCATGTATCGAAGCATCACATACGCTGCCTGGTCAAAAAGTAAGCAGTCCGCACACCGCACAGCTGGATCCACGCGATACCCGCTGCGGCACTCGGTGATGGGATGGCGTCTCGGAGATGAGATGAGTAGCGGTGCTGCGGTGCAACCCGCCGAACCCGAAAAAAATGCAGAGTTTAGCGGTGTAACCCGCCGAACCCAAAAAAAAATACAGTGATGAAACTCTGCGTTTTCAACTCGAATCCGATTTTTGAGCCCGAGCCCGAATTCAAATAAGTCTCAGTTTTGGGTTCAGGCGAATATGCATTTATATAAAATATATAATTTATATTATAATAATAACATATTACTCATTGATGGATAATGGACAACAAAAGTACGGCATGGTAGGCATGAACAGCTCATCGCCGAGACAATCTAACGTTTTAAATGATTTCAACAAAATACATATTCCCAATTTACATTACGATACAGGTCTAACAATTTTTTTAAAAAAAATTACTCTTCACGCCTTTTCTACTAAAGACTTTTAACCAACGAAATCCTGTGATACTAAATATTAAATTGTTTTTAGATCTTTTTTTCCAACGGAAAAATTAATGAGAACTTTAAAATTATAGTTGTAAAATAAACTTAAAACAATAGAGGAGTAAAAAATACAATTAATGATTAATAA
>JAXCLR010000092.1:10173440-10193283 GCA_035584095.1 Annona squamosa | reverse complement strand
CTCTTAAGCGGTATTTGAATTTTTCTTAATTTCATACAATAAATTATTTTTTAAACTTTTTTATATAATAGATTTGTAATAAAAAATTATATATAAGATGAATAACAAAGACATATTACTAGAATATGTCAACTCGAAACTCAACCCGAGCCCGAATTTCAAAAATAGGGTTAGAGTTGAAGTTTTACAAATAGGATTAGGGTGAGGGTTGAGGTGAACTCGAGTTTCATGAACCCGAGTTGCACCCCTAGAGATGAGATCACCAGGTAAATTTTTTAATTTCAAAAAATATTTTTCTCAATTCTAAAAAAAAATAATAACTTATGTCTTCCATGTTTCATGCAAATTTACTAGACCTACATAATCAATTTGGAGAGATCCAAGCCGTCCATCAGGATATGGCCATCAACTTGAGGCAGCAGGAATTGCTCTATTGAAAGCACTATAGAAACGTAATTCTAAATGCCGATGCATGATCACAGGTTTTTCATTTATTATTTCCACAATTTTACCTTAATTTAATCTAAAATTTTTCATAATTAGTATTATCGTTTAATTTTGTTTGCATTTTTTTATGGCAATTAAGTCCTTTTTAAACTCCAACCCTGCCAAAAAATTTTATTCCAATTTTATTAATATGACTTCTATTTGCCCATAAGAATTTCTGGCAGCTTATAAGAGTTTTCTGGAAATTAACCGGGATAAGGATCAGCTGAAGTTGATCAAAGAAATAAATCAGACTATTGTGGTTTTCATCCCAAAGAAAAGGAGTGCAATTAAACTTATCGATTTCAAATCCATTAGCTTGTGTAACGTATTCTACCAGATCATTTCAAAATTTTTCACAAGCAGACGGAAGAATTGCCCGCTGAGAATTAAGTTTTACGAGTGATCCTGTTAGTTCGGGCTAAGTAAATGTCTCACTTAGTTCACCTTAAAAAACTTATTTACAATAATTTTTTACTTTTTTTATGCACTTATTTATCTAAGTGTATTTAATATATAAATCAAATTTTACCATTTTTGAATATATTTATCTATTTTTTTAGATTTTTAAACATCTATGTATATATATATATATTTAAAATACTCTTATTTTTTGAAGAGCAGGGTCCGTGCCCTAAAGCAATTAATGGTCATCTCAAGCAACGCTTCATGCGCATTTCTTGGCACAATATATTTTTGGTGCAATTATATAATTTTCGTCCACTCCAATCTTAAAATCCCTATGTCGGCCGGGTCCGGTGGAAGTTTCTGCTCAGGTGAAGTCGACTATAAATAAAAGTTAAATATTTAATATGCCATTTAAGAAAATTAATTAATTATTGACTTATAATATTTTTTAGCAAATATAATCATATTTAAACGACCTTGTTCGGGGGCGATTCTTGAATTGCACCATCGATGTCGGCGATGTCGGCCATTTTCAAAATTGCCACAAAACACGTTTTCGGTGGCAGCGGACGCGTCGAAAATAACGCCGCATGAATTGGATATAGCCTGCCATTTGAGCATGTGGATATCGTGTAGCCTCTCCCCTAGCAAAAAATGCTATCTCAGGACTCGGGTAAAAATGGCACACGTGTTTGCATGCATGGCGGGTTGGAGGCAGATCTGATCCGTTCGTCGGATAGATCCTCCCCCACCAAAGAGCACCCAAAAGTCAAGTGAGGCCATATATTCACGTGCACGAAATTGTAGCATTTCATTTTAAACAAATGTGGAGTGGACCAGCAACCAGGCACAGATAGTTTTATTTCATTAACTTTTTAAAATGTGTCTGACGGATCATGTGGTGGGTGCGTGTATTATTTATTATTCGATTCGGTCTCGCGAATGTGGGTGCACGTTGGAAATTGCAAGTAAGTCGAAAATTTGGCAACGTTGAACATGTGGATGCTCAAACATGCACTTAGTTACGTTGAGCAACAATAATAGTGATGTAACTCATGTGATGTCCCAATTCCCATCCACGCTACAAACCCAAATTTTGTTATTGTAAGTAGCTTTTTTTGTTATTACTTTTATTTTTATTTTTTATTGATATTTTTATTTTTATTTTTTATCTTTTTTAATGCATTCGGCACGACTTACAAGTAGCTCACCAATTTACTTATTCATAATTGTTAATATGTTGGCAATTACTATGCGGCTACTCATGTCGCGAGCGTAATATAGGCGATTAAAAAGAGAGAATTTTTATAAATATGTAAGTCTTGCTTTCATTTTTGGATATGTGAATTTTGGTAATTTTTTAAGTTTATTTCGTATTTTTATTTTGATTTAAAAATCAGTAAAATGGGCGCAATTACATACATATGCATCTATATTTATTAAAAATATAAAAATTAAATAAATAATATTTTTTGGCCACTTATAAAAGGATATTGATTCTTGTTTATACCCTTAGAGAGCGTCTGTTGACCTTTAAAGTTTTTTACTATAAAATTTTTCACTTTCCATAATTATCTTATTTTTAACTATTTATTTGTTTCTTTTTATAAAACTATTCTACTTTTCAATCATTTCTAAATAACTACTTATATATCTAATTTATTTACTTAATTTTATTCTCTTTATTTTTTTATCATTACCAGTACATATGCCATTATTTTCTCACATTTCAAAACCTTTTACACAAGATTTTTTATTAAAAATTTTATCACTTTTCAAATACAACTTTTAATATTATTTTTTATATTTTCATTGAAAACTACTTATATCTTTCTATTGTCGTTCTTCACCTTGTATAGTTAATTATATGACTGGGGAGTTTTGCCTCTATTAGCTATACATATATAATCTGAAAGGTGGACGGTTGAGATGACTGGAGATGAGTGGAAGTGGCCTTTGCCTCTATTAATTATACATATAATCTGAAAGATGGACGGTGGAGTCCCACCTCATCCATGGATGAAAAGTAGGAGGGTACAAATGGTCAAATGTGGAGGAGGCGGCCCTAGGAAGTAGGAACTGGGAAGGAGTGACTTGACTTCGTTTGAAGGAGCTGGTCTTGACGCCGTTCGCGTGTTTTTGATTTTTCGACAGCTTCCAATTGCTCTGCGGCCTTGAAATGAAAGAAGAGAATGCATGCATGCATCGCCTCCTAATTCCTATATCAGTGGCTACTAAGGTGGTTCTATGGATCTAGACCATTCATCCCTTCCTAGATTCACCTGAACTTTCCCACCAGAGATAATTCCCATACTAGCCCAGGATAGCACCCACCAAAAATAGATTCATTTCATCCTTCTTTTCATATCTACACTACACCAGTCAACATAATTTAATTACTTATTTAAATAGAAAATATAAAGAGGTAGATGGTTATTCTTGCCCTTCGATGTTGGTTCAAAGCCTTTGAGAAGATTAAAAATAGTCAAGTTAAAACTTTTCATTCTTTATAATTATTTTTTTTATTTTTTTTTTTTTGCATTTTCTTATTGAGATATCTTACTTTTCAATTATTTCTACATAATTACCTACACAACTAATCTATCTATTTTAATTTTATTTATTTTACTTCTCATTCTTTCGTATTCTTTCAATTCTACAACTATTATATTAAAAAAATTAATCAAAGGTTTTATTATTTGTCAAACACACTTTAAGAAAAATATTTCAATAATACCATGATAGTAATCGACAACACTTCCCGTCAATTTTTAATATATTTGAAGTTAAATAGAAGTTGCGCGATGTATATAATATTATATGCAGTCAAAATTGTATGCAACAAATTTTTTAAAAACAACTACATTTATTTTTTAGCAATAACCTTTATATTTATATAGCCAAATATGCAACCAATTTATTTGCAGTCCAACGGAGTCTAAGTGCATCAATTGCAGCCAAATTCATAATTTATAAAAGCTAAGTTAACTATTATATTTAAAGAAATTTGCTACGGTGGAAACTAGCCAAATTAACTCATTTTTAAAAGAAATTTTAGAAATTATGATCACCCAAATTAATGTGATTTAATTATCGTAAGCTGCAAGAATGGTAATTTCTTAGAGTCCAGTCTAATATATCACGTATGTTACTTGCGCAACAAGTCTACATGAGCCATTGCACCACAGCCCTTTTAAAATTAATCAAATGTGGACCCACCCCAGACACGTCGGCAGGACCCAACCAGATGTGGGGTGGGGTCCCCTCCGCTGATTCGAAGATTGCAATAAACAGGACTTCTAGGCAAGTGGGGACTATGTTTGTGTCGGTCAACATAAGTCGACAATGAAAAGTTGAAATGGACCACCTCAAATGAAGCAAGCATGCGGAAGAAAATGAGGAGGAGAAAAGGCTAACCATGGATTGAAAAAATAATAATAATGGATAATTTGCAAATATATTTATACAGTTTAATTATAATTATAAATATATTACTTTCATCACGTTATAGGTATATTTGCGGATGCGTGAAAATTATATAAGTATATTTTAAAATTTATAAAAAAGACAAATTGTAAATATATTGTATGCATATTTTATATATATTTACAAATAAATTATGCATGTATATCTTCTTCTTTTTTAAAATAAGTAGGTATATCTTTAATTATAGTCAACTTATATAAGAGTTATTTGTAATTCTTAAAATTAAATTAAGTATAATTATAATTAGTGTCAAACGATAAAGGAATTTTTGTAAATTACTCATTAAAAAAAAAACAAAAAGAGAGCAAGAGAAGGAAACTTAAGACTGATTGGGTCAAGAAAGACTTTCAAGTGCATCCAACTTGCACTCGCCGTGCTTGACTTCAAGGCTGACCGACATCCACCTCCGTAAAATAATATACACACAACCTTCCGTGTATTGTCCTTTTCTGCGATTTTAAAAAGCAGCCGGCACCCGCATTTTCCAGTGCGTGAATTAGCCTCAGAAACATCCGACAGCTACCTTCTTTCCTAAGATTCATCTCCCCAACGCCCACCTTATTTCCTTCTGCCCGCTTATATATTCCTCCAACTGCTCCCCCCTTTCTTCAACTTCTTTCTTTCTTTCTCCCTTTCTTTCTTCCGTTCTTCGAATTCTTCTCACCCAAAACGATCTTGAGTTTTTTTGGAACATGGATGCCACCTTCTTCAATACCTGCCTCAGCTTGGACCTCAACACCGAGCCTCTTCGCTTATCCAATAATGAAAATCATGTGAGCTCCGAAGGGAGTTTCGCCAACTTGGAGCAGAAGATCTCCACCGCAGATGAGGTTTGAGCAGCCATTCTGATTTTGGATGCTAATGTATATCGTGAGATTGATTTGAGCTGGGAATGATATGTTTTTGCGTTGTGAACAATGATGTGCAGTTTCAAGCTCGGATGTTGGAAGCTCAGCTGAGTAGAGCGAATGAAGAGAATGCGCGGCTGAGCGAGATGCTGAGGACTATGTGCGAGAAGTTCGCTGATTTGCAGAAGCAGGTGAATATGATGAGAAGTAGGAGCCCAGATTTGGAGCAGACAGTGGCTCCAAAGAGGAGGAAGAAAGAGAGCCCTGATCATCATCACCAAGGCCAGCTGATCAACGGCAGCAGCATTGCCTTCAGCAACAACATGGAGAGCAGCTCCAGTGAGGATTCAAGCGAGAAGCAGCCCACCCCTCCCAAGCTCAAAATCTCCAAGCTCCATGTTCAAACCGACCCGTCCGATACAACTCTGGTAAGTTGATTGATTCATTCCCTCAAAAAATACAATTATAAAATAAATATATGATTGAAATGAGGAATTAAGCATAAAATCCCATTTGGGTTCCACAGATTGTGAAAGATGGATACCAATGGCGAAAATACGGTCAGAAGGTGACCAAGGACAATCCATGCCCAAGAGCCTACTTCAAATGTGCATTTGCGCCAGCTTGCCCAGTCAAAAAGAAGGTAAGATCCATCTCCTCGAAAAATCCCCGCTTCTAAATTCATCTATTTTTGCTCGATTTCAATCCCCAACTGATTTTCTCTTCATCAAAAATATTCAGGTGCAAAGAAGTGCAGAAGATCGATCGATATTGGTGGCTACATACGAAGGAGAGCACACCCATCCACAAGCTTCGAATTCCCAAGCTGACCAACCATCTCACGTTCAAAGCATGAGCCAGGGTGCGGCCGGCACCTCAACACCGTGCTCGGTCATCTCTGTCAATTCGGTCGGCCCTACCATTACCCTTGATCTGACCCAGCCCAGGTCTGCGTCGAACACATCGGGGAATCAAGGGAACATCGATTCCGGAGAGCTCCACCAGTTTTTGATTGAGAAGATGGCTACTTCTTTGTCCAAGGACCCGAAGTTCCGAACAGCACTAGCTGCTGCAATGTCCGGAAGAATGCTTCCTTGAAATTGCATATACAACTTAGTCAAGGTGTAGCATCTCCTCTTTTGAAATGTACAGAAATTTGAGAAGAAAAGAAAAATAAATTATTATCTTTATATTTCATGTGCCGCCATTTCCATATATCCTCTTTTTTTTTCTTGTTGTTATTCTAAAGGGCTGGCTTGATTAGTAGAAGTAAAAGAAGAAGTTAAAAAATATAGCTTGGGAAGTTAACAAAGTTATTGTAGATTTTCCTAGGCAATTTTTAATATTATTGGATTTTAACAAGTATAGATGAAAGTGTCGCGGGTCTAGCGTGCATGGGAACTGGGATCCTTAAAGGAAAATATAAGAAATGATAGAAAGCATGAATATTTATAAAAGAATGAGCAAATTATCTAGTAGCGGAGTTCAAAAGCCCACTGGCTACAAGCTGGAGACAAGAACACAAAATTCTTTCATATGATGGCATCCAATAGAAAGAGAAAGAGCAAGATGAGAGGGAAAGAATAGTGGCAGAGTGTTTCCAAGAAGCCTGGCAAGAGTCGGGGAGGTGATTCGAAAGAAAATTTCAATCGAAGACCAAGAGATCCTGATTAAACCGCTGGCTCTCAATGAGGTGGTAGTAGCTCTAAGGGCAATGAATCTACCAAAAGCCCCTGGTCCGATGGTATGTCCATTGGTTTCTTTCAAAAACGTTGAGAATCGGTGGAGCAGGATGTTTTCGAGATGTTCAAGCATATTATGGAGTGCAGAGACGAAGCCAAGATCACAGGGTATCTCCAGAAGCTCAACTTCACTTCCATGATGTTGATCCCCAAAAAAGATGGCACGTGCAAGCTAAATGATTTCCGGCCAGTAAGCCTTTACAACATGATCTACAAGATCTTTGCTAATGTTCTAGCTAATAGCCTCAAGCCTTGCCTCCAAGTCATCATCTTTGAACAACAAAGTTCCTTTATGACTGGGTGTTGTATGACTAACAACATGATAATTGCCTAAGAAGCAATTCATCACCTGCGTGGTAAGAGGAAAGATATAGCAATCAAGCTAATGTTCTAGCTAATAGCCTCAAGCCTTGCCTCCAAGTCATCATCTTTGAACAATAAAGTTCCTTTATGCCTGGGTGTCGTATGACTATCAACATGATAATTGCCTATGGAGCAATTCATCACCTACGTGGTAGGAGGAAAGATATAGCAATCAAGCTAGACACAGCAAAAGCATATAATCCGGTAAAATGGGCGCTCTTGAAGGAGACGATAAGTAGAATGAATTTCCCTGATGTATTGATTAGGTGAATATTGGGTTGGTAAGATACAAGGTGACGATGAATGGTTTCAAGATGGAGATAATATATCCGAGAAGAGGCATTCAACAGGGTGATCTTCTTTCACGCTATCTGTTCTTGATATGTGCGGAAGGTTTATCTTCTCTGATTACAAATAGAATTGAAAGGCAATTGCTATCAGGCCTTGGAATTGCTCTCTGATGCCCAATCTTCACCCCTTTTCTTCATGGACAACGCATTGTTATTTCTAAAGGCCAATCAGCAAGAAATTAACACTCTTCTTGAGGTGCTCAGAGTTTGTAGCTAGTGTTCAGACCAGTTGGTAAATATTGACAAAACTGTGGTGTTCTTCAACACGAATATTGAGACAAAACGGAGAGATGAGATCCTAAGACATCTGGGATCAAATGTTGTTATTTTCAAGGGCTGGCTTGATTAGTAGAAGCAAAAGAAGAAGGTTAAAAATATAATTTAGGAAGCTAACAAATAGCAGTATTTTCATAGGCAATTTTAATATTATTAGGATTTTAACAGGTATAGATGGTGAGTGTCACAGGTCTAGCATTCATGGGAACTAGGATCCTTTAAGGACAGTATAAGAAATGATAGAAAGTATAAAAAGGAAAGCATAAAGATTTATAGGACGGTAGCATCGTAGGAGATAAATGATGATGCCATTAGCAAAAGGCGGTAACAAAAAGGTAGAAAAATTGGAAATGAGAAAAAACTTTTAATAAGTAGTGTGATTAGTAGGGGTATTAATGAATCAAATTAGACAAGTTAAAACTTAATACTAATCTTGATCTATTTAAATAATCTCAACTCTGATTCATTTAAAAAATCTCAACTCTACCTCATTTTCAACCTATTTATAAGTGTGTGCCACATTATTAACGAGTTGTATATATATACATGTTGCAAATAAATCAAAATTAAGCTAACTCGAAATTGAGTATGTACTATTTGTACTTGTTGTGATGGATTAATTTACATAGATGGAATACATAGAATGGCCAATTTTTCATTGGAGAGAGAGAGAGATCAAAAGTGGAATAACTAGAGACGAAGAAGGAGAGAGAAAGTGAAAATAAGAAGGACAGGAAAGTGAAAATAAGTAGAGATGAAGAGAGAGATGATTGGAGACAAAAAAGGGGAAGGGAGAGGGAGAGAAAGAAGTAGCGAGGGAAGGAGAATCTTACTAGCGACACTCATGCTTTGGCAACTATGACAATGGCAACGCTATAATACAACAGCAAATAATAGATTTAGTGTTTAAAAAATATATACACCCCTAATTAATTGGTTGTAAATGGATTAATGAGTTAAACCAGTTAAATGAATTACTAAATGAGTTGTTGGGTTATAAAATATCAATCCTAATCTATTTATTTATTTAAATTATTAAACGGGTTGATAAATCATAAACCATTTATTCAAAAATCCTAAACCAAATCTATTTATTAATAGGTTTGGTGGGCGGGTTAACCATTAACATTCGTAATGATTACGAGAGAAAAATAAAAATAAAATAATTATGATACTTATATGAAAATTATTGAAATATAAAAATAATTAAGATACCATGTCAAAGTGTGTCAAAATGAGTGTAAGAAAAATTTTAGAACTTACCAAGTGGATGAAGTAATGCTTTCTAAAAAAAATTAATGCTTAAGTTATAAATAGCATTTCAAGTCATCACTATCACTGCCAAAAATTATTATGTATGTAAATATAGTTAACTATATATTATGAATACTTGTATGAAACTGGGTTTCATAAAAATGATTTCACAGAACTCCTTTCATTTTTGAAATGTTGATGATTGATGCAAAATACAATCTGTTTGTTATATTTAGCATCATTTGTTTAGCTAGAAAATCAAGTTTCATCCCAATTCAATATATAAATAAGTCGTATTTGCTCAAAAATAAATACATTCATATATAAGCTAAGAAAACACTTGTAATCATTTGCATGCACATTAGAATATAGAAATACTTTTATATAATCATCTATCTATATAGTAGTGATATTTTAGATAGTTTAAATGTTGAAAATGCTACTTAAATTTCGATATTTAGAATTAAATTATTTTATTATGTTAATTTTATATGTTTATGAATAAGTTTCATAGACAGTGATACTAAATGAATGAAAAGATTTCTAAGATAATATAAATTATATTTAAATATAATAGATGCATTATATTTTTCATTAACCATCTAGATGATAAAAACGATGGGAGTTTCATAGAAAAAAAGTTTCATAGAAGTATCCACAAACTACTTTTTTTTACATTTTAGTCCCTCTAACTATGCGTATATGCTTTCTGGCCCAGAATTTTGTGTATTTGCTTTTTAAATACTGTAAGTTTATTTCGTTTGCATTTTAAACTCTATCGTTAATGCACGTTAGTAAATGAACAAAAAATTTATCACTAGTTACTGTACAAAATTTGTAATGACAATATTACCCTTAAAGGTCAACTTGCACAACAAAAATGGCATTGTCAACAAGTTTAGTTGCTATTCATTTTCACGGGTCCATTCATGATTATCAAATATCAATGGACTCAACTAAGCTATATAAAATTGTCTTAACTATATATATGAGTGGGCTCATGAATGTAAGTCGACGCAACTCAACTAATAAGCGTATTTTAGACTTTTTACTTACAAATAACAACCGTTAGCTAAGTGTTTTGGTTCAGGGTCTAAAAAGCAAATATGGAAAAATTACAAGATTCGAAAAGAAATGTGTGAAACTCATGGGCGAAAAAGCAAATACGCATAGTTAGAGTAACTAAAATGCAAACCCCCTCCCCCAACCAAACTACATATACTTGTTCTTTTGCGTTATTCTTGTTGATCTTGTTTAGCATTCTTAGCAAGCTTAAGCAGCATCATGTGTTCTGTATCTTTTGAATCATTTTTTTTTAACCTTTCTCTGATTCTCTTGGAACTTTCTTTTTTCATAAAAATTAAAATTTTTCCCTTGAACTGTCTTCAATCCATCTCCAGATTATATTTTATTGAATTATTTCGTTATTTAATTTTGTCTTCTCTTATTAACTATATCCACATCAATATCAAAATCCTTATTTTAGCTGCAATAGTCATCCCAACATTCTCTGCAATATCCCAACCAGATCCTTATTTTAACTCACTTCGGGATGCTGGATAATATTGTCGCTGGCGCACGTGAGTGAGATCCGGGATTCAACTCGAAGAAAAGCTTAGTCTCATTGATGAAATAATATATATATATATATATATATATATAAAATCAAGTGCATTGAGACTACACTAAAATTATTGCACCATTATTACGGTGCATTCCATGCACTGTGAAGCTCACTTGATCATGAATAAGAAATCTAATCCATCTATCGTATTTAGATTATTTACTTTATTAGCGTGTCAATTTTCATCCATATCCAACGTTTGTAAGGGCCCTTTCTTAAAATGGTGCAAATGATAAGCTTAATATTTGCAGGCTAAGATGCAAATGAAAAAAATGTTTAACAAAAAGCAAAGAGAAATTCTCGAAATTTTTAAGTAATAAGAAGGAAAAAAATTAAATTATTAGTAACAATTAGTATCGCTTGTATAAAATTCCATATCCAAACAAATTGTTTTCCCATTAATTAGTCCTCCAATCGAATTCAAACAGCGTATGTAAAGGAGGGTCGAGTCTTATGGATGTTTATCTTGATATGAAGCCGAACTCCAAAACGTGCCAACAACAACATGAAGAATTAATTTCTGATATCTTTAAATGTATTAGACGGGGACATTCTACCATTACCCAAAAAAATGGTAGCCACCATTGAAATTTATCATAGAGATTTTATTCGTCTCCACATACTCAGTAAAAATGTTACTTTTGCTGGAACAATACAAATTTATTAATGCTCTTCTTTTGATTTCCAGTGATATTCGTATCTAAGGGCCCTTTTATACGACGTTAAAAAAAAAAAAGGATTTTTCAAAAAGTGAAGGAAAAAGTTGCAAAAAAAAAAATGTTGAAAATGATTGGAAAAATGATTTCTTTTATTTTCTAATAACTATGCAGGCCCAAGCTATATTTTCCTTTTATGTGAAATTTGATACTTTTTTTAATTTATTTGCATTTTGAACGTCTGCGCATGCTTCCTCTCCAAACCTCCATTTGCGAAAATCTAAGTACTAAATAAATTGAAAAAGATGTTAAATTTCGCCAGCAAATAGATATGACTTGGACCTGTATATTTATTAAAAAATAAATAATTTAAAAAGTTATTTTTCCACCCAAACATTAAAGAACAGTGACAAATGAAAAGTGATATGATATAATAAGAGTAATGATTAGAAGGGGTTAATTCTAAATATTACCCAACACCCGTATTCACAAGTACGACCATAAATTTATAAAAAAATGTAAATGACCATATATTACACCTAAATTCCAAATATTACAATCCTATTTGGTTTTGTTTGATGATATAGAAAAATTTTTAATATAACAAAATTATATCCTTATCATATCTTTTATAAAGAACAACGCCTGCGCATGAAATCGGTTGAGTCCACTTTTAGTCAGTCCAAATTAGAGAAAGCTCCTTTTCACTTTACCAAAAATAATATCATTTCTTCGCATCACTTTCAACAGTAATTTTAACGAGGTTGTCATAATTGAAATTAAAGATAAATATATATATATATAAAGAATTATCCTATTAGCCCGAGTTAAGCAAATGTCCTGCTTAGTCCACCTTAGAAAGCTTATTAACAGCCTTTTTTTTTTTACTTTTTTCTTTATACACTTGTTTATTTAAATGTATTTAACATATAAACCAAATTTTACCATTTTTGAATTTGTGTATATATTTTCTGTAGATTTTTAAAATAAAGATATTTTAAATACATATGTACACATAGATGTTTAAAAATCTCAAAAAAATAGTTAAGCATATCTGAATATGGTAAATTTTGACTTATATGTTAAATACACTTCAATAAACAAGTTTATGAAAAAAAAAAAAAAACAAACAAAAGTTGTTTTAAAATTTTTTGAAGTGAGCTAAATAGGGCATTTGTTTAACCCGGACTAACAAGATCACTCTTCATTCATCTATGCCATTTTTATGAGTGATCATTTGTAATATGGATGCAAATAATAATCATATTTGAAATTAAATAAACAAAGGTAATAACAAAAAAAAGGATATTTTGGAAATTAAAATATCAAATCATATCTAAACATATACACAGACATGACTGATTGCACCCGAATACATTTCACCTATTTTTTTTAATTTTTAAATCTTTTTTACAACTGTTAATCTAGTTACGTTTAACTAAGTCTCCAAAAAATGGTAAGAATTGATACACATTAAATACACAAAAAAATTCAAACAAATATTTAAGAAAAGTTTTTTTTGGCTGTATCAGCCCTCGAATACATAAAGATAGAAAGATTTTTCTTTGATCGTCTAAACCATTGAAATTATTTCTAACAAAATTCCTTGTCCTGCTGCTAAAAAGATAAACTTACACCATTTCCTACAATAATCGATTTGTTGCCAACAGAAGTCAGTAGAAATCATTCGTTGCTTTGAACAAATTTTTCACTCGCAAGCAGAAATTTCTGCTTTGCGCACTAAAACGTTTTCATCAATAAAATCTCTTGCCTTTCTGGAACGTGATATGCGCGTACGATATCTTCGGGTTTCAAGTAACACCATTTCAAATACCAGTGAATTATCAAAAGTTAATTCTTGCTCAGCCCTAGCAACTATTCAAGTATACACCGGTACCAAAATAAACATTCACAATCATCAAACTCAATACTACTATAATTTGGAAGCTAATTTGTTATTTTATTATAATAGAAGTACGTTTCTACTCCTCTTTTGTTCTCTCTCTCATACAACAAAGCTCTAAGCAATAGCCTCAGTTCTGAAAGCTTTCTTACTACTACTCAATACTGCGAGGAATAACCAAATTTACTCGCCAAAAACTACTTCACAAGATAAATACGCGCCATGAGGCATTGATAACTGACAAGCATACGGATCTCTGATACACAATTGAGTCTACAATTTATATGTATATATGAAATGATTCCATCATATCATTTAGCCACTCAAAATCGATTTGGGATAGAAATGGTACGAGAAGTAGCAACCAAATGCCTTCATCTTCAGTTCATGAGAAACACAGTTATCAATTTAGCTTGTCCAGGATTCGCAATGAAGGTTCCTCTCCTTGACTACACACTGTATGTATCTCCCCATCTCCCTGTGAAAACATAAATGGTAAAAACCATCTATTGTTGTCATACATTGTCCCACGAATGTTCCACCATAATCAAAGGATCTCTGAAATAAGCAATGGAGCTTCTAGCCTGATCAAGTAAAGCTAAAAAAACAGGATTCTGATCCTGTGCACCTGGGTGCACTAAAGCCATTTTAACCCTTTTTTAAAAAAAGTTTTGAAAATTTTTTTATACAAGTGTTAATCTAAGTGTATTTAACATGTATACCTAAAATGTCATTGATTTTCAAAAATAAAAATAAAAAATCTAAAATACTCCAAAAATAGTAAAAATTGATACACATGTTAAATACACTTAGATTAATACTTGAAACAAAAAAAAAATTTAAAACAAAAAAAAAAATGGGTTAATGCACCCGGGTGCACAGGATCGGGATCCAACAAAACAAACTCTTTCTTCTGCCATTCGCATCCATTGAAGCCAATGCGTAAACAAACTAGAGAATCTGCTACATGTTAGAAACAGTTTACCTTCTACATCAAAACTGCTTTAAGCGGGAAACGCAGAGGTGCCTGCAGGAGGAAGTTTGGTAACTTTGCCTACTGCAATTGTCTTTCCTATTAACAGGAGCACAGGGTGCACGCAGCATGCAAAGAACATTAATTAGAACTATGGTAGCATTGACATACTGCAGCAACGATGCAAGGGCATTATTTATATCTATTACCTTCAGAACGAAGAGTAAACCTTCCAAGCTGAGGAAAATCAGCGAAGTTCTCAACACAGATCAAGTTATTCACCTGAAAAGTCCATTCATAAGAATTACTTATCATGCTAATGCAACTTGAATGAGTGTCAGCTGGTTAACCAGTCTCTCTTTATGAAATATTCCCCTTTAACAACGTTGATTATGATGTTGAAGCTTGAAAGGTCAAAGGGGAAAAAAGCTATGAATACAAATATTCAGAAAATTTGGCCCGAAGGCTGAATCTATATTAGTTATTGAAAGGCTCCAGAACAGACCTGAATGCGGCACACGACAACAGCACCATTCTTCACAAAAAATACCTTCTTCTTCATGGGTTTCCTAGTCTTTGGGTCAATTTGTTCATGTAGCCTAACAATCTCACATTCCTCAACAACTGCATGAATGTGCAAGATGGCTTTGTAGCCAGCCGTGAAAATAGCCTATGACATCACCAAATGTCAATTGTATGTGGAAGATACTAACCATAAGAAAAGGAATTTAATAGCTCAACAAGTATAACACAAGAAAGCAAAGATAGAGCATCTGTTGACATAAGACCACATACATTGTCGAGCAACTCCACAATTTGCAACTGAGCATCAAATTCAGAAACTGCCTCTATTGGTTTTGCTGCATGAACAAGGAATGAGAAGTTGAATAACCAGAAACATTGATTCAAAAGAAGCGAACAACAAGGAATGAGAAAGATAACCGGACAAATATACTGATTCAAAGGAAGTAATATGTAGTGTTAGATAAAAATTAAATGCACAGACAGCGTAAGCTTTTCTTCAGAAACATCAATATCCAGATCAACTATTAAGGAAATGACCTCAGTTAGCCATTGGAAGCAATTTTTCTACAAAATATTCTGCATAAGGGTGTGAATAGGGTTGGATTCAACCCAAACCCAACAAACCAACCTGATTTACAATAAGGTTAGGTTGGGCATTTTGAAACAAAATAAATACCCGATTTTAAAATGGGTTAGCTTGGGTTGGATGATTGTCGACCCGACCCAAACCGATTTCATATATTACTATACAGTATAATAAATTATTAATAAATAGTCTTACATTAGCACATAATATATAGGAATTAACTAAACATTATTGATTTGCAATAAGATTATTTAGCAATTACAACATTGTACAAGTCATAAATTGAAAAGTATTCTTATAAAAGGATTAATTTGTATTCCTTCATATAAATTTATATTTTCAAATAGATTTAATTATGCAAAATATTTTTAAATTTTATATATTTACTAACCCAATTTCTAACCTGAACTGAACTGATTTCTATTGAGTTAAAATAGGGTTGGGTCAAAGTGTGAGAAATAGGGTTAAGCGTAGGGTTTGGTTGAGATTTTATAAGGTAGGCTAAGGTTGTATTTATCCCAACCCGACCCAATTTACACCCCTAATTCTGAATGCAGCAACAACAGTAAATCAACT
Source organism: Annona squamosa (assembly GCA_035584095.1). NCBI lineage: Eukaryota > Viridiplantae > Streptophyta > Magnoliopsida > Magnoliales > Annonaceae > Annona > Annona squamosa. The sequence goes on along the minus strand of JAXCLR010000092.1, from coordinate 10,177,227 downwards.
AAGAAAGTGCACACGAACTATGAAGACACAAGGACAGCCATCAAAAGTAATGCGTGTAAAAAAAATTTCAAATGCAACTACAAAAAATTGTAATTTTTTCTATCCAGATCCGTTCCACAAAATGAATGCTAAAACTACATGCAACCAAGCTAATAGATGGTTGAATAGAGCTTCACATACAGCTAATTAAGCAGTCATCATGTTACATAGACGATGAATCAAGTTTAATTAATTCATCAAATTGGAAAACAAGGCCATCCAGCTGTTATTGTTGAGCATTTGTACCACCGGAATTCCTATTGTATCAAGAGCACCCAATCATTAATGCTGAATGCAGCCGCTAAATAAAAATTCCACATAAAACTAATGAAGGATTCCAAATTCTAGTCATATTAACCATTCTGATGAATAAATCATTCAAGCGGAACATGTTACAAAAGAACCATTTGCAAATCCAACACAACAAACAGAATGGAACATTTTCCTGTATGCTAGTGGTGGTGGTTTTTTTTGGCAGCCAATTTAGCATCCAATACCAACAACATTTAGAAACTTGGTCTCAACACCTTGCACTAGAGTTTAAAATGGATACTAGAGCATGGTTAGTAGATTCAATTTATAAATAAAATTATTTTACGTTAAAGATATCTGATAAACTAGGCATTAGAAGGCCCTCAAGAAAAATCCTACAAGGCCTACTAGATCTTTAGAACATACATATGGCTCTATAAAGTGGATTCACTGTGGACCCTATTGCCAGCAATCGGAATTTTTTCGCTTGTTAAAAATAGTATCCCTTTATTTAGAACTGGAGAAGGGAAAAGAACAGGCCAAACAAAAGAACTTACCAGCAGTAATGCCTGCCATTAGAATTCATTTCACCAAAAACAGTATTGCTCCATTTGGAATTGGAACGGGGCAAAATAACTATGTAAGAAAAGAACTTACCAACACTAGACAAAACAAAACCAGCAAGAATGTCATCTTCTTCAACCCCGGACAACCTAACTCTAACATTTTCACCAGGTCCAGCACGTTTTGCTCTATTTTCATCACAAAATACAGCCAGCGCTTTTACAGGAGCCTGGACATCATCCCTAAAAAGTTAAATATATGAAGATGTGAAAAGAATGAGAGAATAAACATACAGCACATCAGGCAGGAAAGAAAAACACACCTTATTGGGCATCACAATGAGAGAATCACCTTCACGGATAGTTCCGCACTCTATTTTACCCATAACAACTGTTCCCATGTCTTTGAATTTATCAATTATTGGCATCCTGCATGGTTTAAAAGTTGGACAGGACCATTTCATTATCATGAGAAAAGGCCAATTTCCCGTTTATACAGTAATTGTGAAAAATAACACCTGCATTTTTTTTAAGCATCATGGACACAATCATAAAGGCGGAGCTCTGATGAGGGGAAAAAATGTAGAAGATTGATGATGACAAAGCAAGAAGAATGAGGAACCAGGCCAGGAAAAGCAGCGGACCATCTCATATTACCAAAGCGAAGATGTTTGGTGAAGATGGAGTTCAAGCAAAAAAGAAGAAGATGTCAGCAGTGGCAGCCAAAACAGTGTCCATATCATATTATGGAAACAGAACCATGAGCCATCTCTCAGCTTCGTAGGGCTCTAAATTCTAGAACACTTGCAAGAAAGCTATTTAATTATAAAAAAAAATTCTCTCCTAAGATTTGAGTTCAACAGGAGAAAAGATTTTTGGCCATCGTAGAAGACTTTTATGGGGATTAACATTTCAAAACAATATTTAGAGTTGAATTTCAGATCAATGGTTGGGTCAAAACTATGTTAAGCTCAAGGCATTTTTTACATATCCAATCAACTAGGGAATGCAGATATCAAGCACAAATGCCATGAAAAATAAATAGGTACAACCAGATTGAAGCAATAATTGGCACCACAAATAGTTCACTTACCTATTTGTTAACTCATAATCATTATTGTCACTGTGTTTTCAACTCTCAAGCATATAATATTTTATTCAGGCCCGCTTCTATGTAACAGGGAAACATACAAGCGGTGCCCTGTAACCCATTCAAATTTTAAGATTTTGATGTTTGATGGAAGATCCAATCCATTCATTGTATTTAATATCATTTCTTTAGTTAAGAGACCAAATTTCATCTAAATCAAATATGTTCATGGGTCACGTCTGCTCAAAAATAGGTATATTCATGTGTAAATTAGAAAATTGCTTAAATCCACTCACACAGGTATTAAAACATAACAATAATTAATGGAATCATTTACCTATATAGTAATAATATTTTAGATGGTTTAGATTTTGAAAATACTACTTAAAATTGACATTTAATATGGAATCATTTTATTAAGTTGATTTTACACATTTATAGATTAGGCCCATATACGGTGATACTAAACAAGTGAAAAGGTTTCCATAATAATATAAATAATGTCAAATACAATAAATGAAGCGAATTTTTTCATTAACCATTAAGATATTAAAAATGAAAAGAATTACATAGAAGAGAGGTTTCATAGAAGCATCCTCAATATTTATTTATATTAAAATTTTGACATAAACATTGGTAAAAAAAAAAAACGCAAGCCAACTTAACAAGGTTGCAAATGGCCAACAAAAATTAGAATGGACCAAGTTTTCATTATTCATGCATACAAAATACCAAACAACCATATAGTCTTGTAACTTGTAGATCTCAATTATTTGAAGGGAGGTACTCACTTAGAATCTGCTATTGTTGAACCAGTCCAAGTGGGCTCCATTTGCACCATTTTAGGGGATTCATTCCATCCATTTTCTTTGTTGTTACTTATATAATAATACCACCAAAAATTTGTATGGGCCACAGATAAGAGAAGGATTTTAACAGATTTATACTCGCTCCAAACCCGTACTTACTTTGTGGCCCACCTGTATGTACTTTTAAATCGAAGTCTTATCTACTGATTAAATAAAATAGTCTAAAAGTGATAGATGGAACAAATCCTCTAAAATTGTGCAAATAGGCCCACTTGAAACAGTGAAGCGGTTCCAACTGAACAATGCCCTTCTACAAAATATTTCTTCAAAAAAACCAAATATAGCTTCTAATAGGGACCAATACAGCCTGAATATAACCCTGATTTTATCATCTTTGTAATTTTTAACCCCTAAATATAGCATCTAACAGAGACCAATACAGTCTGAATACGACCCTCATCGTATCATCTTCAGGAAATCAATACTGTGCCCAAATATTGCTATTCAGAACCATTCTTTTGACATCTTGTTGTAGTTTATTAATCAAAATTGTAAAATTAAACCAACAGGTATGCAACTTGGAACAATTTGATGACAACTGCCTTTTTGAAAAGAATAACCATACGAAAACAGAAAATTCATACCTGACTGGACCTTTGGGATCTCGTGGAGGAACCTCAATAGCATCCAAAGCTTCAAAAAGACATTGGCCATCCCACCAATTGCACAAGCTTTTATCCACTCTAGTCTTCATGTTAGAACCAACCAGACCAGATATTGGAAGGAACTGAACATCTGCATCAAAAAACACAGAATAATGAATGCATATAGGCCAAAATGCATATCTAACACTTAAGCATGACAATTACATCTTATTGTTATCGCCAACTAATATTTTCAGACCGGTCTGAAAACATATTTTTTAGTTTTTTTTTTTTTTGAAATTTTTTTATAAACACGTTAATCTAGTTATATTTAATCTATAAACCCAGTATTACCATTTTTGAATGTGTATACATTTATATTTATATTTT
>JAXCLR010000092.1:10153819-10173425 GCA_035584095.1 Annona squamosa | reverse complement strand
AAATGTATACACATTCAAAAATGGTAATACTGGGTTTATAGATTAAATATAACTAGATTAACGTGTTTATAAAAAAAATTCAAAAAAATATTTTGGACCAGTCTGAACTAAAATAACATTTTCAGTCAAAAATCAAGATGTTGAATGGAGTGCCTCCGTTCAACCAGTTACATTGACTAATTACACGTGCTTCTAATTGTTGTAGCCCGTAAAAGTGCCAAAGATGATTGTGTGTATGCTAGCTAACATGATAGTCCTGTGAGTGTTGAAGAGGCTACTATGTTGGTCATCTTGTTTCACAAATCACCAAGCAATTAGAGAATGGTTGCCAAATGCAACCAATAGGACAGAATAATGGAGTGGGAGTACACTTCTGATCCCTATCAATGCCCGGTCATTTCAAGCGCAGTCTAATGTCCACTAGTGTATTTATTCTTCCTGTTCTCTTCACCCTGTGCCGCCAGCAGTGCTGAAGGGGCTTCTGTATCAGTCATATTGATGCGAACCTATTGGAGAGAGATTCCTTTTGTATATCTTCTTTTCCAAAGAGAAAAGAACAAAAATAATCAACATGCTAATGAAGCATATAAAAATTGACAATTAAAAGAGAAGCACTGGATACCTTTCTTCACATTGTAACCTGACGATTTCAAAAATGGTATCATCTTTGACTGTATTTCCTCAAACCTGTCAATGAGATGAATATATAATCAAATGGCTGCATCCTTCCTTTTAAATATAAAAAGATAAAAGATAAAAGCAAAATTTGACATGCGTACCTCTCTTTTGACCACTGCACTGTAGGATCATCCATTTTGTTGACAACAACAAGCAACTTTGAAACCCCCAACGTTTTTGCAAGTTGGACGTGTTCACGGGTCTGTCCACCTCTCTCATATCCAGTTTCAAACTCACCTTTCCGAGCTGATATTACCTAAAAATTGAGATGTGTTATTCAAGTAGTACTACTAATGAACATCTTATACAAAAAAACCAGCAATATTATACCAGAACTCCAACATCAGCTTGAGATGCACCACTGATCATGTTCGGGACATAACTCTTGTGACCCTGCAACAGCAAGACAAGAAATTGTTAGTGGAAGGGGTAGAAAATTGAATAATTCCATACAAAAAAAAAAAACCTTAATAGTTTGAAGTTATCTTTCTTATGGTCACATAGCTTACTATGCAATGAATTGCTTGCTTTCACCTGGTTAAGTGCACTACATGTCTGTTATCGACTTTGATATTTTAAACTACTGATAGTAAATCAGTAACTGATACAAGTCTGTGGCCTTTTTCAACTATGGAATCTATAACAATAGGAAAAAGAGATGGTAATTCCTTTCCTTTTTTTTCATCCTTTCTCTAGCTGCTGTGAGATTAAACTACACAAACAAGCATACTTTTTTCTCAATTATCTATATTTTCAATCAATATCACCTTTTTCAACAGGTAATGATTGTATTTATACACCACCAGTTGAATGGAGTCAGCATCGCATGACTCCATGCAAGTGACTGATTTTCATGTTTTTTATTGAATCCAAACAAATAATAACATTCATCAAATTGCATTTATCCATGATTATGTTAGATTCCTAGCAAATGGCTGACTAGTGCTAGGCTAATAAACATGGAATATGGAATCCACAGAAGCTTATTTATTGACATTGTAGGGTATCTAATACCACATTATTTGCTGATGTCTCCAGCTACCAAAAGAAATCCCATATAAGAGATACATAACATTGAATTTCCTCATGACTGGCGAGAGGCATAATGGCAAAAAAATAATAATAATAACATACGAAACATTACTGTGGAAAAGATTTGAGGTTACCGGAGCATCAAGAATTGTGAATCTTGTAGTTTCTGTCTCAAAATGGGCTCTTCCAACCTCTACTGTCTTTCCCTGAAAGGCAACATACAATATATATAAATTTTTGTATGGACAACAGAAATGCAGCAAATTCCAAAGCATACAGTGCCACTCCTATTTTAAAGAGTTAAGGGAATGTTTGGTAAAAGAAAAAAAAAAAAAAAGAAAGAAAAAAAAAAATCACACTTCTTCCTACGTACCTTTTGATATGATTTAACATCTTAGATACCTAACTACTCTACTTTTTCGATTATCGTCTCCATATTTCAATCATTTTTCACATATTTCCATATAACTACCCTATCTATTTAAACTTCATTCTATTTACTCTATATCATTATCTGCATCATATCACATTACTCCATTTTTAAAAAAGTTTTATCCATTTCCACTTTCCCACTTTTATCTTTCACATTTCCAAACAAAACCTTAAAGTTCTTGAGGAATTCCTATCTGCAGCCTCAGGGAAAGATGCCTTAGTCTAAAATAAACATTATACTTGTATCTCCTAAAGGAAAGATACTTTAGCCTAAACATAAACATTATCTTTCACCAAACCATCATTGGATACAATGAAGTACAACAACGCTCATGCAGCATAAAATATATGCTAGCAAAAACAGTAATAGGATTTACTGATTCAGCATTTCACACAAATGTACAATGGAGAAATTTTGGAAGCATGACTAAGATAATACCTTAACACGCTCTTCCTCGTTAGTATCCATGATATATGCCATGTACCTAAAAATAATAAAAGATAAAGTCATATTTGGAAAAATAGAGGTAGCAATGAAAGGATCATCTTAGAATTATTCCATGTAACCACAATACAACAGTTTTTTCGCCCATTTCTCTATTCATGCATTAGCATGCACAGGAAAGGCATTCCTAAGAGAATGCCATCGTCAATCTTTCCTCGAATGCAAAACCATTCCAAAAATTCACATCATGCGTATGGGAATAGTACCATCCCACCACTCTGGAAACATGTATCCCAAGACCATGAAATTCACATTGTATGCCATAAACATGGCATGCATTACAATTTAAAACTACTCAAAGTTACATGCATGGGAGGGATTCATTCACAAGGGATCAGCTTAGAAAGGAACTTTTCATGGAACCTCTCTATTCAAGGCTTGTTTGGCCCTGTGGTATAAATACTGCAACTTGTGCATTATCTAAAAAGTGCTAATTCATAGCTCAAAGATTCTGCGCTTACTAGGACTTTTTAACGCGAACCTGTTGGCTTAATAGCTCTGCCAAATGACTCCAAAATGCAGAGGACTCCTGCGCTTTTTACGCACAATAAGTGAGGCCAAACAGGCCCTTAGTCCCACTAAGACAATTATATGAAAATCTAACATAATCATTGTATTAAAAACTCTCTTTAACTAACATAGGAAAGATAGGCCAGATCTTTTTTAAAAAATCAAAAATAAAGTCTGAATATGAATTACTTTGGATCCATTTTCTAGCACATGAGAACACTAAAAAACCTGCATTAAGTATTCATTCAGATTGGTGTGAATAAAGGATCTAGAACAAACTCAGAATCAAATCATTTTAATTGGTCTATTTCACAACTGCCAAAAGTTCTTCGATTGGGGTCATCTTCTGGCTGCTACCTAAACAGGTGATTGTAGGGCCCCGATTCAGTACACCATCTGCACCAGAACTTCAGTGCACACTGTTTCGTGACCAGTTTTTTTCTGTAAAAAAAATGACAGTAATATATAGGCCCAAGCATGAACGTATCATATATATATATATAATTTTAGAACTTTTTAGGGCGTGTTTGGGTAGCCATAAAACTTTTTAAACTAGAATTTTTTAATCTAAGACTTTATCTTTCCAACTGCCATATTTTTAAAATCATTTTTCACATTTTCCTATACAACTACCCTACTTTTCAGTCGTTTCTACGCAACTACTCATCCAATTAAATTATCTATTGTAACTTTATTATTTTTACTCTTCATCATTACCCCAATCATAGAGTATCAATTTATACCGTTTCAAAAACTTTTACACCGAAAAAATTTTCATGTAAGAATCTTATCACTTCCTAAACACTAGGGGTGGGAATTGGAGCGAGTCAACCCGTGACCTAGCTTTGATCCGAGCTATTTTTGGCCAGGTAAAACCAATAAGCATTAGGCTGCATGAAAGTACATATCACAATGCTGGAGTAGTTTCAGCTTTGTGAATCAAGAAGAGGGGGGTGGGGAAGATGAAGATCATGCAAAGTACCACTCAAATGACATTCTGCTACAAATATAGTTCAATACAATGAATTTTGCTAAAACTGATTAACAATAAGAAATTAGAGAAGAAAATAATGTAATCAACAAACAAAAGTCAAAGAACTCAGAAACTAATTACAGGATATAACAGGAGGGCCAGTTAGCTTTATTGAAAAAGAACAAAGAAACAGGACATTAAATCAAGATGATCGTTTCTCTCCAAAAAAAAAAAACAATCAAGATGAGCAAACATAGCTGGTTAGACGTATCAACCTGTTAAAGGGTAAATTAGAAATGCAAAATGTTTACATCACAATTATAACCACAATTTCCAAAACCTGGACAAGAGCTCACCAGCTTTCACGACTTTTATCTTTGGCTTCTTTCTCATACTTTTGGATTGTTCTGTCATCAACCTGACCGCTAAGGAAGAGTATCTGACCTCCGGTGGTAGATTTACCCGCATCTGGCATTCATGTAATATCCATACTTACTAAGAATCAAATACGACACAATATTTCAATTAGGTAGAAGAAAGTCTCTCAAAATTGGCATTGCTGTCTGCAGAAGACTTAAGGGAGCCAATGACCTGAATTTTTCTAAATGATAATTCTTAAGTCTATGAGTGCTCAAATCCACATGGAATACCTGACTACTAAAAGACAGACAAGTTATTAAAACTGCCCCAGTGGTTAATCCGACTAAGTATCTGGTTCATTGTCCAACCAGTTCGACCATCTAATTCATCCAAATGGACTGGTTTGATTGAACTGTCAAACAGACTTTAGATCTTTTTAACTAATTGATTAATGCATGTTGTTCTTGGATTTTAATGTTCAGACTGCAAGAAATAGTTTCCTAGAATGAACCTGTCAGTTGACCAGTTCCCAGTTGGACCGGTTTCTGGTTTCGATAACAATGGAACAGACATGAAAGCCCAAAAAGCATAATTTCATATTTTGAAATTTTACGATAAAATAATGCCCTATTCTGAAGCCAAAAAAATTCTTTAGAGGCTGATTACCAAACCAGAAATTTAATTTTTCCCCAAAAAAAGTTACGATTAGAGAGATTTTTCAAAATACCAAATGGAAACACTCTATAAAAAGCCAGTCCTAAAATTAAAGATTTAATCATGACCATGTCCTACAACTTAGAGTATTTGCCCCCCAGGGACCTGTTTCATTTGGCATATTTTCAAGACCTATATGGTTTTTGACTTAAAAGAAGCCACTAAAAGAGAGAATTTGCATTTGATGAACCCACAAAGGAGCTTATAAGCCCATTTTCACAAAGAAGCATTAAAAAAAATAAAAAACAACATGCACCGACCTATTTACACCCATAGATTCTATTAAAATTCTAATTCATGGGCACGTCCAATTTCATACAAGTATCATATATGAAACATGCATATTCTGTCATCTCCTACTGCAACGTAACTATATTTCTTGAAGCCCTTTGAAAGAATAATAGCAAACCCCCACCTAAAACACACACGCACACAAAGAACTCTTTCATGGACCACAATCCCCAACTTCAAAAATGCGACCCTTGACTTTCTTCTTTCTGGCGTGCCTTCCTAAATTATTAACCCTAACCCAATTACATTTCTTCTATGAATCTAGATACACCCAAAAACAATGATACAAGCACATTCAATTAAAGATCTTTAACCAAAACTTTGTCAGGTTTTACTACAAAATGAAAAACATAAAATACAAGTTAAACCATTAAAAAACACCTTAAAGAAGTTTTTAAAAATTGATTGGACTAGAAACATTTGGCCTGAGACTCTGTAAAACAGGATAAATGATTCAAAAAAAGAAATAAAAGACTGAGACATCACATGCCTGAAAATAGAATCAAGAGGAAGCAGGAGAACAGTACCACTTACCAACATGGCCAATGAACACAATATTCAAATGCCGCTTCTGATCAACTTCTTCTTCATCTGTTTCATCAGCAACTTCTTCAACTGCAGTCACTTCCTTATCTTTTTCTGGAACTTCGCAGATTTAGAATGAACATTGCATTAGTGATGAACAAACATAGTACATGACCGTACAGAAGCAACCAAAAGATGACACAACAATCACTGCCAGCTAAAAGTAACTCAACAAAACCACATATGGTGGTAGTTGCAGTGATAATAGTAGTCATAATAGTAGTATTTGTAATGGTAAAGAAAAGTATTAGTACAGGTGAAGCTGGTACAAAACCTTTAGGCTCCAAGTGCAATGACTGCAAGCATGGCTGGATCTCCTCGTGCGTAACTGGGACAATGAAATGAAATTAAAATCAGAGGAAGTTTTTGTCAAGAAACAATCATGGTAAGAAGTTTTCAACAATATGTATAATCCTTCAGTATTGTCCGCAAAGCATAACCATGTAAGCTAAGTTTCCAATTTTTTATGTGAATTCCAAGAAAACAGAATTTTGATACAACATCATCATCATCATCTAACAATTAAGCTATTCAGTTAAATTTCTTGAATCCTAATAGTGATGCAGAACATGAAGAAGTTTTGAATTTAAATTAGGGTCTGTTGATTCTCACACATGTTTTATTTGAAATTTTGAATATTTCCTTACCGTTAGGGATTTGGCATATTTGGTTTGATGGTAGACTAAAACATTGTTTTTTTTAAGGGTTTTGGGGTTTTATCAATGTCTTACTTTCAGGAGCAGGAGGTGGTATTCCGATTTGAGATACTGCATTGGGATGATCTTCATCCATGGCATCATCGGCCTTGCTCCAATCATACTGCTCTCCCACATCCATGTTGACCACAGTGTCTAGGAAAAGCAACAAGACAGTTAGAACAGTCAGGTGAAGGTTCAGACTGAGTAACAGATTGACAACTCAGTTTGAAGATTAATTTAGAACAATATAAAAAATAAACAAAATGATATTTTAAATCAATGGAAGTTTTGACAACCTGCAGAAATAATCATGAATACTATAATTTAAAATTTTTAAATGAATAGAACCAAAGACAATAACTAACTATGAATCCTCCACAATCAAAATCACCGCGGGTCAGTAATCAGGAAAACTAAACCATGCTAATGCTACACCTCCATGCAAATACTTCACCATATCTCTCTAGTTTCTTCAGCAGCAACTATAAGTTAAGAGAGAGGATTTGGGAAAGAATGTTAGAGCTAATGTGAAAAACGTAATTGCCTTCAATGAGTGAGGTACGCAGCAGTAATATATTCAAGAATTGTTATTATAAATTATTTCCCTGATGAGAAATCTAAACTAAGATTTTGTTCTCTTTTCAAGAATGATTGTTGAAGCAATACAAGATACTTTGAAATCACTGTGATGCAACCATATCGTTGCAATTTTTGCTCATTATTGCTAAATTAATTTTGCACAAAACTTATGACAAATCTTTTCAGTTGTTGTTTTACAGTAGCATGGTCTTTCCAAAAAGACACTCTGATCAAGTAGCTTACATTAAATAACAGTTTTAACATAGCACATTGACTGGGCTTAATTTAATTGAGATAAATTGAGTTTAAAATAAACATGCTTCTTTTTCTCGTTCATAATGGTGTTTTTTACCGGTTTTATCTAGTCTCAGAGAATGCATGCAAAAGCCACTCACAACCCCACCCCACATCACCAAAGCGATTGAAGGAGATACGTAGAATTCTATTTTCCTTCGTTGTTGTTAAATAGTAAATATGGATGATGATGATGACGATGATGATGAATAACAATAATAATAAAGTGAAACAGACAAGCTCAACAATCAAGCAAAAAAAAAAAAAATTATGTACTAAAGTCTCTATCAGTTCTTAGAATCAAGATAAAAATATGAGCAGGATAAGTTTTCAGCATTTAGTTAAACGTGCGCAAAATAACCCAATTATAAATTTAAAAAAGAAATCCAATAGAACCACGACGGAATTAGACAAAGGGCGCGCATGTCAGTCTTATTGACAGCAGAGAAAAGCATGACGATGTAACGAGTAGATCTTTAGAAAAGAAAAAAAAAAGCTCTATCATCAACATCTCAACAGAGGAAAACAAAATCCAACCTTTCACCACAGACAGCAAGCAAGCAAGCAACAATAGTCCAGATCAAACCAGTAGAAAAGAGAAGAAAAAATACATCTCAATACGAGCACAGGATCTCGACTACCCAACAGCTTCCAAGCCTCACGGCTCTAGCAAACTCTCCCGCCTTATTCTGCCTCGCATAATCCTCGTCCTCCTCCTTCCTGGAGGCTGAGGAGGCTGAGAAACAAGAGATCAATCCCCCGCTTCCTTCCCTAAGTGCGAGATGCTTGCCGGATCAGGGAGGCAGATTGCAAGGAGTGCAGTCCCTCAGATGGCCAGGAGAGATTGCAAGGAGTGCAGTCTGCGTAAGGCGAATACTGGCTAGGGCATCGTCAAAACGTTTGGTTTCGATAGATCTTTCTTGGGCCACCGCCTCCGCTACCAATGTGGCTTGGGCTTCTACGAGCCTTGGCTCGAAATTCTAACCCGCGTGATCCGATTCAGATCTAACGACATTAACAGGGTTGCATGGGAAAATAAATTTTCATTTTTCGAATAGAGTGAGAAACGGAATATATAAAAACAGTTAGTGACCGGTGAGTTATGAGAGGCAATTGATGGGTCCCATTCTGGGTGAACGTGTAAATTGATGTCTATTTGGTAATAACGTTGATTTTTTTCATGGCTCATGAATGTGACACGTATGTAGGATATGTGTATTGTGATGCACTAGTGTGGTTGGTTTGTTTGTATTCATGGAATTTCATTATTTGATTGGTTGGGTATCAAATTTGAAGAGTATGGATAATGTACTAATTAAGCTCTACAATTATCTTAGATCTCCAGTATGTACAACTATCTTAGATCTCACAATAAAATAAAACACCAGTTAGCATGTATGAAGTGCAATGTTGAAGTAATTGTGGCATTTAAATCAAGCATGCATTGAGGCATATAGCATCACGGCCCATGTTTATCAGTAAAACCTACTTGGACAAACAATATTAGGTCCCATGTTTCCGGTGTTGGGTTATTTACATAGAGTCTTATCCTATGATCCAGGAGCATTAAGTCCTCCCTATGTATGTGCTCGTTTTTTAAATTTTTTTTTGAAAATTTTGCCACACAAATATTAGTCTAAGTATATTTAACATGTGTACTAAAATGTTGCTGATTTTTAAAAATCCAAAATACGCGTGTTAAATACACTTAGATTAACGGTTTTATGAAAATTTTTCAAAAAAAAATTAAAAAATAAGTATATGCACCCGAGAACATAGGATCAACTTCCTATTTTTATAGGAGTATTCTTATTTCAGCATTTTATGGTATTTTCTTCTCTTTTTTTTTCGTCCCTTTTCTTCCTCCCTTTTTCTATAGCGCAATTGCGCCTTAAATCATATAAAAGTCTTTCAAATCATGCGGGAGATTGTTGACTTGTGTAAAAAAGGCAGGGCTTTGAATGTTCAAGCTAGGTGTTAGAAGATTTTAAGAAAATTCTCATTGTAAACAAGTGGATTGTTTCTTTTTCAAACAAATCTTGAAAATGGGATTAAAAATGAGTTGTTTAATATTCTCTATCACCTATTATTTTTTTAGTTTGGGTATTACCGAGGCATGAGATTGGATTAGGATTAGATTAAATGGTTGAGATTTGAGAGCTTTAGTTGAAATTTAAGAAAACATATCTTATAAAAATGATTTCCTATAATAACGAAGTGTATCGACTTGAGTTTGATTTATTTCATATCAAATTTAGGAGTTTGTATGAGGTAATTTGTAAATATACTTACATGGTTCAATCATAATTCCAAATCTACACATGTAGTTTTAAAAGTAGTAAAATGTTCCCGTATAGTTTGGTCATAAATGCAAATATACTTATGTCATTATAACGTCGTTACTGCAGCATCACAGCATTGATATATTTATGACATCATATTGCAACATTGAAACATACATATATTTGTGAATATATATGAAGTACACAGTATATTTGCAAAAATTAAATACATCTATTTAATTTTTGAAATTGCAAATATACTCACGTCATGAAGGTGCATTGATGGTGTAATAACAGTATAAGTATATTTGCAATTATAATCAAATTTTATAAAGATAATTTATAGTTTCTAAAATAATTTGATTATTTGCAAGTACAGTCAAACCATGTGGACGTATAACACCCTATTTATATAATGCATATTATACATCTGATTAAATGCTAATACGAGAGCTAATGAGTTACATTTTGTGTAAACCAATATATGACTTTCTAATAATACATACAACTTGTATGTACTTCAAGTCATGTTGGGTTGTGCCTTATACAAAATGGCGCTTGTGTTGGCTTAATCTTATGTTACATTTACATCATTCTTAATTCACCACTACTGCATGTCGTGGGCATGTGAAAGAATCATACAAGAGTATGTGGTATTGATTGCATAGCTAATGGTCTTTAATGACATTGTGATGGCATGAGAACTGAGTCTCAAGCTCGGGTGGGGTAGATAAACTCCGCCGAGCCAAATATATGAACTATTAATAAGTAGATGCGTGCTAGGCAGTTGATAGATTATCATCTCAACGATAGACACGAGTTTGAAAAGGTGACTTGCGCATGATAGATTAACTCACGTAGAAAAGGGATCCCTACGCAAATGATCAGGGTTAGGACGAATACCATAATTGGAATGCTTTGAGATAAGTAATAGAAAATGATATGATATAATAAGGATAGTGATAGAAAGTAAATAGAATAAAGTTAAAATAGATAGGTTAGTTATATAGGCAACAGCGTATAAATGATTAAAAATAACATAATTATATGAGAAGATGTAAAAAAAATTAAAAAATATAGTAGCGGTGGATATTGACAAGCTTTAGTTGGAAAGTTTTTCTTTTTTTGCAAAACACCCTCTTAGATTAAATTTTTCTAAAAAAAGTTAGAAATGGGTTATTTTACACTGAGTACGCGCGATTAGAGACCTAATCTAATTATTTAATTTATACTTAAGGTTGCTAATACAATCTCTAAACCATCTAAAACGCATCTATATGAATTAATCTAAATATTTTTCATAATCTATAAAGGATTATATATATAAATATATCTTCTAGCAAACTAACCTGCCCAATATTCGTATTGACTTTATTTTTAGTGCTATCACAAAACAAATGATGATAATATAACATATTAGATTTTCATTTTATGATTAATATGTAACCCATTATATTTATATTGCACCTTAATTAGGGTGCAATATGTGCACCCTATAATACTAATTTTATGTATTATTTTATATATTAGAAGGTCGAGTTCATTCAACGTTTTAATTAAAATTATTTGTGTCTTACAATAAAATAAATTATATTGGATAATTCGACAATTGAATTTTAATTTAGACATCAAGCTAATTTCTTTCAAAGTATAAACAAATATTCTAGATGTTTTATACATTATTTGTCATTTTTAAATTATCACGCAAATTCACCAAACCTAACCCAGGAAACTTTCAAGCATCTTTTGGAGAGTAATTCTGGCTTCATCATTCATTTGTGCATAATGTTCAAATTTACTGGCTAAATATATAGCTAAAGGTCTTCCATCTTGTTTTAATAACTCAATTCCCCTAGTCATTTGTTTTTATCTTTTCTTACTGTAGTTAGACGAGCTTTTAGATTTTTTAGTCTTTGATTCATCCTAAGAGATAATAGATTTGTTCTTCAATAAGTTTAATGCTATATTGAATTATTCTTAGTGTAGTTAGAGCTTCAATATGAACTAGATAATTATTAAGTTGTATATTATTATTGTATCTGCTAATGAATTTTAATACAATACTTTCTTCATATTTTAATTCCTCAAGCCTTTGACTTAATTCTCTAATTTGACAGGGTAGACGCATATCAAAATTCTTCGTCAAAAGATGAATAATAACCCCATTCAAATTGTACAAGAATATTTTCTTCATTATTTATGATACGAATAATACGATTTATTAATTCTAAAGATTGGGTTTCTAAATAAAATGCAATGCAA
Organism: Annona squamosa; assembly: GCA_035584095.1. Classification (NCBI taxonomy): domain Eukaryota; kingdom Viridiplantae; phylum Streptophyta; class Magnoliopsida; order Magnoliales; family Annonaceae; genus Annona; species Annona squamosa. The sequence goes on along the minus strand of JAXCLR010000092.1, from coordinate 10,161,230 downwards.
TACAATTACGGGTATATAATAATCTGCATGCCATAATAATAATTTGAAAATGCGATATTCTAGTCATTCATCATATGAAAAAATGGAATATCGGGCATTAATTTATGAAATAAAACTTACATGGATAGCTTCAGGTTTAGAACGAAGTTGAACAATATTACTTCTACTTGCACTCTTACACTGACACACTTGAAAATTTACAAGGCTCACGAGGCTCGAAGACTCTTCGACGCCATTACGAATGAAAACACTCTTATTTATAGACCAGAAAAGAAGCAAATTCTACAAGAGATGAAGTCCGTGGCAGACTTATAATGAAGATAAATTTAGTATCTTGTTGTTAGGTGGTGTGTCCTGGATAAAGAAGGAGTCAGACATCCCAACAAGATAAAGATGAAATAAAGTTGATGACTTTGGAATCTGAGAATAGTATTTCTTCTCGATTGAATGATAATCTCTCTTCTTTTGATAAAGCTAATTTCAAATCAATTGGAAAGCGACTGAGACGATAATTCCATCTGATCTGATTCCATCTGACTATCGAATAATAATTCGAAGGCTTTAGTTATTTGCTCTTCTGCTAATAAGCGTGAAAAGTCTTTTTTAATAACTTCTAACGCTCTTTTTAATGCCTCATTGGTAGCTTGAGAGCGGGCTTGTATTTGAGATATGGAGTGGTCTTTGTTCTTCTCCTTTGCTTGATGTTCATAGCGGCGCAAACATCGATATTTTTCAATAATGTTTTCATAATCAACCTTTGGCCACCATTTAATATGAGAGGAATAAGTCATCTAAGGAGTAGAGTTGGGTTTTGAATAAAACGTGAAATCCCAACGAAAAATACGTGGAATATTTTCTTCTATAATAAATTTGATTAGAGCTAGACCATTTTAAGATATAACTGCTTGGGGTATAATTAAATAAATCATCATGAATAATTTCTAATGTCATACCCCAGAATTCCCGAAATTTGTCTATAAACCAATTTGAGATAGACTGGCTTGGATTTTCAAGTATAAATCTAGTTCACCATAAATATTAAAAGAAATAATTTTGTCTAGATAAAACCTTTTGTCATGCTTCTTTATAATCTCAATAATTATATTTTAATATAGTTGGTCTGAATATAACTCTTTCTGTGACAGATGTCGGTTTGGGAAATGAAAATAATGTATTAGGGTTGTGTGAAAACCATTAGTCTAAGGGAATAATTTTTTTAATATGCGTTTTTGAATATAATATCCAGTTATCTCTTAGAGGTTTTGCAATATGCTCTATAGTAGTAGAATGAGTTTGTAATAATATTTTTTCATAATAATTTGTCTTTCCCTTGAGTTGGGGCAATAAACCATTCATCTTTTGAAAGACATCTTCTATAAATAATAGTAGTAACTTCTTGAATAATTTTATCATCTTTTTCTCCTGATGATATAATATGCGGGAGACCTTTACCTTTAATAAGATCAATATCTAGTTTTTTTTAAATTTTTGAATAAATTTATCTACATTATAAAGAAAATTATAAGTTTGTGGAGTGCTTGAGGAAGGGGAGGCTTTATCGGGTAGGTTCCGCGAGCGAACCGGTGGTGGTGTTGGTCGAAGCGGAGTCTAATTTGATGATTGAGCTAGAGGTTGTTGCTGAGTTAATCTGAGGCGTTCCCCGCAAAAATTCTCTCAATAGATAATGAGGCAGAGAGTTATTTTCTCCTTTGATATATTCTATTTGAAAATTGCATGGTGATAACATTACTTGCCAACAAGTAAACATAAGATGAGATGCACAATTCTTTACATCTTTCTAAATTATTTGTTTGGCTGTTGTATAGCCTACTCTTAATAAAAATTCTTTGTTTATTAAATCTCCTTGAAATTTATCTATACATATTACTATTGCTAACATTTCTCTATTAATAGTAGGATACTTTTTCTTGTTTCATTCTATAATCCTGAAGTGTATTAGACTAAATATTCTTTGTTTTGATCTCTTTGCTTAAGTATACTACCATAACCAATATCAGAAGCATCAGTTTCAACTATTTTGAGTAATTCTTGATTTGCTAAATGTAAACATGGTAAATATTTTACTTTCTATTTAATATTTTGAACTGCCTCCGTATGCTTTTCTGTCCATAGAGATGAATTTTTTTCTTAATCTCTGTAGTAATGTTCTTCTATCATAAGCAACGTTTTTCATAAAATTCTGTTACATAATTTAAACATTCTAAAAATCTTTGCAATTATTTTTTATCTTTTATTTCATCTGAAAATTTGTCTGCAAAAATGATAGCTCTATTAACAGGTTGAACAATATTATATTTTATATTAAAATCAGAAATTATATTTCTGTTTGAAATGATTTCATTTTTCTTTCGGATAATACCAATTCATTGTGATGAATTATGTTTTTCAATGTTTTCAATATTCTTGAATAGAATTAGAGATAATAGTATATCATTAATATAAACTATTTTAAACTCGAGATAAAGATTAAATATATCATTCATAATATTTTGAAATTCCAATTGTATATTTTTCAATCCAAAAGGCATAACATTCATTTCATAATGTCCAAAAGGTACCATAAAAGCAATTTTATATTTATCTTCTTCAGCTATTTGGATTTACCAATATCCTGATTTTAAGTCGAATTTTGAGAATATTTTTGCTTTTATAATTCTTTGTAATAAATCCTTTTTATTTGGTAAGGGATATCTAATCCATTTCAAAACTTTATTAAATGGTTTATAATTTATAACTAACCTAGGAGCTCCGCATTTGATTTCCACAACATTGTTAACATAGAAATCTGCATAGCTCCATGGTATTTACTGGTTATTATTAATTTTTATCTAATAATGTTTGTATTTTTTGTTTATAGTATTTTAATAATTATAAATTCATTTGTATAGGTCTAGCTTTAGTGGAGATTTTTTCTTCGTTGAATTCTTCTATATAGGGTAAATTTATTATATTTTTATTTCTATTCTAGAATGCATTGGAGAGTTATGAGCATACTTCTAAACTTAATTTTTTATAAAAATCCTTAATACGTTTCTTTAATGGTTTTTTAATTTGTTATTCTATATTTTTCATAGTATTCTGTTCTTTCATATTGCAAAAATTTTTTGTCTTATATACTAACATCTCTTTTAATTAAGCTAATAGGGACATTTTTTGAGGTTTTATAAATGAAAATGTAAGTTCTTTATTTTTCATAGTAGTATGAATACCTTCATTTGTCACTATAAAAGGTTTTATCATTTGTAAAAATGGAGTTCTTAATATAATTTTTTGTTGCATATTTTTTATTAGTATAAATGGTGTTTAAAAATATATATTTTTGTTACATATATGAGCTTTTGATAATTTATACTTTACTTTCATATCGGTTCCATCTGCAGTGGCTACAGAGGAATTTGTTCTTTCAAAATATTTTGGCGAAATTATTCCTTCTTTTATACAATTTAAATCTGCTCCTAAATCTATTAGTATTATAAGTTTTATAGAAAAACCTTCAGAATAATCTATTATTTTTAGAGTTATTCTTGAATACCATTTTTGTGATAATATTTTTTGAGTTGATATAAGGTATGTAAAGATGATTCTAGTTGATTGGTATCATTTTCTTTGATAATTTCATTTAGTTCTTGTTCAAACTCTTCTTTTTGTTCATGCTCGTCCTAGGTTTGATTTTTTGTTATATTATGGAGTTTTAACATTTGGATTCTATTTTTTAATTCTATGACTTCTTATTTCATTTTTTTTTATTTCTTGACATAGTTCAGGAATTGCTGGAGGTTTAGGTACAACTTTTAAATATTTTTCTTGATGTTTTATTATGCTAAACAGGGAAGCTGATTCATTAATAGATGACTATCCTTCCTGGGGGGTTTTTTAGTTGGAAATATTTAAAAATTTAGTTAATAGGTCTGCCTTTTGTATTTGATTTATTAGATCTAATAAAGTTTTGTTTGTAGAATTTAACATATTTAAGGAATGATATTCAGAGTCAGAAGAAATTTGATATTCATTAGGGGAATAAGAACAATGACATATATGTTCAGATTCTGATTCTGATAACTCTTGATTTTGTAGATAATTTAAATGTTCATTTTCAGATGTTTCTGTTTCATCACCAGAAGCAATAGCTAATTCTTTAAGTTTTTTAGTTATAACATCTAAACTTAAATTTTCTTTTGCTAATAACTATTTAACTTGTCTTTTATAACATTTTTGACTCATGGTGCCCTATTTTTCCTCATTTATAATATCTAATATTTTTTTTAGGTTTCGAGTAATTTTGTTTGATGATATTTTTTGTAAACTCTTTTAGATGGTTTCTTTGGATAAGTTATACTATCATAATTTTGATGAGTAATTCTTTTATAGGATTTTGATTTAGGAAATCTAGATCTTTTCATAATATTCTTTCGAAATGGTAATTTTTCTAATTCATAATGTGAACAAAATTAAGATAAATCTTGAAATTTTAGGAAATGAGTTTTTTTCATTTTCTGTTGATGGCATAATTCTGTTTTTACTGCCCTGACTTTTGAGAATAATGTTCTCTATGTATAGTTTTCATAAACTAGTTTTCCACCGTTTTCTTGCTTAATTAATATTTTAACTTTATTTTCTATGACTAATGGTAATCTTTGTAAAAAAAGTTCTTTGTAGATAGGTTTAGTCCCATCATCTAATAATTGAACACTTTTGAGAATAGATCTTTGTACCATTTGAAATTGGCTATTTGTCTACATCTTAATTTTAATAATTTTTCTCTAATAATAGTTTGATAATCTTCTACACATCTTAAAAATTGATATTATTGTACTAATAAGAGTATTTACAGGTTGTTCATGATTAAGTATAGTTGTCTGTTCTCCTGTCATTAGTTGTATCTCCCACCATGCTTTTAATTGTCCTATAAATCCCTATGCTAAGGTTATAACTGCAAATCTGGCTGAAAATCTTCTAATATTCATTAATAATCTGGCATACATAACCATAATATTACACATATTCCACATTTGATATTCACTGGCACCATCAATGATTCATTCATATAATGAGTTTGGATTGAATTCATTTATTGCTATTTTTTTTATTCTTTGAATTGTTGATCTATATGAGATGGTTTTGAATAATATTTTTTAATATTTTTCATGTACGTTCTTTGTAGTAAATTTGAAGGGTTTTCTTTAGCTATAGTTGGATTTATTTCAGATAAAGTTTGTAAATATTTATGTTCTTTATAATTGTTATCCATTTGTTCAAGTTTTTTATTTAAATCATTTATACTTAGAGGCATAGAAAGTGTAAGGGTGAATGGTGTAGAAGTTTGTCATATTTCCTGGGGAAATTCTAAAGAAATATCTAAGGATTTTTTGAAAAATGATAAACTTAGTTTAATTGGTTTAGGTGCTTTAATTTCTAGTTCTAATAATTTTTCTTTTCCTTTAACATTTTCGAATTTTCTCTCTATATTTATAAGTCTATGATTTAAGAAATCATTTTGTTCAATTCACTAAGATAAATATTTTAAATGTGCTGACATTTCTTGGATTTCTTATAGGGTTCCTGTATTATAAGTTCATTTAACTCTTTATTTGTTCTATTCAATCTTCATTTAAGGTGTATATTTATATCAGCTATAGGAGGAGTTAATGATGAAGTTGAATTAAAAGATTCAAAAATATCAGCAATAGATGCTAGTTGTAACATGTTTATATATAATAATACTTTTTCATAATATCATTGGCAAAAAAATATTTTGTTTAATATTTTCACAATAATAAAATCATTTTCTTATAATTTGTTTTAATTCTCTGGATTTGTAAGTTTTTGATATCCAATCTCTTTTTCTTTTTCTTTTTCTTTAATTTATAGTTTTTTAATAATGATTCTTTATCAAATTTAAATGTACATTTTTCAATTAATTGAAAATCTAGTTCTAATGTTTCTATCTTTGGCTTAGCTATATTATGATCGTAATTTAGAAGAAGTCTATTTGTAGAAGGAATAGAATACGTAGATTTTTTTTCTATTGTTGGTGATGATGTAAATCTTAAAGTAATTTTTGGAGTTATGGGTTTCGAAATACTAAAAGAGTGTCTTCTAATAGATTGTTCAAAATTTAAAATTATATTATCTGGAGTTTCTGTAATAGCTTCTATTTTTTCTGAAGATTGTTCGGAATTTTTAGTGATAAATCATTTTCTACTTTCCATTTAGTAGAAATGTTTACTTCTAACTATAAATTTATTTTTGGTTCAATTCTCTTATGTATAGGGTTAGTTATAAAATAAAAGCACCCTTTTTCTTGAGTAACTAGAGATCTGGGAACCAATGTTTTCATAGCTTTATAATAAATTCTGTATTTGATATGTAAGGGCTTTGATCATAATCTCATATTAAATCCTTGAGTTTGAATTAATAAAAATAATACATCTAAAGCATAAAAGTTTGTTAAAGTAATAGAAAAATTATGAAAACTATTAAAATATACTGATCCTGCATGTAAAGATGTTTGTTATATTCCTAATATAGAGTCTGAGAATTTTCTAGGTTTATTATCTTTTAAACATGCTAATACTAGGGCTTGAAGACCTACTGTGGCGCCCCGACCCAAGGTGCCTAGAAGCCTTACTCCGAGATCTTTATCGATTGGTAAACGTGACTCAGGATTGTTGCCTTGATCACACGGCGGAATTTTTATCCGGATCTCGTCCAATTTTTTTTCTTTCATTCATTTTCTTTCATCATATAACAAATACTTGTCATCAATTTTACATATGATACTCGTAATATCTCATCACATAACATCATGTCATCATATATGAACATATCCTTGACATCAATTTAACATATATTATTCATATCATAATAACTGACTTATCTACATCATAAGTTCTTTCAATCTAAACATTTCATACATACATATTTTGAAGATTCCACATAATCATTCATACCATATACAGACTAGTTTGTTGAAAAGTTTTTTTCATACTCTTTTCCTTTCCTGCATGGCCTATGCGGTACCTGTCTATGGTTGGAGAAAACAAAACATGAGTCGAAACTCAATAAGCAAGCATTTTTCATTTTAAATGCATTTATCACCTTTTAGTAGTAGACGCTTAACAAGCGTTCGACTAACAGTTGGAGGAAACCTTTTCATAAACATTTTCTAATCCCAATTCATGGCAAACATATGCTTGTAAAACTTGACATATAAATTCTTTTCCATAGACATATTTATATTCTAAAACATTTTTTATTGAAGCTCATTTTCTCATAGGACATTCTCATGTCTTAAAATACTTTTCATAGAATCCTTTTAAGCATATGTAACATGCAATACGTCTCTGTCCATCTGGTAGGTGACACTTATCAAGTGATCATCCTTCCTTAT
>JAXCLR010000092.1:10136790-10153719 GCA_035584095.1 Annona squamosa | reverse complement strand
AAATTTGTAGACATATTTTGCAAAATTTAATCCATTCATTATGTAGGGTATATTAAAATAGACTTGCTCCAAAAGTTCTATCTCAAACAGCCTTATATATATCAAGATATTAATTAACTAAATAATTATATAAAAATTAAAAATTAAAATATCAACGTGTGTGCATGGCGGTGCATGGTGGTGGAATTCATTACCTTTGACACGCTTTTTAATACACTCAAGTTTAACAATTTAGACAACTATTTTTCCTAATCTGATCCATCTAGATTAGAGAGCACATAATTTAGTACTTTCTATTAATTTTTTATGTGATTTCGAGTTATGCATGTTTAGATCTAATCAAAACAGTAATGATGAATATAGGCGTTTAATTAGAGCCCCTAATTAGCCCAAAATTTTTCATTTATTTTTATTTTTCCATAAGGTCCGTGAATTTAAACAGTTTCAATTTGTATAATTTAGAATTTTGAAATTCTTTCCCAAAATATTCGTAAAAATTCATTTTCATAATTAATCTTAGTAGGATCATAAATTACCCTCCATTTTCTTATAAATTTCAAATATACCCTTTGTAACTTTCCACTAAGTGCACTTTGTGCCTCCACTCTTGTCAAAATTATCAATCAATCATTTTTTCTAAATTTATAATTTAATCTTACTTTTGTAAAATTATAATTTGGTCTTTACGTGATTAAGTTAATTCAAAGTGATTAACTTATCACTTTATCTTAATCACAGGGCCACTATTCACATTCCACTATTCACATTTACTATTCATTTAAAATTATATTTCATAATTAATTATTTGATCCTTCAACTCCATATATTACAAAATTATATATAAAAAAAATCAATAACCCAGGGTTTATGACCTTAAGGTTTCATAAATTATCATAAAATTTGGAGTTCCACACCTACTCTTACTAATGGTTGGATAACTATTTATATTAAACCAAAATATAAGAATTTATATTCTTTATCACATAAATCCTTAATAGTTTTTTATGTAATAATTGTATCTGATAAGATACTTCTCTAAATTCTAATACGGTTTCAAGAGTTTTAATTCTACATTCAGTTCTAAAATCAAAAGCTCCAATTTTATAAATTTCTTTAATAAGGACTTTAGGAATTTTCCAATTTTGTATTGATTTTTCTATGTTTTCATATGCTCCTTCAGACATCTTTTGTATTTCGTCTAGCCTGACTAAGTGAATTTCAGTATCAGTTGAAGAAGATGATGATGATATTAAAAACATCCTCTTTAGAGTACTCATATTCACAGTCAACGTCTTATCTGCTGTATTCCCTTAAGGCGATCTTGGCAACACGGGATTTCAGCTGGCTGCTTGACTTCGTGATGATTAAGTTTCTTAAGATGAATATTTTAACACAATAAACTAGGTTCTTTCAAAGTATAAACAAATATTCTAGACATTTTATACATTACTTATCATTTTTAAATTGTCACACAAATTCACCAATTTAATTATATCAATTTGACATATAAGGTGTGTTTGGGAATGAATAAAACTTTTGGTGAAAAGTTTTGAAGAATAAAAATTGTCAAATAATGTGATATGATAGAGGTAATAATGAGGAGTAAAGAGGATAAAGTTAAAATAAATAAGTTAGTTGTATAGGTAATTGTGTAGAAATAATTGAAAAGTAGAGTAGTTTGTGTTTGAATATATAAAAAAATAATTAAAAAATATAAGAGTTATAGAGAATGAAAAGTTTTAGCTTGAAAAGTTTTAGGTGAAAATTTTTTGTTATTGCCAAACACCCCCATAATATTATTGATGAGTGAATTTAACATCATCTTCAAGATAGGTAAACACATTAGGGTTCAGATACACAATTATATCCCGTGGTTAATATGCCAAATTAACATTTTTTTTCTAATGAGTATTACAATGCACTCCATCATGACACATTCATGTATCATCACGATCCAGCATCTAAGGAACAAATGTTGTAAATATGTAACTAGACATTGTTGTTTTGAAAATATTAGAAATGATCTTCATTGGCGAAAATATAAAATCAATTGACCAGTACTCATCACTCAAGCGATTAATTTTGCATGAACATCATTGTTTCTCATGCTAATAAAACTTAGAATTTTTTGAAGTGAGTGTGTTTGGAAAATTAAAAAAAAAATTAGATGAAATTTTTTTAGCGTAAAATTTTTTAAAATGAGAGAAAATCATATGATATGACAAAGGTAACGATAAAAAATAAAGATAATAAAATTAAAATGCATAATTTAATCCCATTAGCACTTGTTTAGAAATGATAAGTAGAGTAGTTCATATAGAAAGATATGAATAGATAAGTAAAAATATGATAATTGTGGAGAATAAAAAATTATAAATTGAAAATTTTTGATTGAAAAATTTTATAATAAAACATACACACTCTTAGGGTGTTTGATATTTGAAAAAACTTCTTAAAGAAAAATTTTCATGTCTGGTAACATGCAAAACTTTTCAACCAAAACTTTTTTTAATTTAAAACTTTTTATCTTGTATAAGTACTTTATTTTTAATTATTTTTCATATATTCTTATATAAATATCATACTTTTTAATCATTTATATATAATTACCTATACAACCAATTTATTCATTTTAAATTTATTTTATTTACTATTCATCAGTACCCCTGCTATATCATATCATTTTCTCGTATTTGAAAAACTTTTATGCTAATAATTTTTTATCAAAAGTTGTATCACTTCCCAAATATATCCTTAATCTAAAACTCTTGAGATAAGAGAAGTAATATAATATAACAAAGATGATGATGAAAATAGTAAAAAAGTAAATTTAAAATATATAAAGTAGTTGTATAGGTAGTTGCTAAGAAATTATTAAAAAGTAGAACTGTTGTATTTTAAAATATAAAAAATGATTAAAAAACATAATAACCATGAATAATAAATAAATTCATATTATTTTTTTTTATAATTGTCAAATTCACACTTAAATTTTTATATGATTATTTAAGGTCATCCTTCTAATTTTATTTTTCAAATTAGTCAGCACAGCCGTGCAAACAAGTTGACAAGTGTTCATAAATACACTGCTTTTACACGATATACTCATTCATATCTATTTATTCATGGGTTAGAAATGCATACGTTCACTTTTCATTTTAATTTTTTTTAAAGAAAACAATTTATGATATAAATCAGTATGTGTTTAGTAACTATTTCGAAAATTATACATTTTGAAAACTTTTAAATATACTCTATTGATTTTTAGATTTTTAATATTTGAGTCTTACCTATCGTTCCTTTACATTAAAAATTTTTCAAATTTAAATTTTTTCACAGAATTATTATATTTTTAATTCATTTTCACATATTTCTATCGTACTTTTCAATTGTTCGCACATAATTATTCATACAACTAAACCATCAATTTTAATTTTTTTTCTTTTGTTATCTTCGTTATCTCTATCGCATCACATTATTTTCTCATGTTTTTTAAAAAAATTAATAGAAAAATTTTTATTTAAAAGTTTTATCACTTCACAAATATTCTCTTAATTTTTCAAATCAAAGCGAACATTTTGCTTGGCAAATATATATACTAATTTATATTCTAAATCATCACAAGTTTGATAATATTTTTTTGAAGCATGAAAATTAAGCCATTGTAGTTTTTCTAGAAACTACATTCGATTAAATATAATTAAATACCTTCATTTATGAAACTTGGTTATATACATTATAATGTATTTTAAGCTAAAATATATTATTCATTTTTTATTTTATCCCTTCATAAACATTTTTTCCAATGCGTATTTAATTTATATTTTAAATTTGTCATTTTACAATACGTTTATATATTTATTTTGTTTTTTTAAAAATATCAATTTCAGGGAGCATCTAAGTCTTTTTCATCTTTTGAAAAAACTTGATTTTAATGAAGCTTGGTTATATATTTTAAGCTAAAATATATTATTCATTTTTTAATTTAATTTAATTTTTTTCATAAACATTTTCCTTAAGTATATTTAATTCATATTCTAAATTTGTCATTTTACAATACGTGTATATATTTATTTTTGTTTTTAAAAATATCAATTTCAGGGAGCATCTAAGTCTTTTTCATCTTTTGAAAAACTTTATTTCTATAAACTTGAAATAAATACGAAAAATATTATAATATATATAAGTGCTAATTTATTGCTTGGTAAATATATATAATAATTTATATTCTAAATCATCATGAGGTAGGTAATATATTTTTTAAGCATGAAAATTAAGCGATTGTACTTGTCCTAGAAACTATATTCGATGAAATATGATTAGATACTTTCATTTGTGAAGTTTGGTTATATACATTATAATATATTTTAAGTTAAAATATTATATTCATTTTTTATTTTATTTTTTTCATAAAATTTTTTCCAAAGCGTATTTAATTCATATTCTAAAATTATCATTTTACAATATGTTTATATATTTATTTCGTTCTTTAAAAATATCAATTTCAGGGAGCATTTAAGTGTTTTTCATCTTTTGAAAATCTTGATTTTAATGAAGCATGGTTATATACATTATAATGTATTTTAAGCTAAAATATATTATTTATTTTTTAATTTAATTTAATATTTTCATTAACATTTTTTTCTAAGCATATTTAATTCATATTCTAAATTTATCATTTTACAATACGTTTATATATTTATTTTTGTTTTTAAAAATATCAATTGTAGGAAGCATCCAAGTCCTTTCCATCTTTTGAAAAACTTTATTTTTATAAATGATAAATAAATATGAAAAATATTATAAATTAATAAAACTTGGTATATAAATTAATTACATTTACGAAAATGTTTGTGCAAAAACAATTTAAAATACAAATAATCGTAAAATAAAATAAACCTTGTATTTTAAGGTGAATTTCTCATATACCCACTAATTTTAACCTTGATTCCACTTATGCATACAAACTTCCAAAAATGTCTCTTATACCTATAGTTATAATTTTTTATCCTAATTTCATAAATACTCATGCGATTGGATATTCATTAGATGGGTTGTCAACTCCATGCGAAATAACGAATATATCTATCTTTAATCATGATTTTATAATTAAAAATTCATATCACAATAGATCTTTAATGAGTATATAATTATAAAATAATATATTATTCGAATATAAGTTTTTTTATACAAATTTGAATATCAATTTTTAATTACGAGAAAAACAACTTCAAATTATATCATGGTTCAGAAAAATTCATGATATTATTGGGAGATTAAAGCTCATTTAATGAATTCTTAACAGCATGGATATATGTGAAATTATAATGAAACTTTATAAGTACATGAGACATTTTTTAAAGTTTGTTGATATAAATAAAATTCAAGGTAAATTTTGTAGTACATGTGGAATTTACCTTATATTTTAATTTAAAATGCAAAATGACCGTAGAATCGAACTCCTTTGCTCATAATGCTTAACCTAATTCTAATTATAATTGATACTCTAGTCATATGTTTCCTTTTTTTTAATGGATCACGTTTCCGAGTTTTAACAATTCATATTCTATTTCAGTCATATTAAAACTTGAAAAGGTGTAAGAATCACTTTTATCAATATGGCAGTATGTAATCATGTTCGAGACATAGCTCTTTCCTCGGGATATGCACGTGGGCATCAATTAATGTTACTTTTTATAACAATTAATAGAAGTGCAATTTATGTACGTAGATATGATTCTTTGCAGGTTCTATTTTTATTCTAACTGGTTCCTCTATTTTTAATGCATGCTCATATATTACCCTTGTTTCAATTGGTATTATCCTAAAACAGTTTTACAAATTTTCGAATAATATTTTCCTACATATCTAGACTGAACAGGTGGATGCTTCACAAAAACTTAGATGATAAGGCTCGTCCACATACCACCGAGGCAAACCCTCCGTGGCTATTCAACTCTATTTTAAGTTTAAGTATATTTTGATTTCTAATATAAATCACTTCTTCCAAATAGTTTTTTATATTATATTCAAACATCATAATTGAATTATAAATCTTACTCAACGGCTATAACAAAATAGTGGTAATATAATTTTTGAATGTGTTGATTAATTACTAAATGGCAGATAAATTAATAAGTTTTATATTTATAAATGATATTTTATATTTTTAAATATAACATATCACATAGAAAACATTAAATATATATTATTAATTTGAGTTGATTCTAGGCATGGCATTGGAACCTACCTTGTTCTAATTTAGTAAAATATTTTTTATTTGAAACCTACTAGAACTTTATATAGGAAAATAAAAATCTACAATGTGTATTTTAGAGTATTCAATAGGTTAACTCATGAATATCTTGCCTAAGTTAGAGTACTCCTCCCCATCACCATCATAAGTTATTTTTTACCTAAGTGACAGTTAGTTATAGGTTGCATGGATTCCATTGTGCAATTTTCAATGATTGATCATTCAATTTTTAATAATCTTTAATATTTTCATATTTTATGTAATTATTTTAATTGATTTTTTTGTCATCTTAATTGGAGTCATTTTAGGTATTCATTAACATGATCAAGTTATTTTAATATATTATTCTTTATTTTACCACCTATTAGCCTCACTTTGAGATTTTATTAGATAACTTAATTTCTAATTTTATCCTTTCTTGATTTTATTGCTTCTCTGCGTTAATATTTTCATTTTCATGACACTCGTTCTATGTACATATTGCTCTTTAACTGCCTAGTGTTCTACCGCATAAAATATAGTCAATTTAATCAGTCCTATGAAAATTTTCTTTTAATTTAATTGAGATCCGATAATTATATAAAATTTCTGACGTACTTGGTCATTTTTTTTTCCGTTATACTTGGTTTCAGTGTATTACAACATTCTTAATTTGACTATCTTTTTAAACTATTGGTCTCAAGTACTAAAAATGATTAGTTATATTACTGTTTGATTTGAGATTTTAATTGGTTCCTTATTCAAGTGCTCAAATTGTATTTCATCTATTGAGTTTATGTGTGATTAATTCTAGAATCTTCAAGTTATATAGCATTTTTTATACTTATTTAATTTCAAATTTACTCATGCTATAGTTTCATCTCTTAGACCAATGTTATCTATAAATAATATGCACCAGACACTTCTTCTTATAGATGTCTAGTAATTTTCACTAAAGTGAAAATATAATGATTGATGTAAACAAACTTTAAATGACAAAATATTAAATCTCCACTCATAGTCCTTGCATTTATTACAGCCTCTCGCACATATATTTAGTAACATCAATATATTTGTCATTAATTCTTTTCTTTTTTGTCACTTACCATATTAACTTTCTTGAAACTAAATTGTACGCATTTTCCAAATTAATAAAAATCACGTATAAGTTATTTTTCTTCTTATCATACTCTTATATAGTCATATAAGCAAGAAATTAGCTTCAATGGTTGATCTTCTTTGTATAAAATAAAATTAATTTTCAAAGATATTAGTTTTTTATATTAGTTTATATTCAATTATTCTTTTTCCATAACTCCGTAGCATGACTCTTGTAATAATTTCATAATCATAAATAGTAGTGATCTGGTGTACTCAGGTACAGAAACTTATTTTTAATGTAAGTGTTAATTTAGGTTTATTTAGCATATGCATCAATTTTTTCCAATTTTAGATTGTTTGAATTTTTTAAAATTAGTGATAGTTTCGTAATTCATAAATTATGAAAATACTATTGATTTTAGAAAATCTAAAAATATAAAAAATTAAAAAAATTGATACATATTATGAGTACACGTAAATTAATATTTTTATTATTTTTTAAAAGAAAAATAGATCAAATACACCCGGTTGCATTGAAAAATTACCTTATTCTGAATATCTCATTCTGAATATCTTCCTTATTTTAAAAATTGGCACAATGGTATTTTTTCTTCGTTCACTCTGCATTATTTTTGTTTTTATAATTTTATTAAAGAAATTTGTTAATCATGATATACCTAATCTCTCGTGCACTTTCATATATCAATTGGGATATTATTTGGACCTAAATTTTTTTTTTCTATTCTCATTTTTTGAGAGCTTCATTTACTTTAGATGCTTGAATTTTTGAAAAATAATTGATATTTTTATATTATTTTTTTATACTTAAATTGACGTCTAATATCAGGTGTTCATGGAGTATCAATAATTCGACTCTAAAAATAAGTATCTTATCTTTCTTTAGTTTCATCATCTTTAACGAATACTATTTGGTCCTCATGTGCGCCAAGGGTGTGTTTGGCAATAAAGAAAAAATGTCAACATAAAACTTTTCAATCTCTATAATTATGATATTTTTAATCACTTTTTTACATTTTTCCATTCAACTACCATACTTTTTAATCATTTCTACACAACTACCCATACAATAAACCTATCTATTTTAACTTTATTATCTTTACTATTCATCGTTACCCCTATCATATTACATCATTTGACAACTTTTACTCTCCAAAACATTTCATCAAAAGTTTTATCTATTCCCAAACACACCATAAATCTATGATTTTATTGGTTAAATTTTGCAAACTTAAATATATCATTTTCTCATTGTCTAACTCATTATATGTTATATATGTTGTCATAAACTTTTATTTAATATTGTTAATAATTTTTTTAATAACTTTTTTGATAGTTTATATGATTGTGGATTTGCATCATTCTAGCTTGTATTTTATTTTTAAAAACTTTGATTATTTATCTTTTGTAATTCTTTTAATATCCTTGTTCCACCGTTAAGTTTTCCTATGTTAATATTTATCGAAGTGACACTCCCCTTAACCCTAAAAAAAAAAGTTCATGATTCTCTATGAATATTTCTTACTTGCATGTATAAATGCATGCCTTGACAACATGTAGTACTTAAAAAAAAACTTTTATGTTTCTTATTTTGATATGTTTAGATATCTTAATTATCAAATTATCTTACTTTTTTATAATTCTTAAAAAGACTTTTTATATATTTTCTTTCTATGTGATTTTTATTTACAGTTGCGAAATATTATTTAAGTAAGACAAAATGATTTATACTCCACGAGATCAACTCATTGAATCAATGAAAATGCCTTTGAAAACTCACAATTAAAGATGTGTTTGGGAATTGATAAAACTTTTAGTGAAAAATTTTAAAGAATAAAAGTTATCAAATGAGGTGATATGATATAGGTAACGATGAGAAGTAAAGAAGATAAAGTTAAAATAGATAGATTGAAGGTAATTGTGTAGAAGTGATTGAAAAGTAGAGTAATTGTATAAGAAAATGTAAAAAAATAATTAAAAAATATGATAGTTATAGAAAGTAAAAAGTTTTAAATTGAAAGATTTTAACTCGACATTTTATCCATATTGCCAAACACACCCTAAATGTCTGATTTTTTATTTTTATTTTTTATAATTCCTCTGCATCATAGATGTTTTGGCTTAATCATGTGTATATAATATTCGCAAAAGCTTTCTTGAAAAAAATTCGCAAAAGGAACCGTAATATATTTCAATATTTAATGATTTAATATATAATAATAATAATAATAATAATAATAATAATAAATTTTTAAAAAACCCTTTGTGATGTTCAACCGTTCTGCTGGCTGCTACCTTCCGAGGAGCCCGTGTCTCAGGTCGTCAAACTACCGGAGTACGAAATTCGGCTCCTCTCGGCAGATAAGTAGAGAAGCCCGGAGTTCCCCGCCAGCAGTTCTCGTCTCAGCTTCGACAGGCCTGTAGTACCCGTGGTAGCAGGGAGAAATCGCGATGGATCCCCACCGTCCAAATCGCCAGATCTACCTCCAATCCACCATCCATCAAATGCCCTCCCGTTTCGTGACGGTGGGCCCTTCCACCTCCATCCTCCGCCTCCTCCAATCCCTCCCCTCCGCCATCCCGCCTGCCTCCTCCCTCTTCCTCTCCTTCGACGGGAAACCGCTCCCGTGCTCCTCCGCACCGCTCGGTTCCCTGATCCCGCCCTCCTTCCCTCCCAAAACCCTAACCCTGACCCTCCATCTCCGTCTCCTAGGCGGGGGTGGCGATGGCGGCGCGACGGGCGCCGAATCCCGAGACTGCTACCTCAACATGTATGCCGAGAAGAAGCCCGACAAGGTGGACCCCAACGAAACCCGCCTCTCTCGGTGGACGACCTGCGCCCTCTCGTCGGAGCCCCTTCGCCGCCCCGCCGTCATCGATCGCCTCGGCAACGTCTTCATCAAGGAGCGCTTGGTTGAGGCTCTCCTCTCGAAGAAACTTCCAAAGGAGTTCGTGCACATCAGGGGCTTGAAGGACATGGTCCCGATTGAGCTGTCGGCGATCCCCGGCCGAGAGTCGGATGATGATGTTAACTATGACACGCGGTTCCAATGCCCTATTGCAGGTCTGGAGTTCAATGGAAAGTATAGGTTTTATGCTCTGAGAGGCTGCGGACATGTTCTGAGCGCTAAGGCGTTGAAGGAGGTGAAGTTATCGTCGTGCCTTGTGTGCCACAAGGAGTATTCGGAGTCGGATATGATTGTGATAAACCCAACCGGAGAGGAGTTGACGGAGATGAAGGAGAAATTGGAGGAGGAGCGGGCGAAATCAGGGAAGAAAAAGGAGAAGAAGGTGAAGAATGGGGCGACTATTGGTCAGCAGGATGGCACTCGTGTGGATTCGGCACGGTTGAGTGGCATGAAACATGGGGCGGATGAGAGAGCAGAGGTCTTGCAGGCGACTGTGGCGGGGGTGAACAAAGAAGAGACCGTAGCGAAGAATTTAAATTTGGGAAAGGCTGCAAATGGTGCAAAACGGTTCAAGGCATCTGATGCCATGCCTGCAAATGCTACAAAGGAAGTCTATGCATCGATATTTACATCTTCGAAGAAAGGCAAGTTCAAGGAGACCTTCACATGCAGGTCTCTTCCTCTCGGCAGAAATTGAGCACGAGGTATGCAATGCTGAGAGGGTCCTTTATAGCGATGGTTTCGTTTGTAACAATCGTTTGTAATTTGTTTTTTTACAACTTTCTAATTTATGTCGTGAGATTCTAGGAGTGCTTTTAGGAGATCATGCATGCTTCTGGGTTTGTTTCAATTTATTCTACATATCAACGAGGGGTTATTTTCTTCACTTGTAAATATGAGCTTTGCAGGAAGATGGTTGGTGGACACACTTTACCTGACTATACCATGCATTTTTTGATCAACGGAAGTAAGCAGTCAAAGCATCCATAGCAAACTCCGATGCGCTAGGATAATGCCTGTACGTGTGGATGACTGGATCTTGATATTCTTGAAGCTTCCCTAGGCACTGTTGCTAAAATTCTCTTTTGAGTTCCTTTAGGTGCTTCTTCGTACGGAGTAAACACAGGGTGTATATCATTCTTCTAGAGCAAAATTTGTTGATTACCAATGAACATCTTATGCTACGTATAATGGAGAATGACTAATGAGGATCTATTTATTTGCTTTTAATGTACAATGGATGTTTGGGGATTCCTTATAGGTGCCTAGTTGAGGTCTAAGTTTGTTTCTTCCATGCCTGAGTATATCAAATGAAGCAAACCTTTTCAGGGTACCTAATCGATCTCATTTTGTGAAATAAAAAAGTTGTATGGATTTCAAAATTTAGGGCTTCCATACAGATATGCTGGTTGGCCAGTGATTCTCAATGAGCTATTTTTCATGTTAACCACAATGTAAACGTGAATTTAGGAAATTGTGCTTGGCTGGGCTTGGTGTATGGGAGACTTGCGCTTTTACACCTATGAATCCTTATTTCGAGGCCTACACATGCTAGATAGTGAGTAAAAAAAAAAAAGATTTAAAAAAGTGAGAAAGTGGTATGATATAACGGGAGTAATGATTAAGAGTAAAGATAATAATGTTAAAATAGATAGGGTAGTTTATGTAAAATGATTAAAATGTATAGGTAACAAAAAAATAAGATAGTTAAGATGTCAAATTATATTAAAAGGTGTGTGGAAAGAAGTGGAAAATTTCTTTCCCTTCTACACGTTCCCAAACTTAAATAGGAGTGATTTCGCTATAGCATGCTTTGGTCTCTTGAACTGTCATATGGTTAAGATCAAATAGATTCCAAAGTCGATGGTGATGGGTAAGATACCATCTAGAAAATATTTTATGATAAAATTATGTCATTTAGGCAGAAGTGGCTAGATATTTGTTTGGTAAAAATTTGATTATTTTGGTGATTTATTTGAAACGGTAATTGGTGGCAAGTGATCTTTGAATTACTAAGTTATTTTCTGCTATATCAGATTTGGTAATTGCACAATCGATATTTGAGTTGATTTAATGTATTTCTTATGAGGTGATTTAATATTCTCTTTGGGTGCATGATCTACAAGTCTTTGCTTTTGATTAATGGAGCTGTTTATAATGCTGTAATGGAGAATTGATAAGAAAACTTTTGAAACCTTGTGCAAATGTGAAAACATCAATGTTCATCGTATATTTTTGGTTTCTCAAGTCAGTTCTTGTAAAAAAGTGAGGTGCACAGTATAGATTACAATTTTAGTGTTTATGATATTTTCTTTCCTTTTTTTTTTTTTTTTTGAGAAGAAATGATCTTCTGGGTTTTCTGAGGATAAATATGTTTTGACATTTATTATTGTTGGTAATGAGGGAAACATCGTGGAGTCGTGCTTAGGAGTCAATTGTTTGAAAGAAAAAGAAAATTCATTAAAAGGACCTGAGTGTTTTGGTGAGACTACTTCGATGCCTATGTTAATATAAGAGATTTTGGAAGTGACAGCGCTTAGGGCCTGTTTGGTTTGTCGAAAAGGAAAGGAATGAAAAGAAATCATTCTGGTGTAGGAAATTATGGTAGTCATGAAGAATAACAATAGATACACATTTTGTCGGGAAGGTAGATTAATGATTGGAAAAGTTATCAAATTGTTAAGTTAGTTTATATTTACATATCCTTTTCCTTTTCTTTTCGGTGAAACGATGTCTTTGTAATTTTCTTGCCATGTGATTCCGATTTTGTCTCTTTTTTTGGTTGTCCTCTTCTATTCAGTTATTTTTCTAACCTTATTTGTTTTACATTTTCTTTTGCCTAAAATTTTATATAGTAATCACCTACTGCTTTTCCTTGAGCAGCCTTACTCTCTAAAAGCTGCTGTTTTTAAATTCCTCCTGAACTTGTTACTGGCTTTTTGCCAGCTGCTAGGTTTTGAAACATAATCATTCTTGCTAATAGCCTTCAATGCCTCATTCTTCTGCCAGGAGCTTTAATTATATAGGTGCATCTTTCCGTTATCTTACGTCTTTTGCCACTTTTTTGCTCACGATATGAAATTGCCTAATGTGAAAATAATATGGAAGTGTGGGTATATCAGACCAAATGAGTATGACTATTATTATTATTATCATGTCTCTTATTATCTTAGTTTCTCTGTGCTGGCCACACTTTAGGATACTCATATATTGGGAATGCAGAGTCATATTTTAGGAGTGTATTTGAAAAATGATAAAAATTTTAGATGAAAAGTTTTTGATGTAAAAGTTTTCGAATTTGAAGAGAATGATGTGATATAGTAGGGGTAATGATGATAAAGAGAATAAAGTTAAAATAGATAAGTTAATTATACGAATAATTGTGTAAAAATAATTAAAAAACAAAGTAGCTGTATAGGAAAATGTGAAAAAATGATTGTAAAATAAAATAGTTATGGAGAGTGAAACGTTTTAGCTTACATTTTTATCTAATTGCTGAATACACCCAAGGATGCTTATGTATTGGGCATACGTGGTTGCTGATGCTTATGTATTGGGCATACGTGGTTGCTAAACACACCCTATAGTTGGGCGCATGTCCTGCATGCCCGGCAAGTGGCAAGTTGTTTGAAAAGGGAAAAGAACTCTTTCTTGGTTCATGAGACATGTCCTTCTTGAACAATTAGTCGCCAAATTTCATCATGACAAATTCTTGTCTGTTCATTGGTTTTTGTGATTACAAATTTTTGGAGTGTTGGTATTTGACAAAGTTATTGAAATGGAAGAAAGTGATGTAATATGACAAGGTTAATGATGATGAGTAAGGAAAATAAAGTTGGAGTAGAAAAGGTAGTTGTATGAAAAGTTGTGAAAAAATGATCGGAAAAAAGGTAGTTAAATAAAAAAATATGAAGAAATGGTGGGAAAATAAAATAATTGTAGATGGAAAAATTTTAGTTGAAAGAGTTTTTTTTGTTTCTCAGGTGTATTTGGTATTTGATAAAACTTTAAAAATTTGTGAATGAAAAGTTGTTTAGTGTAAAATTTTTTAAACTGAAAAAAATGATACGATATAATAAGGGTAATGATGAGAATAAAGTTAAAATAAATAAGATGGTTGTGTGGATATTTGTGGAGAAATGATTAGAAATTAGACTAGTTGTATAAGGTGTGAAGAAATAATTAGAAAATAAAGTACTATGTAGAATGACTAGTTTTTTTTTTTTTTTTTCCTACGGAGGATAGTGAATAGTTTTTATATTGACTGTTTGTTGCTATACCCGTTCTTTGCAATTGCAATTTTGATAAGCAAACTGCGTGTCAAAGGTTTTTTATTTTTTATTATTTTTAGATTAAAGTGGTCCCTAGAGATTGTGATTAATTGATTGAGATATTGTGTAATAAAGCTGACTATCCTGATTTCTTGCTGCTGATTTTATACACAGGATTTTTGGGTGTGGATGGTGCGTCCTTTATTTTCAGGGAGCCTGTATGCCACCTGAGGCGGCGGACATTTGTATGAACTGTGAAGTCACTGATGGGGTTCTCGTTCCAAATGTCTGCGCATGTGGATCTCTCTCTAGTGCTCTCATTCCATGCAACTATGACCTGGTTTGCGGTAAAAAGACAAGGTGTACAATACGCTGGGCATCAATTGCAGCCTCTTTCAAGGGTTATAATTGTGGGACTCTTTTCAATGCACCCGAATGTACTTAGCTTCTCCTGGGTGTATTTAACTTTTTTTTTTTTGAATTTTTTTATACAATTATTAATTTAGGTGCGTTTAATATGTCTATCAATTTTTTACCAATTTTTAGATAGTTTTAGATATTTTTGGATTTTTTAAAATCAGTGGCAGTTAAATAAATATAGATTAACTATTTTATAAAAGAAATTTCAGGCAAATGAAAAAAATAGATTTTTGTACTCGTGCACTAGATCAGTACTTTATGATGGTTGGGTTTGGTTGTTGGAGGTAATATCTGACATCTTGTCACGGAATGGTCTGGGGAGGAATCATATTCGAGTGGAGTTAAAGAACGAGGTCCATGCATAGCTATGAACTCACTATTTTTTGTCACCTTCTGTACTTAATTTCCTATTCTCTGATTTTAAAATGAAATTCATGATTTCCCTAAAGATTCCAAAACCTTTGTTTTCAGTTCCTAAATGTGATTGTAAACGTCTGGAATGTGTCTTCTGCATCGAGTGCTATGCGTGTAAGAGTTGAAGATGATTAAGTGCCGGGGATGATATTTCCATGTTAAATACACTACCATACCTATGTCAATCCTTTTTTTGCTCTTGCTGTCGTTTTGCCATCATTCTGTTTCTACCCGTAATCCAAAAAAGAGAGAGAGAAAATAAGAGAATGCGAGATCCATGATTTGTCGATTCTCTTTCCATTAAAACGTCATTTGTAGTTTCGTACTGGTTGACTACGATTAAATTAGCTTGAATTTTCAGACTGGAGATGGGTTTGGACGCCGATAGCCAACAGTTGCTGGAAAGATGGAGGGCTCAAAGGCCTCTCTAGGCAGAACACGAATTTCAATGAACACTTTTGAGTTAATTACGCTTTCACGCGTAGGGTGCATTGTTTATCCGGAAGGGGATGTATTTTTTTTTTAAAAAATTTCACTGATTTTCAAAAATAAGAAATCTAAACTTTTTAAAAAATAGTAAAATTTAATATATATGTGAAGTGCATTTAGATTAATAGTCGTATAAATATTTTTTTAGAAAAATAAGTTAAATAAACCCAAGTGCATTGAAGTTAAGTGCACATGGGTGCAATGTGTGGATGCCCTTATTCATCTATGAATAGAAGCAATTGTGTCCCAAGTGCATTTGGTGCATTATCTATTTTAAAATTTTTTTTTTTTATATATGTATGACTAAGTGGGTCTAAGCAAGAATGTCCCATATATATTTTTTACATGTTTTGATTTTTTTAACTTTTTATTTTGAATTTTAAAAATAAAAAAGTTATTTCTCACGTGCCAAATTATGGGCTCATATGTGAATTTCCAAAATTTTTTTAAAAAAGTACTATGCACGTAGATGCACTAAAGCTAAGTGTAGTGTACCTAGGTACATTTAACCCATTCGTTTATTTTTTAAATTTTTTTTTACACAATTGCTAATCTAAGTGTATTTAACATAGAAGGTAATTTCATGCGTGTGGGCGCATGAGACCCCTTATGTGTTCTACCATGGGACTCATCCGAAAATATTATTTATTTATTTTTTTAAAAACATTTAGACCTAGATGTATTTAACCTATAAATTAAAATTTACCCTCCTTGGATGCTTTTAAGTATTTTTTATTTTTAAATACAGTGACATTTTCATAATTTTTTGACTTAGAAATTACGAAAAAATTATCACTATTTAAAAATAAAAAATGCTTAAAAGCATCCGAAAAGGTAAAACTTGGTTAATAGATTAAATACACCTAACTCTATATATTTATAAAAAAATTAAAAAATAGATTTTTTGGCTGGGAGCATGGCTGTCCCAATGTGCCCCGTCGCACCCAATCACCGCTGAATGATGATTTCCGATCGGTCAATAAACATATTTTTTATTTTTTATTTTTGAAAAATATTTTTATAAACATGTTAATCTAGTTATATTTAATCTATAAATCAAGTTTTACTATTT
>JAXCLR010000092.1:10118721-10136690 GCA_035584095.1 Annona squamosa | reverse complement strand
ATATGTATACATATCCAAAAATAGTAAAACTTGATTTATAGATTAAATATAACTAGATTAACATGTTTATAAAAATATTTTTCAAAAATAAAAAAATAAAAAATATATTTTTTGACCGGTTGTAAAGGATCGGTGCTCCCCAATCACTCCTCTTCAACTTATGTATCAAGTTTTATTATTTTGGAGATTTATGAATATTTTTTTGGATTTTTTAAATACGCTTAAATTAACAATTTTATAAAAAAATTAGAATGTGTTAAATGAATCCGAGTGCATCCAAACAAATGAACAGAGATGAAAAGAATTTTTTTTTTTTTTTTTTTTGCCAAATATGCGAGAGGTCTAAAGCGCTCTTCTCCTCGGTTGGCGAATATTATGGTCGCATGCACTGTGTGGGGGAACGTTCAAGTACCATTTACCATTTTTAACATCTAGCTACAATTATATAAGATCAGAAAAGGCGGGGGTGCAACATTTCTACAGATTATTATGTTTGTTTTGATACAGATATATGGGATATCTTTGCCGCTGTCCAAAAGTCATCTTGATTGGGACAACAAAGATCCATTTTTACCGGTTAAACATATAAAAGGTGTGTTTGGTTGAGATTAAAACTTTTGATGAAAAGTTTTTGAAGTATAAGTTGTCACATTGATAGAAAATGATGTGATATAATAAGAGTAATGATGAGAAGTAAAGAGAATAAAGTTAATAAGAGTAATGATGAGAAGTAAAAAGAATAAAGTTAATAAGAGTAATGATGAGAAGTAAAGAGAATAAAGTTAAAATAGATAATTTAGTTGTATGGATAGTTGAATAAAAATGATTGAAAAGTAAGGTAGTGTGTATAGGAAAATGTAAAAAAATAATTAAAAAATAGAGTAGTTATGGAGAGTGAAAAAGTTTTAGATTGAAAAATTTTGATTGACATGTTTATATCCCAAACAAATACACCCAAAGAGTGTGCTTGGGAATGAGTAAAACTTTTAATGAAAAATCTTGAAGAGTAAAAGTTGTCAAATGATGTGACATAATAGGAGTAATGATGAGTAGTAAAAATAATAAAGTTAAAATAAATAGGTTAGTTGTGTAGGTAGTTGTATACAAATAATTGAAAAGTAAGAACTATATAAGAAAATGTGAAAAAAATTTAAAAATATGATAGTTGTTGAGAGTGAAAAGTTTTAGAGTGAAAAGTTTTAACTTGATATTTTTTAACTATTGCCAAACATCCAAAAATATGAACCCGATGTAGTGCTTATGGGAGCATGGAGGGCTCTTAGTTTTTTTTTTTAATATAATTTTTAGTTTTTTGATATATATACACACATACACAGAGTCATGATAATATATAATATATATTTTGGATCACGAGATGATATATTGTACACTAGCTTGACGTACAATGTTTGATTTTTTTATTTATATATTAAGTTTTTTCATTTTATAATACTTTTACATACTTGTTTTTATTTTTTAAAATCATATGTTTTAAGGGCTGAAAAATGACTTATATGCCCTTGATATTTTAAAAAATCAAAAATAAATATGTGAAAATATTATAAAATGATAAAACTTAATATATAAATTAAATATACTTAAGAAAACATGTTTATAAAAAATAAAATAAAAAATAAAAATCAAACTTTGTACGATAAGCTAATGTACAATATATTGTACATGACTTACACACACTCACACACACACACACACACATATAAAGAGCTGTCCTAATGCAGCGTAATTACACCAGAACAGCGATACATTTACCCCAAAAGGGTCCCATACATATTAGAATGCAATAAAACTTTATATAATCATTTGTCCATATATAAATTTTATACTAAATGATTTATATGTTAAAAACCACTTTAAAGTTGTTATTTACATTAAACTATTTTATTATGTTGAATTTGTACCTTTTTATATGGGGCCCATATCCATATTCAATTGGGATGAAAATTGATATGATAATAGAATGCATGATTCTAAATACAATAGGTGGAGTAGATTATAATTTTACGATTAAGTGAGACTTATTTTGGTACTTATTTTGGTGCAACTGCATCGTAAGCACTTGCATAATTCTCACATATATATAAATATTAGGCGCAACTTCACTGCACTACAATTATAGTGCAATTACTTCAAAATAGACCCCACATGATCATAAAATTATAATCTACTTCACCAATTGTATTTAGAATTATATATTTTATTACCATACTTTTCTATTTGATATGTGTATGGACCTCATCTGAAAATGGTACAACTTCAACGTAATAAAATAGTTTGATGAAAATAACAACTTTAAAGTTATTTTTCAAAATGTAAACCATTTGCTAGAAAATTTATATGGATAAATAACAGTATAAAGTATTAATATATTTAAGTACATGGTGCCCATTTTGGGCTAAGTGTACAATTAATTATAGTGCAACTTCACTGCATAGTAAAGGTTCTCATATATATATAGAGAGAAAAAAAAAGCACGTGTAGTGAAACTGTATCGTAACAGCAGTGCAGTTGAGTCGAAATGGGTTCTACATGATCATTAAATTATAATATACTCCACTCATTACATTTAGAATCATGTATTCTATTACCATACCAATTTTCATCACAATCGTATATATGTATGAGTCTCATTTGAAAATAGTACAAATTCAATGTAATAAAATAATTTGATGCAAATAACAATTTTAAAGTGGTTTTTTCAACGTACAAATTATTTGCTATAAAATTTATATATAGATAAATGACTATATAAAATTTCATTGTATTCTAATATATGTGGGGCCTATTTGTAGACAACTTTATCGCTGTTCTGACGCGGCTGCGTTGCACTGAAACAACTCTTATATATATATATATATATATATATATATGAGAAATATTCAAGTATAGTTATCTCAAAATGGGCCTCATATGATCATAATTCTACAAGTTTATAAAAAAAATTAAAATTTTTTTTTTTGGCCGAACTCATGACTACTTCCATATGCCCCACTGCACATGATCACCCCTCTTTTTATATATAGTTGCGCTTTTATGTAATCGGGTTATATAGAAACGGTCTAATGTAACTCTATTAAATTTAAGAACATTAATGATTGATTTAAAATTCAATTCATTCATTATATTTCATATTACGTATTTATCTAGGAGACCAATTTTCATCTAAATAAAGTATACGCATGGATCACATTTGCTCACAAAAATATATTCATATGCAAAATTATAAAAAATGCTTACATTCATTCACGTATATATTAGAATGTAATAATGCTTTATATAATTATTTATCCACTTAATAGTGATATTTCATATGGTTTAGATGTTGAAAAAATTATTTTAAATTTGATATTTTAGTATCGAATAATTTCGTTATGTTGATTTTATGCATTTATAGATGAGACTTGTATACATATTAATGCCACAAGCATATAAATTTTAAATATATGTTTCTATTTTTTGGATATTTAATAATAATTTTTTAAAAAATAAAAATATTCAAATATTCAAAAAATAAAATTATATATTTGGAATTTATATGCTTGGGCCCACGTGTGTATACTGAAAATCGAAAAAAAATAAAAATAAAAAGTATCTAAACGGGCTTGTATAGACCGTGACCTATGGCTGCCAAAAATTAACGTTTTAATTTTTTTAATAAATGTGCAGCTTATTGGATTGCTTTTTTATAGTAAATTATAAATTTTTTAATTTTATATTTTGAATTTTGGAAAATAAAAATTTTTGTTTTTCATGCACGAATGCAACCTATACATCTATTAAAAATAATAAAAATAACTTTTTGTGCAGCCTTTCGTATCACTTAATATAAAGGCCACCACACAAGATTAACACCCGAAAATCAAATATATGGTTGATTTTTAATCTAATCAAAATATAATCACGATGGTCGTTGCACGAGTGATGTTGTGTAAAGTGGATGTTCACGATTCCAACTTGGAAAGAGAAATTTGTCTCATTATCCTTCTCTTCGAGTTGCTTTGGATAGTGGATGCATAAAATGGTAAAAGAATAATTTTGCTTTATTTTTTTTATAAACTTGTTAATTCAAGTCAAATAAAAAATATATACACATCTTCAAAATGGTAAATTTGATTTAGTAGTTAAATATACTTAGGTATGTTTTTTTAAACACGAGGATATTTTTAATTATATATTTCACCAAAATTTTTTAATTATATTTAATGATTAAAAATAGGAGTATAACTTGGACTTATGAAACTCGATTCACCTTAACCATAGTCTTAACTCTATTTATAAAACATTAACTCTAATAGTAACCTTAATTCTCTTTGTAAAATTTAAATACTGACCCTATTTTTGAAAATTAAGTTCGTGTTGAGTTTTGGATTGTAATTTAGGTTTATGAATTTACATTTTAGTTATGAGTGATAAGTTTAAAATTTTATATAAATATACGATAACAACAAATTATGTAAGTAAACATAATAATATATTAACGTTTTACAACAAAAAAGTAATATATTAATCTGGGATGCAAAGTGGATGAAATCTTAGAGTAGTAATTGTCAAGACTTAAAGTGGAAAGGTTTTTACGTAATAAAAGAGCAAGACAATTTTAACTAATTATAACTTTTAATCTTGGTGGAAATAGGACAACCATAAGATATTAGCGAAAAGTTATTTTAGAGGCCAACATCATGACAACTCTTATAATTTTTGTTTTTATTAATTTTTATTTTTACTATTTTTAGTAAATTCCAAATTAACTATTTCTAGTAAATCTTGTTTTAACAATTTCTTTCATAATTCTATTTATTTTGAGTTTTCTTAGGGCTAGAGTTTGCTAGAGCACTTTTATAAGTATTGGATTTTTTTGATTTTGGAGACTTACAATCATACTCTTAAATAATATTTTTTAGTTTTTTCTTAAATTTTGAGATAGAATTTTTGAGTGAAAATTATGTACCAATCTCGTGATATAATCTTGTGCTACCCTTGTTTTACACTTTCCCTCGTTGCATCATACATAGTTGAATTATAAATTTTTAAAAAATATAACAATACAAAGAATATTTCTGAAAGAAAGTTTAACACAAAAATAAGATAAGAAAGGAAATTAATACACGTAGAAGTAAATGATAGAAATGAAAAATTAATGTAAATAAAAATAATATACTTTATTTATAATATAATTATAATATGCCAAATATGTATTGAAATATAAATATAAATAACATAAAAATATACAAAATATAAAGAAATATTATTTAAATATTATGCACATAATATATTTTATAATAAATAAAAAAAGGAAAATTAAGCTCGGGTTCACTTGAATCCTTAGCTATTATATTTACAAATTGAGTTTCTCATGTTGTAAAAAAGCAAATTTTTGGGGCTTAGCGGGGTTCAAGCTTAACATGGCGAGGTTGCACCCCGAGTGAAAAATAAATAAAATACATCTGTATTTAAAAATTTAAAAATATATAATAATCTTAAAAAGTAATAAGTTTACATGTTAAATACACCATTAATAGTTTACGAAAACAAAAAAATAAAAAAATTTTAAAAGATAGGTTTTTGAGCCTAGGGGTTTACTTAACCCAGCTGACGAGATGATGGCTTAATAAAAGTACGGGATCCGATTTTTCCCTTGAAAACGCACCCGTCCATTTCCCGCTGGGCCGCCTCAAAACGAGGGTTTAGCCTCCTTTTCTTCCGGGGACTCGGCAGTGCAGTGCTTGCTTTGGCCTAACGTAGCGATCTTCGCCTCTGCTGCTCTCCTCCTCCCCGCTACCTCATCTTCCTCAACATGAAGCTCG
Source organism: Annona squamosa (assembly GCA_035584095.1). NCBI lineage: Eukaryota > Viridiplantae > Streptophyta > Magnoliopsida > Magnoliales > Annonaceae > Annona > Annona squamosa. The sequence goes on along the minus strand of JAXCLR010000092.1, from coordinate 10,130,868 downwards.
TCAGGTTTCACATAAGTCCTCTTTTTTTCACCGTCTTCTCATACGTTGTATTCTTCTCTATTTTTTTTGCCGTTTGTGGGAGGTGGTTTGGGTAGCTGTTGTGATCTCTTTTGCTCTTTCGTTTTCCGGTGGAATTTGTAGGTTTTTGATGAAATTGAACAACGAGACCGTCATGATCGAGCTCAAGAACGGCACTACAGTACATGGCACCATCACGGGTTCGTTTCTCTCACTCTGTGTTTGTGTGCTAGAAAATATTTCGCAATTCGCAGTTTGCTGCGAGTAGTCGTTGTTTAGGATGGAATCTGTTGGTCCTTGGTGGTTTTGGTATAGATGTTGAGTACGGCTGGCGATTCTGGGTTGTTTGCTCGGTTTCAGCGTGCTCTGATTCCAGCATTGATACGGCCCAACGACAGTGAACAACGTTTTAAATAACCGAATAGAACAGATTGCCACAATATGTCTCTTGCTTCTAAACTAAGAGGGCGTTTGGTAATGTGTAAAATGGTGGGATCGTGGGAAATTGTGGGAAATGAAAAAGAGAATATTTTGATAAATGTGTGATTGATTAGAAATGATAGATGTATAGTTGGAATAAAAAGGTTTGTTGTTTGTAGTTGGTAGGGAAAATGATTGAAATGTAGGGGTAAAAGTGAAAAAAACAATATGATTAATAAAGTAATGATTGGTATTGGGAAACCAAATACCATGAAAAACTTATATTTCCCGCACTTAGATGTTACTGAACGTCCCCTAAGTGACATTCTCATGTTTTTCATCAAAAAAAAAAAAAAAAAAGTGACGTTCTCATGTTGGGAAATGCTGGCCTAACATGCCCAGAGTGGGTAATGAGTAGCAAAAGCATTTGGCCTTTTCCATTTCCACTTTAACAATTGATTGGATAGGTGCATTTATATTCTTCCAGCATTTGAGTCCAAAAGATGAGGAACCAAAGGAAGGAGGAAAATAATGAAGTTTCTTTTTTGGTATTATGTGTGAATTATGATAATCATGACTAATGTTATCAAAACTCAATCGGATTAGGTGCTTCAACTTGTCCAATTGGAGACCGGTTGCATGGTTCAACTGGTTAAACCTGAATAACCGGGAACTAGATGGCCAACTGGCTGGAAAACTGATCCGGTTTTCATTACATTGATCATGACACTTCTCTTTATGTGTATATAAGAAAGTTCTCATTTTGGCGTCCTGTGTTTCCAGAAATGGCTCTTAGCACCCATGCTGTACATTTTCACCCAAATAACAGAATGCTCCTTATTTGATTTTTATTTCTAAAAGAAACAAACAACCATTACTTCTTATACTAACCATTATCTTCTTCACCAGAGCACAGCTGCTTTCTTGTTCCTTTGACTTTCATTGCCACCACCAACTGTTCTTCTTTTATCCTGCTGCTAAGACCTCTGCTTCCATCCTTGCCATCACTGCCTGCTGAACAATCCGAAACTGCCTATTAAAACAGTTGCTGCCGTGAGCCGTCATCCACTAGATTGTCATCACATTATCCTTCCCCAAACCTTGACACGACTACCATCATTGCTCCGTGCATCTTCTACTGCTGGTGGCATCTGCCAACGTCATGGTTATTGGCAACTGCACAGACTATCACTGCTTTCTAATGGTCTCTTGGTAGAGTTCACATCCTAAGAGTTAGTTACCAAACTCTGATACCATTGGTATAAAAAGTTTTGAGTTGTTAGTTCAAGGCCAAAAAAATCCTTTAAAATATTTCTTAATCTCGATTGACTTAGTGACACCATCATTATATCAATGCTATTCCTAGGATAATAATCATTTCCCTTCCCTCTGCATTATTTTCATAGTTTACTTGTTGGTTCCACCATTTCCGCGTTTTGTAATAGTAACCTCTGTTGACACTTTGGCAGCGAGGTCTCATCCCTATCCACAAATTCTTGGTGCATGTTTGGCAAAGGCTAAAACTTTTTAATTAAAAACTTGTCACTTTTCACAACTACATTATTTTTTTAATTATTTCTTCATATTTTTCTATACAACTATTCTACTTTTCAATTATTTTTACGCATTTACCCATACAACTAACTAATCTATTTAAACTTTATTCTTTTTCCTCTTCATTATTATCCATTTTATATCATATCATTTTCTTCTATTAAAAAACTTTTACCCTAAAAATTTTTCATCCAAAAGTTTTATCACTTTCTAAAGGTATCCTTAATTTGTTTTTCTTATTTAATGTACTCTGTGGCACTTCGGAGCAGTGCAGCTTTCTGGCATGATTTTTTTATTTTCCTGTCTTTGTTAAGCATTGTCATAGTTATCAAATTACTATTTATTTAATATAATTGAAATAATTTTGTTTGGGGTGTGTTATATTTGCTTAAGGATATGTCTGTAGTTCATGACTTTGATTTCTGCATGGATTTCTGCAGGGGTGGATATCAGCATGAACACACATCTTAAGACAGTGAAGCTTACCCTGAAGGGTAAAAATCCAGTCACGCTTGATCACCTGAGTGTGCGGGGTAACAACATTCGATATTATATACTCCCTGACAGCTTGAACCTGGAGACTTTACTAGTAGAAGAAACGCCCAGGGTCAAGCCCAAGAAGCCGACTGCAGGTATCAAATGCGTCTTGAATTACATCAATTATCCGTATGGCTTTGGGATGCTACCACTTCATTTCTCATTTGTTTGCTTAATGTTCCTTGAACAAAATCAGGGAGACCATTGGGACGTGGGCGTGGAAGGGGGCGCGGACGTGGGCGCGGGCGTGGACGCTAGATGCATTGCTTGCATCATTTCAATTTTTGCAGCACATCTTTGGGTACAAATGGCCTGCGATCATGGAGATAGTATGTTGGGCACACTTGACTCCCAGGATAGGAACGTGGGACCGTTGTTTTTCCTAATTGGTGTAAAAGATTTATTAATGTAGCTTAGTTCTGTTGGATTTATATTTAAATGTCTGCTATTGCTTAGTGATGGCCGAATGCAATGTTCTAAAAGATTTGAGAAAGTTTGATTGGTTTGCTTTCAAGAAAGAAAGAGCAACAACGTATGCATTAGGGAGGGGCGCACGAAGTCTGCAAGCGAGCTGGCTCGTGTTCTTCTGATATGATTAGGTTGTTTTGTTCGTGGGTTTTTTCTTTTTCTATTTAAAGTAAGAATTAAGAGCTACGAGGACCAATGTGCCCATAAACCGTTAAAATCTAGCCAAGCCACTTTCTTGCCCAAACAGCCCAAGCAAATTGCAATGCTGGTTGGATGATATGATTCTTGGCGGTACTTTAACTAGGGGTGGGAATTGGACTTGGCGTTGACCCGATCTGTTTTTTATTGGGTAAAAATTAATATTTTTTGACATGGTATAGAGACGAGTTAGAAATTTTGATCCAAATTTAAAAATAGGGTCAAGGTCGGTGGAGCATGTCTCAACCTGTACCACATATTTTAATTTATTAAAAATTATAAGCTTATGTATAAGTCTTATTATTATTATTTTTAAAAAATTTTCATATTTTTTATATTTAACTATGTCAATAGTAGAAGAATAAATTTATCCAAAAAATAATATAAGTATCAATAAGAGGAATTTGTATATATATATATATATATATATATATATATATATATATATCTTAAGTATAATTTTATATTAGCCTATTTTAATAAATTTATGCTATATTTTTCATGTTTTGTTTTAATAATGATGTGTTCTTTTAATAATTAGTAAAATATTAAAATATATGATATTTAAATATAGTATAGATGTATTTTTATGTTTGATAGGTATATAAAATTTTAAAATTATTTTATTTAACTAGTGTTTTTTATCTGATTCGTTGTTTCAAAACCGATTCGATATTAACTCAAAGCTTATTTCAAGACTTATCAAAAAAATAAAAGTCAATTCAATTTTGTCTTAACTCGGTATAAAATAAAATCAAACTAAATTTTTAAAAAGAAGGTTTAGGATTGAGTAAACCTTAATCCGGTATGATCCACCTCAATTTCCACCCTTAACTTTAATCAGTATGGCTCATCCCAATTCCAACTCCTAACTTTCTAACTTTAACCAACAAATGATGTGGTAGATGTAATTGCCCACTGCATTTGTCTTCTCCGTTCAATGAAATAGTAACATGTCCAATTCTAACTTAAAGACTAATCTCCGTGATCAGAGCAAAAAACCATTCTATTATGAAATTATTGCTTCAATAAAATGAAAATTGATCCTCGCATCACTTTTAAACGCTATCCGCATTCTTTTTCTGCCCTTTTTTTTTTTGGTTAAAAAAAATTTGCAGTTGTGCTAAATTCAACCCATTCAAACCCTAGCAAACATGTGAGCCCTGCAAATCTTAAAAATGGAGCTGAGAGAGCAATGCTAATAAGATCCACGAGATTTCATCAGCTATAGCAAGATTGCCTCCATTCAATCTGCCTCCATTTGGTGATTTTAGTAAATGCAATTCAGAGAGATTAAGCCACAGATACTTAAAAATCTATCAGAATTGTTAGTAATCAGTAACATGCTTTACTGGTTAAATAGTTACCACATTAATTAGAAGGTTATTTTTCTCGGCAAGTCCATTTGATAAGCCGCCTTGATCATTGATAGGACGAACGCAGAACAACGTAGCAGGTTGCAAAAACAGACCTTAGGACTTCGAATAATTGTAGATTATCACATGTTTTGGCCCTTCGTGGACACAGTAGATCCTCCTAACTTTCTCAATATTACCGCATAAAATCTGTTAATTCACAGAGGTTGAAGAGATCAAAGGTCGAAATTTTAAAAATAAGTCTTTCCTACTTCGCATTTTATACCCAATTATTGCTCTTAGCTAAGCTCTTTTGAATTATCAAGGCTTGTGGTGCACAATTTTTGGAACTTAGAAGATCTACTCACTAAATACCCATAACACATGCTACTTCAAAATTATAAAAGTCGCCCGGCCTAGTTTGCAAGTACAAACTTCTTGCCAGCTTAAAAAACTTGGCTAGTTTTTAATTGGCACATTGGCCCCGCCATCCGCACATGGCACTTTAAAAAAAAATTCCAATTAAAACACACAAAAATAAGGCATTAACATAGGCTTTCTTTCTGCCCTCTAATTTTTTTAACCCTCCGGAGGATTGCATTCCGCCATCAATGTGCAATTGAATCTTTTAAGAGGATCAATGAAATCCCTATGAAAAAAGGTTGCTGTCTCCCATACCAAAACTCCACGGCGCTTGTGGCATGTGAAAAAACACAGCAGATAAATAGGGTCAAGCCCGTTAAGGGATTCAATATCCTTGGCACAAACCAATTACCTTCCCGTTAGCAGACCATCTTTAAGACAACCAAACAAAACTAAGCTACACTGACATATCTTTTAAGAAATTTAACAAAAACACAAGTCCTACATTTGTATCCTTAAATTCAGTATTCCCAACACACAGTCTCCATGGATGCAGGCAATCTGTACACAAAGTAGTACTGTGAAAATTTGAAATTAAGCAGGAAACATGTCTAGCGCCCTCGGCCACGACCCCGGCCCCGCCCCCTGCCCCGTCCACGTCCCAATGGTCTCCCTGTTTCAAGAATCATTAAACAGATGATTTTCATGGAATGATGGAGGGGGTAAATTAACAAAATCGTGTGAATGACCGAAGCATCTAAGAGGCATATGTACCTGCAGTGGGCTTCTTGGGCTTGACCCTAGGTGTTTCTTCTACCAGTAAAGTCTCTAGGTTCAAGCTGTCAGGGAGTATGTAATATCTTATGTTGTTGCCCCTCACACTCAGGTGATCAAGCGTGACTGGATTTTTACCCTTCAGGGTAAGCTTCACAGTCTTAAGATGTGTGTTCATGCTGATATCCACTCCTGCAACAATCCACAAACAAATCAAAATATGAGCCACAGAATGTCCACAAGCACAACTGAATGATCAGCATCGCCCCATAGAAACGGAGAATGCATAAAGTCAACATGTTAATTACTCAAGTACCCTTTTTTCCATTTTACACCTATATTATAATCATTTTCTCATATATTACTCTGCAATTACCATATCTATTTTTACTTTATTTCTACTTCACCCCTGTCACATCCATTCCATTCCCCATTCCCATTATCACATTATGAAAACAGACCCTCAAACACAAAAAAGATGATGAGGATGCTATGCAAAGAACATTGCCAATTATTCAAAATGATATCTAGCTCCATGTAAACGATGAATCGATCTTCCTAAATCATATATCCTAACCAATTTTTTCTTTTTTCTTTCTTGTTTGTTTCTTTTGAGGGGCAAATTTTCAAAATATCAAGTAAGACTCTGAAAATGGCACCACAAAGCTACGCAATTTTGCACATCCAAAGACCGCAAGCTACACTGGATGCATAAATCAAATTAGAAATCACGGGAGAGGAAGGAGAATGTGGCCTCACTGCCAAGTGCCAACAGGTGGAAGAACAGGCATCCCAGAGGTCACCCAAACAGAACCAACACTACTAATTTCTGGAGCTGGTATTGCTAAATTTCTCTCCTAAGGAACCTCTCCATTTTCTCTATTCCTCACTAAATACCTATAAGGAAGAACTTGAACCTTCCACCTGATCAACCATTCAACCTTTTCTCAGTTACTTGCTGCAAAAAGAGTCACAGTGTGACTCGTAAATTTAATCCACTGCAACTCTGTGCTTCTGATTTGTTATTGCAATATTCTTCCTCCATTCCTTTAGCAATGTCCTTGATCTAATAATCCTAATTAACCAGTTCTACAACATGACTTCAATTGTTCTCAAGAGATGTCATGCCATGCAATATGAATGATACGGTCAAATTGTCAGTCTAAAATATTAGGAGAGCAATATATATCCATTTTACAACCACTATGAATAGCAATCAAGGAAGGGATAAGGATGCAGGATGAAAAATAGATCACACATTCTAAAACTACCATCCCATCCCATCCCCAAAAATTATAAAGAAAATATTTTCCCAAATAAATGTTTGCACAAATGTCGATGAGAAATAGACCACATATTGAAATTTAATCCAAATAATTTACATGTTTAGAATCTTAAAATTTAGGTTAATTTCGCAATGACAACAACAATTATGACAGCACTTTACCTTATGCTTCTAAATCACATAAAAAACCACTTCAAGACTTATTTTTGTTGTAAGAGACACCAAGAATCTTTCCTCTCATCCATAAAGTTGGAAAAAAAGTTTCTACCTTTTTTATTCTTTGGGACTATAAAAATCAACTCAAGCTTTTTACATCATTGGTAAAAAGTTGGTTGCTGAACTTAGGTTGCAAGCTTCACCCTCAAAGGAAGACACCTATTGGCATGTAGGACAATGAAGTCATACCCAGAAGGGGAAGATGGCCATTGTCAAGCCTGCCAAGAAGTTGGCAGGTATATCTTTTTACGACCCAATTTAAGGATACATTAAAGGGAATTCTGGGCCTCAAATGAATGGATTGAGCTTTTTGTATCAATTAGTGACGTAAGGAGTGATTGTTCTGATGTTGAACATCAAGACAATGAGAAAGGGGTGATAGTCTGCACAAGTGCCAAAAACTATGATGATGGCACTATGGCAGATGGCAGTGCTACCAGCTTCAGGAGTTGCAGCAATGCTGGTAGGCTGGTAGTCCTGTCAATAGTTGCGCAAGGATAAGGCAACAATAAGCCAAGGAGGTGGTTGCAGCATATGCATTAATAGTTGGTTTCCACGTTGTGCAGAAGCAAGGATGGAAGTCTTAGTTATAGGGAAAAACAAAAGCACTTGGAGGCAGCAACAGAAGTTAAGAGAACAAGTGGTAAGAAGTGGAGGTGGACTAATTGTTTTAGAAAGAAAATTCAAATAACGATGTTTCTCATATTCTGATGAAACTGTAGAGCATAGATGCAAAATTCCAAAAAATCCTCAAGTGCCATTTTGTTAAAAAAAAAAAAAAAAAAAGATGCTATACAAGCAATTGCTATATGCACAAGGTAAACTTCTCAACAAGACAAAACATGAAGAAAGAAGAATTTTTCAATTTTGTCGTGATTATCACAGCTCCCACCTAATGAGAGAGAGAGAGAGGGAGGGAGAAAAGACTAAGCCTTATTATTATTTTTCTTCCATTGTTTCCTTACATTTTGGATCTCAAATGCTGGGAGAATATTACCGCATCTATACAAGCCAACTGTTGATAAGCGATTTAAAGCTCCAAATGTTTTGCTTGCCATTGCCTATTCCGGGCACGATAGTCCAGCATTTCTCAGCAAATGAATATCACTTTGTTGACAGTCAAAACGAAGAGTGATTCGCTAATAATCTGTTGTTGTTTTTGTTGTTTGCGAAATTGGACTCAATATCGTTCACTGCCATTACATGAAGCAGCGAGGCAGAAGAACACCCGCAAAGCAAGGGCTCCCTGATTGCTAAAATGAGAACTGTGAATGATTACAGAGAGAAAGATAGGGGGAGAGGAACCAGTGATGGTGCCATGTACAGTAGTGCCGTTCTTGAGCTCGATCATGACGGTCTCGTTGTTCAGTTTCATCAAAAACCTAGACATTCCACGGGAGAACGAAAGAGCACAACAGATCAAAACAGCTTCCAAAACCCCGCCTCCACCTCACAAACGAAAACAAAAAAACAAAAACAGAGAAGAAACAATAGATGAGAAAATGACGGAAAAAGAGGATTTCTTGTGAAACCTGACGAGCTTCATGTTGATAGACGATTGATTGTTGGGAGGTAGAGAAGGAGATGAGCTAGACAGTAAACCCACTTCAGATCTCAGACTAAAACCCTTGTTCCGCACTTCGTTTCGAGCAAGCGGGGAAAGCGGTTCGACACCCTTTTGTACCCTGCTTCTTGCTTCACTGTCTGCTCCTCTCAAATCCGTCTGGCATCGGATCAAATTCACCTTTACACAGATATTTTTAAGATATTATTTTATACTTTGCATGTGTTTGGAAAAGAATAAAATTTTTACTTAATAATTTTGAAGTGTAAATTTGTCAAATGATGTGATATGATAAGAGTAATAATGATGAGTAAAGAAGATAAGATTAAAATAAATAAATTAATTGTGCAAAAATAATTAAAAATAGGATAGCTATAAAGAAAATTATGAAAAAATAATTAAAAAATATGATAGTTGAGTAGAGTGAAACATTTTAACTTAACATTTTCTGCACATTGTCAAACACACCATTTAATTACTTAACTTTAAATTAATTTTTTACATTTTTCCTTTCTCTCTTTTTCAAAAAACTCTTACACGAATTTTTTCTCGACCTTTTCTTTTCTTTCTTCTCAAATGCATACTCGTTTCAATTTTCATGGACACCATGACTATGATATTATTATTATAATATAAATAAGAATTTTATACTTTAGTTGACTTTTTAAATTTGCAGCCACACTAGATGCACGTTATTTGTTTTCATTTTATTATGTTTATAACTTGAGTCACTGTAATTTTTCAAAATTGCTGATAGTTGCATATTCCCATTCAAAATTGCAGATATATGCATATTCCGAGCACTTGCACAAATATATTTTTGGAAATCATGAAAAGATGTGAACCTGAACATTTCAATTCCGCTGACTAGGATTAGCCCACTTAGCCAAGACTCTGGCTTAATGACTATAACGTCTTGAGTTTGGGTTTCCGTGTAGGCGGGATTGATCGATGGGAGCTTAGTCTCCCTTTCGTCTCCTGTGAAAAATAGGTAAGGAGTTTTTTGTCACCGCTTAAAAATTGTAAAAGTTTGTTGTTTTTCCTAAGTTTAATTGTAATATTAGATGAAATGCAACTTGTGTACCGAATCTAAAAAAAAACTTTTTCAATTTCTACAACTATTTATTTTTAATTATTTTTTCACAACTTACTATATAATTTTCTTCTTTTTCAATCATTTTTCACAATTTTCGGTACAATTATTTTAGAGCATATTTGGTAATATGATTTATGGTTTTTCATGGTTTTTTCTCTCCTACACATTCTCCTATAAATCATTTAACTATACAATAACTGTATTTCTTAAAATTTTATCCCCGGATTCCAACTTTTTTTATAACTATTATATTTATTTCAACTTTACCCTTGTCGTTTTATATTATTTATATAGTTTTCAAAATATTTTTTCACACTTCTCCAACTATCCTAAAATCTTACAAAAATACACATTACCTAATGTGCCCTTAATCCCAAATCAAGGTCAAGATTTTACCAATTGAGTTATTCTTGTTTTGGCTACCTCTTATATATTTAATGGTTGCTAAAAGATGACATTGAATCGATAACTTAAATAAAATACCTTTTGTTAACTTGGGCTAAGATAAGTGAATTAATTTATATTTTTTATTTTAAAATTTTTTGTGAAAATAATTTTCCAAATGTATTTAAATTTCTATTATGAAATTTATAACTTTTGGATAGATATATTTTGCATTTCAAGAATCACAATTCCCATGACTATTTATTTTTAATTATTTCTTCATAGCTTACTATATAATTATTTTATTTTTAATCATTTCACGATTATTCATATAACTATTTAAGAGCATATTTGGTATTGTGATTTATGGTTTTCCATAGTTTTTCTCGGCTGCGCATATTCTGTCATGAATGATTTAACTATCTAATTACCTTATTTTTTCAACTTTATCTTAGTACTTCAATTATTTTTCTTACAACTATTATATTTATTCCAACTTTAATTATAATATTTTATATTATTCATATAGTTTTCAAAATATTTCTTTGCGCATTTCTCACACTATCTCAAAATTTGGCTAACATACACATAACTTAGTTATGCTCGTGTTAGCTACCTCTTATATATATATATATATATTTAATGGCCGTTAAAAAGATAATGCTGGATCAATAGCTCAAATAAAACACCTCTTCTTAACTCAGGCTAACATAAACGAGCTATTTTATATTTTTTATGAAAATATTTTTCCAAATGTATTAAATTTATATTCTAAAGTGTATAATTTTTGGATAGATATTTCGTATTTCAAGAATCACAATTTGGGGCATTTAAATCATTCACCGAAAATGTTGACTTTGAAAATCAAACAAATAAATGCAAAGAATCACAATTTGGGGCATCTAAGTCATTTCACCCAAAATATTGATTTTGAAAATCAAATAAATAAATTCACATATCCAAACATTATAAAATTTAGGATATGAATTCGATACATTTGGAAAAAAATTTTAATTAAAAATAAAAGAAATATAAATTAGTCCGAGCTAACATAAGCCTGAGCTACCCAGCAGGCCATTTGAAGTAAGTGATGTGTAGGCCCGCAGGCCTAGTCCAGTTGACTATATGACTACGAAATTGGGGCTTAAATTTCTTGACTAGTAGCAAAGAGCCCAACCCAATCCGGCAATCACCTCAATCGTGATAGTTAAGCGGTTAAAATCAAGAGATTTGGCTCTCCAGATTCACCTCCGGGATTTGGAATTTTCAGCCATACCCTATAGTTGGCGGGTTCAGGTGAAGGGATTCTAAAATTGTGGGAGACACAAAATGGTCATATTCTCCTTTTGCATACCGCATAGATTTTTTAATTGATTGAGCCTGTCTTAACTGGTGAACAACGCCTCGCTTGAAAAGCTAGATTTTCAGATTATACAACATTTCTAAATACATCTTTGTACTCCGATGCTTTTTTATATGTATAACATTGTACCCATATGCTTGAAACTGTGAAATCGAACATCACATCTAGCTAAGCGAAAGCTTATTCATCCTTTAGTTAGAGCACCTGGTGGTTATGAGTTCAAGGACTAAGGAGCTTTGTTCTCTGTGAAGAAAGTCTTAGATTTTGTTAAATATATTTAGATACATAAGTATAGGAAAAAAGCAAAAAAAATTATTGTAAATAAGTTTTCTGAGGTGCACTGAGCGAAAAGTTTGCTTATATATACAGAGAAATAATCCAGTGCATGCAACTGCATCATGCAGTCCATGTACTGTGGGCCTCACTTAATCATAAATAAAAAATTCACCCCACCTATTGTACAGTGCAGTCCGACTATACAGGATCGGATCTCATATACATATATATATATATATATATATATATGTATATGTATATGTATATGAGATATAT
>JAXCLR010000092.1:10108237-10118621 GCA_035584095.1 Annona squamosa | reverse complement strand
TGTATATGTATATATATATATATGGGATATAATCCGGTGTAGTCCACTGTAAAATGAGCTCCACACATATTAGATCGCAATGAAACTTTATACATTTATTTATCCATAAAAACATCATACTTTAGATGGTTTAGATGTTGAAAAACCACTTTAAACTTAATATTTACATTAAATTATTTTATTACATTGATTTTGCACCATTTTAAGATGGGGATTACACACGTGTTGAATTTAGATAAAAATTAGTACGCTAATAAAGTGGAGAATTCTAAATACAATTGGTGGAGAGGATTTTTCATTCATGGTCATGTCGGGCCCACGATGCCTGGACTGCATGGTGCAGTTGCATGCACCGGAACAAATCCTTATATATGTATAGAATATATTCCTGTGCAGTATCACTGAAATGGGCCCCACATGATTATGAAATCATGATTTACTCCACCCATTGTATTTAGAATAATGTATTCTATTACCATGTCAATTTTCATCCCAATCAGATATGTATATGGTCCCCATCTGAAAATGGTACAAATCCAATGTAATAAAATAGTTTGATGTAAATAACAACTTTAAAGTATCTGACTGGGATGAAAATTGATATGGTAACAGAATACATTATTCTAAATACAATGGGTAGAGTAGATAGTGATTTCATGATCATGTGGGGCCCATTTTGGGGCCACTGCACCGCTGTTCCGGTGTAGTGACGCTGCACCGGAACAGATATATATAAAATGCTTATTCATCCCTAAGGGCCCATAGAAATTGTATACCAAACTTGCCTAAGCATTCAGCAATAAGGGAAGAGTGCCCCACAATCATGTCAATTAATTAATTGGGTAAGGCCGGTAGGGAGCATCCAAGCGAATTATATAACGAAAGTGTCCTAAGATATCACTAAAATAACTAGTCTTCATTGTATGTTCTTTTGTATGTTTGAGTCGCCAACAGTTTTGCAGAAACTTTTCTCATGTTTATTAGTAATTATTTGGATTGTATTTAGCATTAGCTGGAAAGTCACGTTCTGTCCAAATCAAAATCAAGATATTCATGACCGAATTTACTTAAATGTACTTATATTCATACATAAATTATAAAAAAATGCTTAGATTCATTTATATATATATATATATTATATATTAAAACGAAATTATATTTTATAGGATCATTGCATAGTAATGAAATTTTAGATTATTTAGATGTTAAAAATAAGACTTTAAAATTAATACGTATAGTTAAACCATTACACGTTTATATGGGGATATGGACAATAATAAAAGACAAATAATGAAGTTGTATTAACAAGTTACACTTCTATAAAATCTTACTTCTAGTAATTCTATTCATTTTTTTCACCTTTAACCATTGATGAGAAATTCACTTCTTTCATTGTATTTAGTATTGTCATATTATCATTGAAATGTCATTGCTTATCTATTATAATTGTACATTTCATCTATAAATATAAAAAATAAATGCAATAAAATAGTTTAATATTACATATCAATTTTAAAGTTGTGTTTTCAACATCTAGTCCATCTAAAATACCATGGTTATGCGGATTGATGATTATATAAGGTATTGTTATATTAGAATGCATATATGATTAAATTTAAGCATTTTTTCATAATTTACATCTAAAAATACATTTTTTAAAAGTAAATGTGGCCTCTGGACAATTTTAATTTGAATGAAATTTAATTTCATAGTTAAGCAAATAATGCAAAATAGAATAGATGTAGTGAATTTTTCATTGATTATTTTACTAGAAAAAGTAGATAAATTTACATAAAATCACTTCTATATAATCTTTGAATTTTCGAAAAAATAAATAAGGTATACGCTTTTATGTAACCGGGTTACATAAAAGTGATTTTGTGTAACCTCTTCATTTTTTAAATGTTGATGATTGACACAAAATCTGATTTATTTGTTGTATTTAATATCATGTATTTAACTAGAAAATTAAATTTCTTCTAAATCTAGTAAGCGTATATGCCACATATACGCCACATTTACTTAAAAATAAGTGCATTCATTTATATAAAAAAGAATAAGTATACTTATATGTAAATTAAGAAAAATGCCTAAATCCATTTTCATATGTATTAAAATATAATAATAATTTATAACATTATTTATCCACTTAGTAATAAATTTTAGACAGTTTAGACGTTAAAAGTACTACTTAAAAATAATATTTACTATTAAATTATTTTGTTATGTTGATTTTGCACATTTATAGATGTGGTTCATATGCATTAATAATAAACAAATAAAAGAGTTCTTGTGATAATTGTAATAGTGCTAAATAAAATAGATTGATTAAATTTTTCATCGATTATCAAAAAAATTAAAAATAAAGAAAGTTACATAAAAAAGAGTTTGATAGACATGACTATGCATAAATAATACTAATACTAATATCATATGGAATGAAGTCGTCGCTTGAATAACCAAGCAGTTAACATCACTGTGGTAAGAATTTTTAGGACAGAAGGTCTCGCATTCAAAGTTGTATAAAGGCATTTGACTCATTGCTACTCTCCTAGTGTTACATATATTATGAAAAATTCAAGGTATGATTTATTTTAATCATGTTTGTTTTGTGATGGAACATTCTCTTGACATTATTCTCTTTCGATCAGAGCTTTCATCGAAATGTGCACAACTTAATGAACACATTCGTTATATTACTTTTTTGAATTTCGAAATCATAGTTCAGTAAACAATTGCATGTACAAGATTGATCTAGTTAAAACAATACATTAGGCTTAAGTAAAAGTATTTCACTTCTAAAACGCACTGTGATTCGGCTCACTTCTTCTTGCACACCAAGATTACAAACAAGACATGCATTTAAAAAGGAGTCGCTTCTAAAAGCAAATTCCTGTATTGCTGTACACCATGTATTAAGGTAGGGTAATGATGTTGCACATACCTTAGCCGATTTAGTGTTGGTATCTTCTCTGGATTACCAGGTCTGGTGGGGCGATCCCCCACAAGCGATTCTTGGTAAAATTTATACTGACAATTTTTATGCAATGAATTGTTTGGATTACTCTACCCCTAGTCCTTTTCATATCGAATGGGGTCAGGGGTAGGGCGTATCCTTCTATCAAAAAAAAACAAAAAAGGAGTCCGGTCCTATGCTTTCGGGCGGGTATACTTATTATTTTTATTTTTATTTTTAAATTTTTTATAAGATTGTTAATCTAGGTGTATTTAAACTATGTATTAATTTTTACCATTTTTGAAGTATTTTAGATATTTATTTTTTATTTTTGAAAATAGTGACATTTTAGTAATTTTAAATTATCTAAAATGCTACTAATTTTCAAAAATAAAAAATAAATATCTAAAATACTCCAAAAATAGTACAAATTTAATTTATACACATCTTAAATACATATAGATTAACAATATTATAAAAAAAATTCAAAAAAAAAGGTGTATGCGCCCGCATGGGAGCATACCATCGGAGTCCTTTAAAAAAATATGCAATTAATTGAGCAATATTGTCCAATTTTTGTGTAATACCAGGTTGGAGTTTGATCAATGATATAAGTTTCATCCCTTACACAATATTTTATATTTGGAGCGTTTACCAAAGTGCACAATCGATAAGATTGAACTAGCCTATCCCCAAAGGTTTAATGAATAAAATAAACAAGCAGCACATGGATTGCTTTTCGGTGCGAAAAATGTACATCACTTACCCCAACGTGGACAATCGATAAGATTGAACTAGTCTATCCCCCCTAAAAATTAAATAAATGAGGCAGCACATGGATTGCTTTTTCAGAGTAATTAAAAATGCACATCGCTTACCCTTCATATAGATATGTATGAGTCATGTACCATTAATGCTATGATGTGAGTTTCATCATCAGAATTATAAACATCTATTTTTGTGTACAAATAAGTGAAAGGATAATAAATATCTGCAAATATTTATAACAATCTAATCAAGAGCAAAGGTTTCTTTTGCAGTAAGAAATGAGAAATGCTTGATCACTAAATACACCATCAAATAATTAATCATAAATTCGTTTACATGGGGTAGGGCTAGGGTATGGGAGCAGATCCGTGTACTGGGCCTTAAATCTCGCCCGTGAAGTAATCGGGTAGACTCAAAACACATTTACACCACTTGAATGAAACAAGGATAAGATCAGAATTGAATGAAATTTTTTATTTTTATTTACTGCAAAAAGTAATAATATACTTTTCCTATTTTCTATACAACTTTTCTCAATTTTTATATATAACTTTTTCATTCTCAACAGATACCAACATTTTTTACACTCGTCTTCTAATCTCGTCCAAGTCGTGAATGCATTTAGGAACAAATGATATTTTTTTTACCAAAATTTTTTCCACACGTCTTTCACAACTATCGTATATTTCAATTATTTTTATATATTTTTCTATACAACTATTTTATTAATTTCAAAATTTTTCCTTTTATTATTAATCATTATTCTTATCATATTACATCACACTTATCTCATTCAAGAATTGTTCACCATTTTAGTTTGATGATAAATATTAATTTTAAATTTGTATTTTTAACATCTAAATCATCAAAAGTATTTTTTTTACTCTATGTGTGAATATACATTTTCTAAGGCAAATGAGATCTGTGCAATCTTTTGATTTGGACGAAAAAAATTTTATCCTGTCACCCACTTGAGGTCTATTGGTGGAAGATAACTCTAGAGACTAGAGGAACGGTAAATGAGGAAGTAGTAGCTTGAGAACCCTTTATCTCATCCTAATTATTGTACTTTATTTCTCCCAAATATTTATCTATTTATTTTCCTATTATTTTAGTATGATACTTTTGTATTTTTAACTACGCATATTTTTTCAATTTTAATTTCCCCAAATTGAATATTCATTTTGGAGATATTTTTTCCGGCGGAAAAAGATAAAAGATAAAAGCCCCCTTTTCCAATTTCATACTAATGCAATAAAAAAACATCTTTCTTTTCATCCTAGCAGTTAGCCTTTTGTGAAAAAAAAATCTACTTTATATTTACGTGTGCTTTTTATTGGCTTTATGACTAATACTTTTGCTTAATACATCCATCTTATGCCTTGAAACAACCATCATTTTTTGTGGTTGATATTTTTGTATTTTTTAGAAGAAGTACTCATTTTGAGTGTGTTTGGGAATGAACAAATCTTTTGATGAAAAGTTTTGAAGAAAAAAAGTTGTAAGTGATGTGATATAATAGAATCAATGATTAGAAATAAAGAGGATAAAGTTAAAATAGACATGTTAGTTGTATAGTTGTGTAAAAATGATTAATAAGTATGGCAGTTATAGAGAAAAATGTGAAAAAATAATTACAAAATATAGTAATTGTTGAGAGTGAAAAATTTTAACTTAACATTTTATACGCATGGGCAAACACACTATTTATTTTTGTTCACCTTCTAATTAATAATGGAATTAGATGAGGGTGGCGTAGCAGCTTTTTGAAGGCGCAGCCTTCCTAAAATGGCTTCTGTGGGAACCGGTTGCACTTGGGGCCCAACTTTATGTGAATATTTAATTTATTTTTTATTTTTTATAAATAATGTTAAGTTAAGTGTATTTAATTTATAAATTCAATCTTATTATTTTTTTAAATATATTTATATATTTTTAAGTTTTAAATTCAAAAAACGATAATAAAAAATAAATAGGTTTTCTGGCCGACACGAAGCAACCCTTTACTTATGCTAGCCTAAGGAATCAATCCTCTTTTAAAAAATCCTCATTTCTATTGTTATTTGAAAATTATTGCATGTTGTATTTAAAATACAATTTGAACTGTGGGTAATGCAAATTATATAAATTAGAAATTAATATTATTTTAGATAAGTATAACTTATAAAATTTATATATCTATCATATAGTAAATGACATGCAACATTTTCAGCAATATAGAAAGACTTTTTTATATTCAAGATGATTTGCAAATACACAAATTTAGTTTAATCATGATTACAAATGTACTTATATAGTTTCAAAAATTGCAAACAAACTCACATAGTTTGACTATAATTACAAATATATGCACGTTGTTATGACGCCATTATTGCACAATCATGACATGTGTATATTTGCAATTTTAAAAATTGAGTGAATTTAATTTTTCCAAATATACTCACATAGTTTGCGTATTTTTGCAAATATATCAACGTAGTGCTAATAATAATGGTAGCATAATTGTGCGAGTATATTTGTAATTGTGATCAAACTGTGTGAAAGTTATTTGCGATATCTAAAATTATATAAATACATTTGTAATTATAGTCAAACTAAGCGCATATATTTGCAAATTATCCTTTATATTCGTTTAGTGAAAATACATGTATATAATATTAATATAAATTATATTTTTAAATATAATATCTTGTGTATTTTCAAAAAAAAACAAAATACCATCTACAGCATTAAAACTTGATTTTAACTGAAGTCGTTCCCGTGTCCTAGCTCGAACCCCTTGAGGTCCCAGGGGCACGCACGCACTGGGGTAACCACATGAGCAACCGAGTGCTGACTATGTACACAGCTTTAGATGGATAAGGGCAGGATGAAAAGTTGTATCGAGATTAGAAAAAATTGTATTGAAAATTAAAGGTTGGCGTTTTATTTTTTCAGAATGAAAAATATATTTTTTGGAAATAAGATATTCCATTTGATCTTAATTGGAGGATCATCCCATCTGAATTTCTTAATTTGAGGCATTTGCATTTATAGGGATTACACGCGGTTGGGCTTGCCAAAAATCATATTTTTTTTTATACAAACTTGTTAATTTAACATGAAAGTAAACAGAATACTCTTTGTTTAAAATTAAAAAATATATATACATTTTTAAAAATGTAAAACTTAATATATAGATTGAATATTTTCATTATCATATATTTTTTATACAAACTTGTTAATTTAAGATGAAAGTGAACAGAAAACTCTTTGTTTAAAATTCAAAAAATATATATAAATTTTTAAAAAATGTAAAACTTAATATATAGATTGAATATTTTCATCAAAAATATATAGATTGAATGCACTTTAATATACAAGTTTATAAAAAATTTGAAAACAAAAAATAGGTTTTGCGGCCAAACACAATTGGAGACCGCATATGATCAATTCTCTTGTAATTATACATATAATTTTGAAATTTGTTATAAGTATGGCTATAAATCTTTTAACGTTTGCCGTTATGTTTACAATAAGTGTCTCTCTCTTGGTTTAAAAACTGTTTTTGATAAATTTAAATCACTCATTACGTTTATTAACACGAATTTATTTAATATTTTAAAAATAACTTTGGATACCTTGGTAGTAACCATTTTTAAATGATTTGTACTTATTAAAGTCTACAAGAGTATATAATTAATATATTTTTTATATGTTAACTAAATTCACATTAATAAGATGGTTTAAGTTTATTAAAAAACATCCTAATTTTTTAAAAACAAATAAATTGACACTTATCAGAGACGTAACAGCAAGATTTTAAAAAATCATTAGTATATTTACGCAATTTGCATAAAAAACAAATATACAAGGCAAACGCCTCTGTCAATTTTGACTTGGTACGTCGGAGATTTGGATGTCGTCATGTCACGCCGAGACTGCGAGGGACTCGAGTTCAGCAGATGCGGGCATGCTAATCACGAAGGCATCATGCACATGGAGCTGGAGCCGCGAATCTACCAACCCGGCCTTTGCGGGCCCCAAACGCGCGTTTGGCAAGTGGCACCACGCCAGTCGCCAGCTAGCCTAAGAAGACCGTCTCCGCGCCTCCGCGCCTCCGCCTCAATTTGCATTTCCTTCCTTTCATTTTCAAGGTCAAAACACGTTGGCGTCGAACCACACGCAACACATGTCACCCAACTACAGCCGTCCATTCAATTCAGACGTCGAAAACAAAAAAGAAAAGAAAAGAAAAAGAAATGCAATATTCACACATAACTCATTTATAACGTTTTAGGTTACCGTCTTTCCCAAATTTCATTCAAATCACAGATTTGCGTGGCCCTAATTTATTGCAAAATCAATGTAATATCATTGTTTGAATGATATATCAACTTCACAACTTCCAATTAAAAACATTTTTCACATGCGGGGAATAAATTTACAAATCATGACAGCATTCTGATGCGTACTGTCAGTTTCATATCACTGTTTAACTTTCCGATATTTTTACCTATATTTGCATATAATGTTATGCTTGTATGAATTCTTTTTCAACGTGGGTCTTTTTGTTTTTTTTTTTCTAACTAGTTTATTTTTTTATTGAGCGGTTCTTTTCACTTTTAATATCTTAAAGCTGGATGAAAGTTTTATTTTATTTATTGTATTTAGTATTATTTATAATATCTTGAGTCTAGTAACACTTGCATGGGCCCATCTATAAATGTATAAAATTAATATAATAAATATTAATTTTAAATTTATATTTTTACTATCTGAAATATTATTTATACATGGATAAATGATTTTGGAATGTTTGTTTATAGAAAAACTTTTCATTCTTCATACCTATCTTAATTTTAAAAAAAATCAATAAAAAATTTCATAATTATCATATTTTGTTATTATTACTTTACTTTTTTCTATATAACTTGCATATTTTTCAATTATTTTTATATAGCTACTCATACTTCTAATCTACCATTTTAACTTTGTTTTCTTTATTCCTTATTATTTCATATATCATATCATTTTATTTTCTCATATTTTAAAAACTTTTATATTAAAAACTTTTTATCAAAAAATTTATCACTTCCCCAAAACACCTTTTATAAAGTATTATTATATTCTAATATATATATATATCTAAATATTTTTCATAATTTACAAATAAATATATATTTTTAGCAAACGTAACCTATGTAATTATTTAATTTAAATGAAACTTGATCTCCTTACTAAACAATTAATATTAAATGTAATGAATAAATAAATTATATTTTCCATCAAGAATAAAAATCTTACCAACTATTGGCAGCATAGTTTGTATGGGCCATGGGCATGAATATATGCCACTCCGATTTGAAACATGATGCTAACCAAGTGGTTTATAACGATTACTTAGGTTTAAGGTTATTTATAGATTACTATTGGTGTGGGGCTGTATTGTGGGGGGTGTTTACGGAAAAATTCCCTACGTAGTATGTGGGAGTTGTAAATGTAGTTACTATCAGTTGTTACAATATATAAGTACCAATAAAAAATATTAAAATCTTAAATTTTGAAACATTTTATATAATTATCTTATTTTTCAATTATTTATACATATTCTTTCATACAACTACTATTTACTCCAAAAAAACTAAATTTTCATCAAAATTAAACCAGTGTGCGTTCCTATCCATATAAAGTGTGAAATTAATATAATAAAATTATTAAATTTATACTCTAGTTACAAAACTGTTAATTTAAATTTATATCGTGCAAAACATTCTTCAAAGATGAATCACTGTATAAATTGTTACAATATTTTAATACATGGATGGTAAATTAATATAATAGTCTATTGCATACTAAAAGGATCAAAATGTTTTTCACAATTCGTACGTGATTATGTATACTTTTAATGAGATGTCGAATTTAATTTTGATTGAATGATCGAATTTTCTAATAGGGGGAGGTTCCGTACTTCTACCAAAATCTTTTTCGTGGATGCCGAACCTCGTACGCGTACATGAACTTTCTATTTATATTCACTTCATTCGCTTTTTTATATCAAATGTTTTCAATTTTCTTGCCTTTCCCGCTTACATCAAAAATAGGTCTTAAATGATAATAACAATAACAATAACAATAATAATAAAAGTAACTTTCATCTTGTGAGAGTTCTAGTCTAATAGACGTCTAATCATAATATTTATTATCATGGTATATAAAATACCAATAAAAAAAGCCTAGACAATTTTTTTTTGTCAATTTCCATTTACACACCAAACATCGGAGTTAAAATTTTGACGGATCTCTCACCACCGAATAAATTGAGGACTTTAATAATTAATGTTGACATTAAACGAAATACATTCGAAATGTAAGGCCTGGATTCATGGATGCCTGCCTGCCGAGTAATATCCAAGGGATGAGTGGACAAAATTCCAAAGGAAACAAAGCTATCACAAAGGCTAGGACGTCTCTCAACCAACCAATTTCGAGCCACAGACGAAGAAGCTTTTAACGTGGTGGTTGGAATCGTACCGGACCCATGACCCACCTTTGAACCGGGAGCCTAATTCAGTGCACCCGGGCGCATTGAGCCTCAACGCACCCGGGTGCACTGCACCTTTTTTTTTTTTTTTTTTGAAAATTTTTTCATGAAGCTGTTAATATAGGTTTATTTAACAT
>JAXCLR010000092.1:10060058-10081852 GCA_035584095.1 Annona squamosa | reverse complement strand
CAGATATAACCATATAAGTTAATAAGTTATACGTCATTCTTTAGAGCAAGATATAAGATGTCTTATGCTAAGGAGAATGGAGAAAAAGGGCTATTTTTTTTGCCTGTTCCTTCTGATTAATGCTTGGTGGGCTTAAAGATGCCTGATTGAGAATTAAGCTCATTTCTGCCTGTCTCAATAATTTGGATTGGCCGTATGGGCAAATGCAGCAGATTTTTATAGGATGCCTTAATTGATTGCATTTTGAGAAAGAAGCAATTTTTTTTTTTTGGAAGGTGAGAAATAAGCTAGTTCTAATTTAACAATGTTGGGACCAAATTAGATTTGTGGTATTTGGCTGCTGATACTGAGAATTATTTTTGCTGGCTTCAGTGGAGCTTCTATTTGACATGGATGAAAAAGAAAAGAAAATTCAGAATATCAATGTATGAAAAGAAAATCAAAATATTGAAGTATGAATTGTTTCTTTGGGCTAATGATCCTTGTCTTCTTGCTTTCGATCAATAATTTTTTTGGTTGTGTTGATATAATTCTATGGTGAAAAGTTGACTGGAGAACTCCTAAAAGCCTATCCGTATGGAAAGCTATAATTATGAAAATATTAATGCTAGGTGTTTTTGGTAATGAGTAAATAAAAAAAACTGGAGAAAATTTTATGGGGAGTTGAAAAAGTGAGAAAGTGATGTGAGGTGATAGGGATAATGATAGGGATAATGATTAGGAGTAAAGAAATTAAAGATAAAATAGATAGTGTAGATGCATAGAAAAAATGTGAAAAAATGATTCAAATATGAGCTATAATGATAGAAAAAGTAGGGTAGTTTAGGTAGTTAAGATGTCAAGTCCTATCAAAAGGTACGTACAAAGGGTTGAGATTTGTTTCTAACTACCAATTTCCATATGGACCTAAATGTACATTTTCTATTTCTCAAGTTTGTATAGGTACAGCCACCAATGGTCTTTTTAATGGATATTTGGTGTTCAGATCATCCCATTGTTGGGAGTGTAAAAATTCGTTCTCCAGTTTGGGGGTATTTATGGTTGTCTCCTTTGAGAGTAGGGGTATTTACAGGATGTCCTTCTATGGTGAGGATTGTGAAAGTGCTTAATTTGTAATATTAGATGTCACAATGTATATAATACCAATAAAAAAAAGTTTGTATATGCATTAGTGAGTGATTCAATGTAATGACATTCAGTTATTTTTATTAATTTATAGATTTTCTTTAAAAATCTGAACTGTTTAAAATATTCATCTTTATGTATTTATTTGTGAGTCCAAAAATAAATATGTTGAGAAGTTTTATACACCATTTTCCATCTTCAAAACTCAAATGGTTATATTCAGTTTCAAACGATGTTGAAATTTTAAAGCATGTAAGTTCCGATCAAAATTATGTACCACCTGGTAGTTGCTATTATGAACGGTTTAGTTTTAAAAATATTTTTAA
Source organism: Annona squamosa (assembly GCA_035584095.1). Classification (NCBI taxonomy): domain Eukaryota; kingdom Viridiplantae; phylum Streptophyta; class Magnoliopsida; order Magnoliales; family Annonaceae; genus Annona; species Annona squamosa. The sequence goes on along the minus strand of JAXCLR010000092.1, from coordinate 10,080,401 downwards.
AATATAAAAAGCAATCATTTTCATGGACAACCCCATACAATTGGTTGCACAAATTATTCCCCACGCTTATTAGTATATAAAAAAGTTGAAAGTTCAAAAGTCTAGGTGCACCACATGAGCGTTGGCCTGGTGATAGGGACACTGGCTGCATCATTTAGAACAGGGATTTAAATCTTATCCCTACAAGTCGGAGCATTTGGTCTCCCTCTTAATAATGAGGAGCATGTGGTCTCTCGTATGGATAGGTGGGAGCTTGCTGTCTCTTGTATAGAATTTTAGCTTGATTATAATATCAGATGAGGTATAATACTGTACAAAAACCTATATAAAAAAAAATCCCTTGTTTATGATGAATTAGCTTTTTGCAAATGTGCTTCATTTTTTTTAGGGTAAATGTAGTTGTGTTAATTTTGTTGTTGATGATGGAGGCAAGTAGTTAAGAGTCTTGGATTATTGATGTCATTCCCTGGCTATATACTGGGTTTTTCTTTTATTATTTTTCCTTACCTTTGATGCTGTTTAGTTCTTGTGAATTGCATGGGGCATTGCATGTTGGGCATATTTCAATCTTAATGTGTTTTTTCATGCGTAAGTGGAAGTGGGCAACTGGCATTTGTTGACTAGAATGTGCAAGTGTTGCTTGTCAACTTGTTGACTAGTGCGTATGCTCCATCGACTGTTATGTGCCTTTACTTTGTTGATTATGTGTTTTACCATGCATTTGTTATCCCTCATTTTGGATGACAAGGTGATCCCCTCAACTTGGCCGAATAAACTTGTAAAATATGTTTATTTTTTTCCCTCCATCATAGCTCACTTTTGGCACTTGGGATAGTTCTGAATCTTTTGATTCTGTAGTGCTGAAGTGAAAGCTTGTTGGAACCCCTCATCTTTTCAATTTAGATGCTAAGAAGATGACCTTAAGTAGAGCGAACTGTTGAAGTCAAACAAAATGTTATTTGGAGGGAGCGTTGTTGTCTTCCCCCAATCTGAGTCGCGCATTTTAGCTTCAAGAATGGATGACAAGTAATAGAAGGTAAATATGCAACAGATAAGGGCACATGGTGGTCAATGGAGCACATGCAGTGGCCAACAAATCGATGGTCTACCAAATTATGGCACTACTTTTCTAGTGCATAAAAATTGTATTAAGATTCGAATCTTGCCCAATAAGAAGATTGGAGTGTGGTAGTAAGTGGCTTCTAAAATGGAATGTGTTTAATTCATAGCTCTGTAAGGGGCAGCAATCACCTATCATGTCTGTCAATGGAAGGTTAACTCTCATCATGCTGACTCTAGGACTTGGCCAATTTCGTTCCTATTTGATGATGCTCTAGAATAATCCAGGATGGTCCTTGGTTTCTTTCTGTCCAGGTGACGTATGCAACTATGGTCTTTGATTGGTCTTTTTCAATGTCTCGATAGGATTTAAGCTATTTATGATACCTCTAACACATTCTTGATCAAATATGGAGACAGGGACGATTGTTGTTGCCTTCATGACTTGCAGTAATAAACATCTCATTGGATGGTGTATTAAAAGATTATCCCGCGGGTGTCTAACAAGTATAGGCTTGGAGCAAGATCTACACCGAAAAAAAAGAATAAAAAAAAAGAGGACATCTTCGGGTTTTGAAGGAATGTGAGAAAAAGATATTCTAACGAAAAAAAAAAAAAAATCTGATTTCTGTATACTTGTTGGATCTGCTAAATTAAAATGGAAATGTAAATTATATTAGCAAAATAGGAGATGAGATGATGTCAACTGTAAAATGACCGGAGACAAGTATGGGATGATGATAGAAAATTTATATGTAATGATTAGGAAAGAATAGGGTTATTCATGTGGGTGGGAATGTGGCATAAGTTAATGTTATGTTGATTTATTGTTTACCATTGGAATTCATGTACTTGCTGGTTTCTCTCTCCTAAATGCAACCTCGAGATACACAAAAATCATGTAAAAAGCTTTAGTAGGTTCCAGCAGGACAGGGAGTTCTGTCGAATAAAAGTGTCAGGATATGTAAGTTCTGTTTACAGTTGTTGGAAATTTTTGGATGAGTTCTGTAGAACTCTATGCAGAGTCATGTGAAGTTTTCAAATTTGTGCAGTGGAGGAAGAGTTGAAAATATTTTCCCCATTAGTAGATGCTAGGTAGTGCAATCTAGGTGATACACGTCTAGTCAGAATATTATGTTGGGTGTAAAAAGTCAGATGTTACGTGGAGAAGCCTTGAGACTATGTAAGATCAGTGTAGAGTTTGTGAAATTTTCAAGGAGTCTGATGAAGGAAGAGTTGTAGAGAATTCTAAGAAAGGCTTGGCCATTTGCGAATGCTCAGTAGTAAAATCTGAGTCAGGCATGTCTTTTTAAAAGATTATTTGTGGTTATAGGAAGTTTAGGAATGTTTTGTTTGTCATAAGGAATAAAGGACAACTAGAGCACTTTGGCAAGGAGATAATTGAGGGTGTTTTTTTTTTTTTTTTTTAGCTGTCACCGATAGTTCTGAGAAAGTTGCTTGTCCTTGGTCATATTGGGCTCTGATCCTTCTCTTGTAGCCTTCTGTAGGGATGTGGAGGATGTAGCTGCTTCATTTGATGTGATTTCTGGGTTTGTTTATAATCTTTCTTTTGTTACTAATGTTGTTTACAAAGGTTGCTCATCTGTGAGAAGAGATCTGAGACATCTTACCAATGATGCATTGCATCTGTGAGATGAGATTGCATTATCCAAGTTAACTTTGGAGGAGCTCTTTGAATTGATATTGCTGTGCCTTGGTTTACCTTGTTCTGAATGATAGATTTCTTCTCGGATGATTCTTTTATTTTCTTGCTCTGCCTTAGTGAAGAAACCAACTGTTATTTTTAGTCCTGCAAATAGGTGATTAAGGAACCGAGAAAGCAAGGCTTTACTTTCCACTTGTATCTCACTGGGAACTACTTTAAAAGGAGAAGTGTGTTTCCTTCATGTGTGATACTTTTTACCAACAGATAATTTATCACAACTGAAGCTTGTGTTCTCGTGTGGTGGGATGCTTGCATAAATCCTCTTGCTTCTGTTTGTTCCTTTGGTTTCCCAGAAATCTATTTGATACCTTCTAGTTAGACCAAATTCTAGGCCAGTGCCATTGATGAGATCATCCACCTATTGTGGCTACATTATGTGTCACAGATGCAGAAAATTTTTTCACAAAGTGAATTCTGAAACCATTGTTGTGTCTTATTTGAACATTTCTTAATTTACTTCCCACTCGCTTTCTGCAGCTCTGCTTTTCATGCTTATTGCCTGATTTGGGAGATGAACTCGTTTTGGGGACAAGTAAATTTTAGGAACTAATTCTCATAGGAGCTCTTTTAAAGATCCATCCCCAATATAGCTTTCATGAATTTGTCTGAAATCTACTCCCAGGCCTGTTTTCTTTATGGAGCCAATTGTAGTTATGGTCAATACTCTGGAAGAACTTACGAGTCATACAGGGATTTGAGATGGTCATTCCAGCATGGAGCCTATGCAAGAAGAGGGCTTAATGACTTGAATCGCTCACTAATCACTCAGGGACTTTGAGATGGTGCCTCCTAGCATGCAGGTAATGCAAGTGGAGGGCTCAGTTTTTTACTTTTTTTTGATTAGTATCTTGTACATGTGACAACTGATATTACAATCAAGCACCTTCACTACCCTTACACCATGGAGGGAATTTTTCTGTAAATAACCCCATTATAGGGGAAAATTTTGTAAACCCCCTACTACCATGGGGTAATAACAAATAGACAATTTGTACAAGGCAAGACTTGAACACCCAACTACTTCGCTTCTGCGTCATGGCTGTTTGTGGCAGCGGAGGGCTCCTCAAGTCATTTCAAAATTCAACAAGACATTGACCCAGCCATTTAGATGCATTTGACATGATTTCCAAATGATGAGTGGAAGTCCCAACTGATGTGTGGGAGCATCTCTCTTGGTCCGTAATCTCTATTTTTTGACAGATTCAGAGGGATTGTAATCTAGGAGGAATTTTTTTATGCGGCAAATGATGTAGTAATTATCTGTTTAGCATTTATGTTACTATTTTGCAGTTCAGTTGTCGGGTACTTGTACCTTTTCTTCCTTTGAATGACAGATATCTTCATGCACGAAGTAGATTGAAAAGAGAATAATCAAAGCCTTGCAAATTTCTGATGTTTCTTCAGCAAATCAACTAATCTTTTAATTTTTTGTCCTGCAAAAAAGTGTTAAGGAACCTGGAACCACAAGATATGCAGAGGGAGCTCCTTTGGACTCGCATGTTTTGCCTTTGGTACTTGTTTCGTACTGGTGTGCCTTGGATCGAGTGTGTTTATACTGGCAAGCTAGACCCTATCGGTCGTCTCCTTTTCCCATGTCAAATGCGCTATAATCCTTGAGCATGTGCCATTAGTTTTTTTTTTTTTTTTTGATGAAAATGCACGTGCCATTAGTCGATGGGCAAATATGGTACCCAATCAAATGTATTGTTTTAATGGAAGCCTAACCCTGCTCCTAAACATTGGGCATGGATGCCATGCATGTAGCATGTCGTTGTCTCAAACATTGCTGGGGGCTTCATGAGTTGGTGCTGCCTTGCTGATGAGGAGAAAGTTGGTTTCCCCGGTTTCCCCTTTCATTAATTTCTCATGCTTTTCTTTAATGTGGTTTTCTGATGGCTTCCAAAACTCTTTTTTTGCTTGTTCGGCGTCAAGTCTTCAAATGCGAACAAATGCAATTTTAATCTGTTTCAGATCTCTTTTGTACATTTTTTCCCTTCATTTTCTAATCTGACAGGTGCTACATAGAAACCAGTGACTCTACAGTTACCAATGTTTCCAGTATTCAACATGGTGGGTGGACATCCTAACGAAAACTACTCCCCCAACCTGGACGAGGTCTTTTGCATTTTGGTTCTAACTATTTATTCTAAGTGAGATGCTTTTATGAAGCTCATTTTCTATGTAATTCCTTCCATTTTCAACGTCTAAATGGTTGATAAAAAATTCATTTTATCTATTGTGTTTAGCATCATTACTTATATTATTATGGAAATGCTTTTATTTGTTTAATATCATTGTATCATCTATAAGCATGCTAAAGCAACATAATAAAATGATTAAATGCTAAATATTAGTTTTTAAATAATATTTTTAACATCCAAACAATTTAAAATATCATTACTACATGGATAAATGATAAATATTTTTCCTAATTTACATTTAAATGTATCTATTTTTTAGCAAATATGGTTTGTGCACACATTGAATTTGGATGAAATTCAATCTTATAACTAAACAAATAATGTTGAATATAAGGTGTGTTTGTTAACAATAAAAAGTTGTTTAAAACTTTTCAATTTAAAATTTTTCACTCTCCACAACTACCTTATTTTTTAATCATTTTCTTACATTTTTCTATATAACTTTCCAACTTTTCAATCATTTCTATACAACTACTAACACAATAAACTTATCTATTTCAACTTTATTTTATTTATTCCTCATCATTATTTTTATCATATCATATCATTTGACAACTTCTCATATCTACAACTTTTCATCAAAAATTTTATACATTCCCAAACACACCCATAGTAAATGAATTAAATTTTCTATCAAGCATTGAAATTTTAAAATTTGAAAGGATTATATGGGATCACTTTTAATAATCTGATTATATAGAAGTGGGCGATCTATTCCAAATACTATACTATATTTATAAATATTATCACACAACTATATATTTTACTGCTAATTTCAAACGTGACAATAATTAAACTTTTCGAAAATGATAAATTTCATTCTGCAACTTCTTTTAGGAGTGTGTGTGCACATAGAAGTGGTTGATTCCACTTTTGTTCTACCTTTTATATCATTTTTTTGAATTTTTACAATATTTAGTTAGGGTAGCTTTTGCTGGAACTTCACATTACTTTGATCATCTACTTACAATATTATTATACTTGGATCATATCTATAAATATAAATTATAATCATGTTTAGAACTAGCCTAACTTATCGAGTTCCAATTTTATGCACTTGGGAGCATAGAACTTTGGTGCACCTAAGTGCAATTTTTTTTTATTCTTGAATTTTTTTAATAAAACTATTAACTTAACATACATACATATATATATATATATAAAGTTTTATTATCTTTTATTTTTTAAAAAATTTAAAAATATGTGCGAATCCCCAAGAATGATTAAAATATCCGTCTTAAAAAATAAAAAATGTACGAACCTTCAAAAATGATGAAACTTAATACATATGTTAAGTATATTTAAGTTAAAAATTCTATAAAAAATTTTCAAAAAATAAAAAAATAAATTTTTGCACATGGCACACCCGGGTGCATAGGATTCAAACTCGGCACTTTCCCAGCCTGCCTCAAGAATGCATTCCACATGAGACATTTCAGTTGCAACACCTTTAGAATTATTAGTACTTAATACCCCACACCCCCCTCCCAACCGAAAACTTCCAATTGGGGCCAGTTCTGGGACAAGTCCAAGCGTGCATCACAAATGAACACATTAGATCTAACTCTGGATAAAGATGCTGACGACTGGCTGCCGCATACAAAGTACAAATCCAAGCTTTTTTGTTGTCATTTAACCCTAAAAAGTCGACAAGATGAAATCTTTTAAATTGCCTCCCTTTGCTGTTAAGGAATCAACACCACAAAGCCCAAACCACATTCTCTGACCAAGAGGACCCCAGTATAGGATACATCTGAAATGGTATATGGTCAATGCAACAAGAAAGCCTGAATCTGGGTATTCTTTTTCACCATAACAGATGACCTCCACTCAAAGACAGTGCAATTAATTAGCTGAGAAAGCAATCCCATAGTCGGAGAGATTATACTGAAAGCATAAAAAAATGTGTCAAATGGATATTCACAACTTATGAATGCAAAACTTCAGTGTGAGATCTCAATAAATCAAATTAAGAATTGCTACTATTCTACCCTGACTTTATGTGCCAAGAGATCACTTACAATTTGAAATGTCTTCACCAGGATGTGTTAGCCCAAGCGTGCTTCCCTTTTAAGTACCTGAAATGTTGAGGGTGAGGGGGTTCGTAGAACTTGGTTTTCCATCATTTGACATCCAGGCAATTCAGTAAATCGAAAGCACAAAAACTTTAAATAATGAACTCAAGGAAATCTCTAATTTCACAGCTCAGTTAGAAGACACCCAATGGGAGGAAAATAGAGACCACGAGACCAGATCAACAGCATATTCATGAGAAGATCCGAGTGACCCAGGTTCATCCACACACCAGGTTTTAATATGTAATGCATGGATAGTAGTTCGAAAGCTTTAAGCTTGGTTAGGCACTAACAAGGGTGCAAGCATGAATGATGCATTCACACTTTTCTAGCCGTCATCAGAAGTAGCCTTCTTTTAGTCCCCAGTTGAACCAGCCAGTTCAGTCTGGTTTCACTAACATTTATTGAAATGAAGCAAAATCAATGGCAAACTCCCACTTATTTCATGGTTACTTTGTTTTATGCTCGAACCTTCAGTCTCACAAGTTGTTTCATAAATAACACAGCTATTCATCTTGGACTAGTTCTCTACTATCCTATTTTTCTTGTCTTGTCTAACAACTTAAATACCCAGTCCTTTTTGACCTTCACATTACTTATGCTATAAATTTAATTTGAATTAACACTTTCCTTCTGACTAGAGCCCAGTTCTTGTTTGCCACCATACAAGACACCAGACTATTTAAATGTACAAAATATTATATTTGAGCAATGATTTTGTTAGCCTGAGCTAACTAATCTATCTATTAGCTCGGACTTCAAAAATATAGATAAATCTTAAATATGCTTAGATTAATAAGTTTATAAAGAAAAAGGAACACTTGTTAAAAAATATATAATAAGTTTGTTGGCCTAGGTTAAGAATCTTAGCCCGGGCTAACAAGATCATGACAATGGACATCTACATTTGGAATTCCTTGAGTTCTTCCCTTTCTAATGTTATTCTTCCAAGTCTTGCTATTCATTCACCACAACCTCCTTAGTTTGACCACCACTCATGTTGTTGCTATCAGCATTCCACTTGATCTTATATAATTTCCATCTGGACATGATTGGTACGGTATGATCTCAGTACCTCTTCAGCAAACTTTATCAAGATGGTTGTCCGTGGTCTTTGTTGACCCTCCATAGGCACAAAGTGAGCTGTTACCACTGCTGGAAATCCAGCACTATCTAGCACACCCTGCATAGAAATAAGCAGCTTCTTTTAGTTGTATCTCACAACATCATTAATGAAAAGAATCCAAATGAATAGGGATGTAGATTATGGACTACAGAGCTCCTAGAAAATGGGGTCTAACCCACAGTCACATATATACCATATTTCTATAGAATAAGAACTTGCCACTCTCACCCTTACGATTCCAGCAACAAATGCCCCACAATTGAAAGTTCCCATGTCTTTTGGTATGGAAATAAACCTGTAATACAACAAGAAAGCAACAACAACAAAAAAAATAAAAATAAAAATTCATATCACATTGTTGGCTTTGAAATGAACTCAAATAAGTTGATCATTACCTAATTAATGAAACTCAAATAAGTTGAACATTACCTTTTAAATAAGTTGATCATTCCCTAATTCCAAATGTATAACAGACAATAAATTACCTGTTTACAAGGAGTTCCTTCTCACTAATCATATATTCATCTTCATGTTCAGTGCCTTTCTCAAGTGAGTCAGCCACCTATCCGTAAGAGTTGATACCAAGTAGAAAGCATTAATAATGGTGTAAATATCCTATTTAAGGAGCAAAATTTTGCAACTAAAGACAAAACAGATGATCTCTTGAAGCAACTGGACTCAAAGTGGAAGACACAAGCACTCAAAAATTTCGACAGCCATAGGCCTCAATGTAAAGGAAGATTTCTGGGATTGGAAAACTTCTATATGTTTTCATTTTTCAGAAAGCTAAGCTAGTAATTCTTCTACAAACCGAATCGATTTACATCAAAACTACTTGAATTTTCTGTGCTTTCGGTATGGAGCAGCAAAATTTGTAGTAGTAAACAAAAATAGCCTCCTAGATGAGCTATGAAGTACAATGGGATGAAGATCAAGAGAAATTACCTTTCCAAATAAGACCTTCCATACTGTACTATGGACAAAGGACAAAATTCCTAACAATCGTATCTCCCTCCTGTTTCCCTGTGCCATCAGAATTGGAACACATAAGCATGACAATGGATTGGAAATTGGCAGCCAATTTTCATGCATAACAAAGGTGCAGCTGAACCATCATAGATGCCAGAGAACAAATACAATTTTCCTGGAATTATTGTGCCAAAGACTGATTTTGTATCTTCATGGAAAACATGTGTGCAACTGAAACATCAGAAATTTCCTGTAATTATAAGCTCAATAAAAATAGCTAGATCAGAATTTTATATTTTATTTGCTAAAGAAACTGATGATTGTAATCGTTTATTGTATACCAAATAGTTTGGCCTTGCTTTAAATTAACTTACTGTCCTGGATTGTACACGCTATATAATCTAGAAGAAAAATAAAACTTCATAAAAGAATGTGCTTAATAAAAGATAACATTATCCTTCTTTCAGTACCAGAAGAAAATTCTGATTTCATTTCTTCCAATATTTAAATGAAAATGCCACCCAAATTGACATTGAGGTGGCTAGTTTTGGTATGTGCAATACAGATAGTTGTTCTCCTCCCATGCTTTTGGCCATTTGATTTTAGAACCAAAACAAAGATTTTATTGACCAATGGAAAACTATTTATACATAATATAAATAGTTTTGTATTCTTCTTCAGAACTAACTGATTTATACATTTCTATTCCAGCAAAAATGCATTTGTTTTGTAAAAAAATTAGTACTATTTAACTCATAAAATTTCGCACTGAATTCAACTTGGAAAAATTGAGAAATTTTGCATGGCATCGAGCCATTGATCTTAAAAGCTGTTTTGGCAGCCAAGATTATAAAAACTATACCTGTCATAAGTTAATTGCAAAACTTTATGACAGGATTAGATGAATCACTTAAAAGTCCTGTACCTTCTCTCTATGGCATAGAAGTTCAAGAACTCGTGCACCAACTGCATAGCCAGCATCCTCTAACCTGCTCCATCTCCAAGACAGTTACATTATAATACCGCAAAAGTGCAATATTGATGGTTCTCCATAAATTCAAACAAAGGGAAAAAAAATAAACAAGTGAAGATAGCACTGATGATACATCATCCTCATAAATTGTTTCCTGCTTAAGTGGGGTTAGATATTGTAGTTAACATGTAATCCAAGAAATGATCTAAAATTTGAGGCCATCATTAAAAAATTTTCCTTTAATAATAACTTTTCGCTTCAATCATCCATGATAAATTGCCAACATGAAATCATAGACCATGCGAATTATTTGTATTCAATGTGAATATTCCAGCAGCAAGCCGCAGTTCAGTTCCACATCCACTTAGATGTAAGGGGAACTCACTTTCTATCAGGCAGAAATTAATGCCGAATACAGATCAGCATGTTTCAAATAGAATGAAGTCATACTATTTTTATGTAGCGTCACAGATTCAAGAAACAAAGGCCATAATACAGACATCAATTGGAATGATCCTAAAAGGTAATAGTGGGTTGGATAGGGTATGGTATTTAAAAAACTGTCAGATATGTGAGATATCAGGAAACTCAATATCTCATGACTACTTGATTAAAAACCAAAAACCAAAAACCAAAAAGCCAATTAAGTACAAAAGAAAATACCAACAAATTAACATTTTATCATATAAAAATATCTAATTAATATTATTATAAAAATATCTAGTTAATATATCTATATTGGCTTGCAAAATTGGTAGAACATCAAGTAGCACATCAGGAACAGCATATGGGTTGATGTTTGGTAAGACAGGGCTTCAGTATTTTCTTTATGCAAGAACCGTTTGAATGTAACACAAGGTTACATCTTTTATGAGGTATAGAAAACACAGTTTAGGACAACTGCAAGCCGCAGAAAACCTAGAAAGCACCATGTTAAGGTTTGGGTATTGACAAATGAAATTAATGAATAACATATTCAGAAAAAACAGCAATTTAACATGAGAAGTCAGTCGCACGGAGGTTCAAGGAAGGCAGAAATGAAGAATATTGACAAAAGGAATCACCTTCGCTCTAATTCAGCTATATTGTCAACTTGAGTCTGATTGTACTGTACGAGCTCTGAAAACAAGAATGCAAATGCACTAAGACTAACCTGCAATAAAGACACGAAACTGTGACGAATTTCATGCAAGAGAAGCATGATTAAGTGATAAAAATAAACCAAAAGTTCGATGCAATTAACGAATTATTAAAAATAGAACAGCTGAATCCCCTAGCATCCTTTCACAGGATCCATTAAATAAAAGCAGTATTTCCCCTTGGTCCTTTTTTCCTATTTTCTCTCTGCCTCCATGGAAGGAATCGAATTCCTTTCCGCGACCACTCGGGAATCAGGAAGAAAATTCACAGTTTGCCTTTGTGACATTCCCAACTGGGAATTTCGAATGTGCCGAGAAACGCTAAAACCAGATAGAATCATAGAGGGCAACAGGATCTCAAACAATGCAGCGAGCATCTGGGTGATGAGAAACGATAAAATCCGAAAGGAAAGATCTGAAAAGAGACAAAGAGGGAGAGGGAGAGATACCTCTTGCTTGCCTTTGCTGAGGGGCTTGTCGAGGACGTTCGTGTACTGCTTCATCTTTCCGACGCCGATCATCTCTCTTCTGCCGCCGTCGCCGTGGGAAGCAAAAGAAAAAAAACTATCCCTCTGCTGCCGTCGCTTCTGTTGCTGCTGCAGTGAGAAAGAAAAAGGAAAGATCTGAACTTTTGAGGTATTCTACTGCTCGTGGTCGTACTCTTCCTACGATGATTCTTCCTTAATTGAATTTGGATCCCGGTTTAATGCACCCTTGTGTACTTGACTTTTTTTTTGAATTTTTTTTTACATAATTATTAATCTAAATATATTTAACATGAGTATCAATTTTTACCATTTTTGAAAAATCTAAAAATTTCCAAAAATGGTAAAATTTAATATGCATGTTAAATATATGGTGTGTATAGGAATAGATAAAACTTTTGTTGAAAAGTTCTGGAGAGTAAAAGTTGTCAAATGATGTGATATAATGGAGGTAATGATGAGGAGTAAAAAGAATAAAGTTAAAATAAATAAGTTAGTTTTATAGTTAATTGTGTAGAAATGATTGAAAAGCACGGTAGTCGTACAAAAAAATATGAAAAAATGATTTAAAAATATAATAGTTATAGAGAGTCAAAAGTTTTAGATTGAAAAGTTTTAAGATGACATTTTATACTCATTGCCAAATATACCTTTAGTTTAACACTTGTGTAAAAAATAAAAAAAATGGATGTATGCACTCGGCTGTATACAACTGTATCCCATTAAATTTAGGATCATGATCTTGGGGCAGTGATTTGCATTTGGGTGCACTTAGACTTGGTGTATCCGGGTGCATTTAACCTATTTTTAAAATTTTTCTGAAATTTTTTCGATGAGAGTATTAATCTAATTGTATTTAATATGTGTCTTATTTTTTACCAATTTGGAGATTTTTAGATTTTTTTGAATTTTTAAAAATCCAAAAAATATAAAAATCACAAAAATGGTAAAAATTGATACGCATGCTAACACCTAAATTAATACTTCAATGAAAAATTTTCAGAAAAAATGAGTTAAATGCACTTGAGCACACCACTTAATGCCCTCGGGCGCAACAAATCATTGCTCTTGTGGAAACTTGATTATTTGCAAATAATCATTTTTTAATATTTTTTGAAAAATATTTTACACAACTGTTAATCTAAGTATATTTAACATATGTGTAAATTTTTATCATATTTTTAAATATTTTTTTGAATTTTTAAAAATTAGTGTCATTTTAGTAATTTTAAAGGTGCACTTAGCCTTGGCGCACTTGAGTGTATTTAACCAAATTTTTACATTTTGTTAAAACTTTTCGTATATCTGTTAAGCTAAGTGTATTTAATATGTGTATTAAGTTTTTAGATTTTTTAACAGTGAGATTTTAAATCACTAAAATGTTACTAATTTCCAAAAATAAAAAATTTAAAAATATACAAAAATAATAAAACTTGATGCATGCGTTAAATACACTTAGTAACAATTGTAGAATGAAAAATTTTTAAAAAATAAAAAAATAGGTTAAAGCATCTAGGTGCATTGAAGCTAGTCTAAGTGCACCCGAGTTCATTCTCTCATGATCCTTCATCTATTTATTACTTTAAAAGTTTTAATAAAAATATTTTTCAAAGTACATTTAACTCATACACTATATTTGTAAATTTTGGAGATGAATATATATTGTTGGATTTTAAAAATAGGCCAAAAAGTAGACTATTGAAAATAAAAACATATATAAAAAATTGTAAATATAGACATGAATTATGGCCGATCATTTGTGCTTGCTGTGAATTGGGCCGATATCACATTTTTTTATAAAACTGTTAAATTATATATATGTTTTATTAATCAACTTTTATTTTTTTGAGATGTGTAAATATTTTTAAAAATTTTAAATATATGATTATTTTGGTCATTTTAAATGTATAACAAAAGCAAAAAAACTGCAACCAGGGCCTTAGTACAGTAGTATGCATGGTGGGCATATTTACCAAAGGTGGAGGATTCCGCTCTCCCCACTTGTAGTCCCTCAGTTGTTGTGGAGTTATATTTTTACTATAGTGGTGAGAGTTTGTAAAAGTTTTCTTTCATGTTACGAGGATTTGGAATCTAATTGATTATAATATCTATTGTACTATGGTATATACGCGATAAAAAAAAGCAAAAAAAAATTTTAGTTTATAAATTATATAAAAAAGAATTATATGAAAAAACAGAAGAAAGTCTGTTTTTGGATCAGAGCCCACTAATTATACTATACTCAGAAAATATTTTCAGTAAAAACAAAAATAATAAAAAGTACATTTTTAGCCTACGCTAGTATAAGCTTATGTTAGCATAAGCTAACAATATCATTATCCTTGATTTTATTTTTTTTAAAATTATTTCCTTGTCCTGCAAGATTTATGGGTCCTAGTTAATGAAAATAAATTAAAATATGAATTGGATTATTACTGAAGTGTTCTGGTCCTATGTGACCGCCTGACATGTGTATCGTAACGAGCAGATAAAATTTTTTTTTGTTTATTTATACTTTTTCACGAGTATGCGGGCCGGGTTAAGACTGGCCGGCTAATTTCAAATATACCCGCCTAAATTTATCTTTAGTTACGAACATATCCTCTGAGTTTGAAAACTTTTATATATACCCACTAAGTATGAGTAAAATTTCAAATATACCCATTATGATAGTTATAAACATTCAACAATTTTAAAATCTCAAAATACCCATGATTAATCAAATATTTATTGTGATTTATGGAATATCCAAACAATTAAAACTCATTTTGTCTAGCTTTTCTGTAACATTAGATGTATTTCCATTATATTATTTAGAATGACTATTGTTATTAAGTAATAAAGGATATTTGGGAAATTTCATATGATGGATAATGACGATTTTTAATCACTCTCGATGGAAAGGATACATTTGAAATTTCACTTATACTTAGTGGATCTATGCGAAAGTTTTCAAACTTAGTGGGTATATTTGTCATTAAGGGTAAATGTAGTAAGTATATTTGAAATTAACCCATTTTTTTAATGAATACTTGTATATATTCACACCCCTTGGGAACAATCCCTAGACAAAAAATTAACAATGTTGTTTGGTGGGTCCCCCTTCCAAGTTTTACTTGTTACAAAAAGAATGGGTAGCCACATCGGAAATATGATGAACACATTTGTTGCTCTCCCTTAAGACATGAGTAAAAACAGTAAGTTCCAAAAACAGTATCACAGACCTGATTTCCATAATTTTTGGCCTACAGTTGACAGAATTTGGATTTCTTCATTGATCAAACTCACCAAAATGTTTGAATCTGACTCCAAAATCAGTCTTTTGATATTCAGTTCAACTCCCCATTTGATGCCATGTAGCATTGCCAAGGCTTCCATATTTAGAGTATCCTCTGTTCCCTCGATCTTCCTACACGGTGCCCCTAGAAATTCACCATCGGAGTTACACAGCACTGCACCCAAGCCCATACAGTTTTTGCTAGCCAGCCTACGACCATCTACATTCATCTTCAAGACCCCCGTAGCATGTCTAATCCATCCAGGAATTAAATCTGGTCTGCCTCTAAAAACCTCCATTTCTTGATTTGCAAAGCCAAGACAATCCAAATAATCCAAAAACCAATAAAAAAGGTTATCCATACCTACTTGCAAAGTACTCATCCTTGTTTAATTATGCAGGTACCAGATTCACCAGCACAGTAACACAAACAACATTAGCCTCTTCTGATCATGTATCCTTGAAAGATTGTTGAGGATACGCATGGTTGCTCTTCTAGGTGTCCAAATCATCTTGTCCTCAATTAGCATTCTCCTTTCATTGATGATCTTCGTACAATACACAAAAAGATGAGATTCATCCTCTCTTCTATTCCCACAGAGACAACACAGAAGGTCCACATTCGGCCCCCTTCAATTCAGGTTAACCTTCATTAGTAGGCCTGTTGGATCATCCTCCATCCAAAAATTTTTATTCTGCTTGGAAGCTTGCTTTTCCATATTGCTTTGATAATCATCTTCTCATACGTATTGAGGAAGCCCTGCCTCGGACCTGCAAAACAGCATGGGTTAGAGATAGCCAACTTATAGGTTGACTCGACTTTGAAGAAGCTGTCTGCCTCCAACTTAAAGAACCAACAGTCAGAAGAACCATCTCTTGGGATAGGGATTGTTCTGATCATTTCCCAGCCAGTCATCCCTGATGCAACAAGGATAAGATCTCTGTTCCAATATTCATTCTCGCTATCCATGAAGGTAGCAACCTTCACATCCTCACTTGACGAATGGAAAGAAAGGGGTCCTATTGGTGGAATTTGCTCTTCAAGCCTAGTGGATCCACTTTCCCTGTATCTCTTTCTCAATTGTGCCCAATGATTATCTTCTCTTATAAGCCAGGGGATCCGAAATGTCAAGTTGTTTGGATTAAGGCTTTCACCTCATGGTCTAACTCTCACCCATCTCTTCATTGCTGAAGATGCTCTCTTGTTCCTAAAGGCAACTAGGCAGAAAACTCAACACTTATTACATATTCTGGAGGTCTACAAAGATTGCTCCGGTCAGATGGTGAATATTGATAAAACAACTATGTTCTATAGTGCAAACATGAGTACTGAAGAAAGAAATGATGTTCATGCCTGGGTGGGATCAAATTGTGGTGAAATCTATAAATATCTCGGCCTACTGGCATGGCTCGGAAAATCAAAAAGAGCAATTTTTAGTGGGTTGAAGGAATGCATTTGGAGAAAAATTAAGGCGGGAAAGATAGGTTGCTCTCAATTGTGGGAAAGAAGTATTGATTAAGGCGATTGCTCAAGCAATTCCAACTTATACTATGAGCCTTTGTCTTCTTCCTTTGGGACTTTGTAAGGAGATCAATGACCTTCTTAGTTGATTTTGGTGGGGGTGAAAATGAGGGTAGAAGGAAAATAAGCTGGGTGGCTTGGAGAAATATGTGCCTTCCAAAACATGATGGTGGAATGGGGTTTAAAGAGCTTAGGGCTTTCAACTATGCAATGCTTGCAAAACAAAAATGGAGGTTCTTGACAAATACGGAGTCTCTATGCTACAATGCATTGACAAGTAAATACATGTACAACAAAAGCATTTGGGAGTGTGTGCAAAAGACCCGCAGACTCATAAATGTATCCTAAAAGCTAAAACAATTCTTTCAGTAGGGGACAAATGGAGATTGGGAGATGACAAACAAATTAGGTCACCAAGATTTTTTGATTTGTTAAAAAGTAAACCCTTTTTTAGTTTTAAAAATAAAAATATAATCAATACATTCGTTCATAGATCTCCTATTTCTCCAAAACACTTTTCTTATTCGCGAAAAAAGCTCACTGTTTTATAAACAGTATATTTTTTAAAATCCCAATATACCTATTTGCATTCCTAATACACTCTTATCTTAAATTTCATCCAATCTTCATTCCATTCAAGTTCTAAACAATGCTTCATAAATTCTCATAAACTTGTCTAGAAAGACCCACAAAAATATTTTAGAAAATATAGGGGCTGATTCCGACATGTATCACAAAGAACAACGACCCTGATAAAAAATGTGTATGAATCTACTAGAAATTATTATACCCCTGCTGTTGTTAAATATACTTTGCCTTCCCTATCATCTGTTTCTTGGTCATTCTTTGTTTGCTTGGTGATGAAATCCAAAATTTGGGTTCGACTGGGAAAGAAGTTTGAAAAAAAGAGTAATTTGCATATATACCCGTATAATTTCACTTAGAGGTGGGAATTGGTGCAGGTTGACTTGTGACTCGTTTTTGGCCAAGTAAAACTAATATATTTTTCACCTAATATAGAGATGAGTCGGAAAATTTGACCTAAATTCAAAAATAGGGTGGGCGGTGAGTTGATCATGTCTTGACCTGAAGAGTTTGACCCGTTCTGTATATACTAATTTATTAAAACTTATAAGCCTATGTTTAAATATTATTATTATTTTCTTTTAAAATTCTTACTTTTTTATATTCAACTTTATCAACAATAGAAGAATCGATTTATTCAGAAAGTAATATAAGAATCAATAAAAAGAATTTGTATATAAATAACCCTTATGTGTAATTGTATATTAACCTATTTTAATAAATTTATATTATATTTTTAAATATTTTGTTTTCTTAATTATGTATTTTTTAATAATTAGTGAAGTATTAAAACATGTAATATTTAAATTTAGTATAGATATATACTTATGTTTGATAGGTATATAAATTATAAAAATTATCTTATTTGACCCGTATTTTTGACCCGACCTACTATCCTGAAACCAGTATGATACCAACACAAAGTTTGTTTAGGAACTTATTAAAAAAAATAAGGGTCAAGCCGACCTTGTCTTGACTCGGTATAAAAAGAGAGTCAAACTCAATTTTTAAAAAGTATGGTCAGGGTGGGGCAAACCTTGAACCGTATGGCCCGCTCTGATTCCCACACCTAGTTTCACCGATTATTGTGGATATATACCTACGTAGTTTCAAGAAATATATATTACTCCCACATAGTTTCACCAAAATTGCGTATTACCCCGACGTTGTTAATCGTCGTTAATATTTATCGTTATGTTTTTAAAAATGATGAAAATGCCCTCATATTCAAATATGCAATTTTGGTGAAACTATGTGGGGGTGATATGCAATTCATGAAACTATGGACGAGAGCATTTTCGTCATTTTTTAAAATATAACGGCAGATGTCAATGTAGTTAATGACGTAAGGGTAATACGTAATTTTGGTGAAATTACATGGGGTTAATATGCATTTCGTAAAACTACATGGATATATCTGTAATTAACGTCAAACTATATAAGCATATATGCACATTATGCGAAAAAAATTGAAAATGAAATTTTTTTTTTTAAAAAAAGAGAGTAATGGGTTATGATAGGAGGGACAACGTCTGGAGGAAATAAAATAAAAATAAAGATAAAATAGATCCTAGTTGGATGAAAAGATGTGAAAATGATTAATAATATAAAAAGTAATAGTACTGAAGTCAATGAGATGCAAAGGGAGGAATGAAAACGTATATATATATATATATATTTTATGGTTTTGCTAACCTCTTACGAAAAAAGAATCTGCAGTTTTACTTGTTCGGGCCCGTTACTTGTTTATTCTTACAGCCCGTTCTTCTTCCTCCTTGGCTGGTTTGATGGTTTAAAAAGATGTATTAGAAAATAAAAAATTATATTTGGAATTGAAAAAGTAATATTGCTGATGAGAAATGTCAACCCAATCCCAAAGAGGCTCGTATTCCATCCTCTTGACTTTATGCTTGTGCAAGCTGGATTCATAAATTCTTTTTGTAAAATATTCGAGCACAAGCAAGATTTTTAAACATGAGAATGTCTATTTTTTAATTTAAAAAATATTTAAAATTAAAAATTTTAAAATGAGTGTAACTTGCACAAGTATTGAGCGGCGACTCACGAGCTAATATGGAAATAAATAAACTTGTTTTTTAAGAAGATAATGATTGATACTTGTTGGAAGCAAGGAGACTACGTGCTTAGCTTTAGTTTTTATTATTATTATTATTTAAATTTTGGAATGCGCTTGGTATGAAGTAAAACTTAGGAAAATTTTTGTTAAGAAAATTTTTAAAAACGAGAAAGTGAATTGATATCATAGGGGTAAATTTATTGAATGTAGAATGGTTCCGTAGTTAAAATATTAAGTTAGGGGCATTCTTTTATGTAATTAGGTTAAATAGAAGCTAAAGTGACTTCTCAAACTAAAAAATTTTAATCTAACTCTTTTTAATTTTAAAATTTTAGTATTTGATAGAAGACTAATTCATTAATTGTATTTAACATAATTTATTAAATTAAAAGACAAAATTTCTTCCAAATCAATTATGTACAAAGGTTATATTTGTTGAAAATATATATTTATATGTAAATCATGAATAATACTTAACTTTATTTACATAAATATATATATTAGGATGTAGTAATAATTTATAGAATTATTTATCCACAGTATTGATATTTTAGATGGTTTAGATGTTGAAATATAACATTAAAATTGATATTTAGTATTAAATTATTTTATTATGTTAATTTTATGCGTGCATAAATGGGATCATTTATAATAATATTGGATAAATAAAATAATTTTTGACATAATATAAATAATATTAAATATAATTAATAGAGTGAACATTTCGTCAAACGTTTATATATTAAAAATGTAAGAAATTATATTGAAAAAAGATTTCATAAAAGCATAACACATTAAGTTTTATGCAAATATATATATAAGAAAAGAGTGTGAAAGTTTTTTCCGACTGCAAAAAAGTGTACCATTAAAGTAATTCTTTTTAAAAAAATTTAAACTATTCATTTTGTCTGTCTATCTATACATCAGTGTTGTCAGAACCGAACCGGTGATTGAACCGGTAAAGGAACTGGTCTGGTTCGAACCGGTTCGACCGGTTAAGCGAACCGGTTCGAACCGGTGACGTCAGCATGACATATTTATGATGTCATAAATATTAAATTATTTTTAAATTTTAAGTAAATATATTAATAAGTTAATCCTAATTTAACATCTATAATATGATTATGAG
>JAXCLR010000092.1:10027670-10045767 GCA_035584095.1 Annona squamosa | reverse complement strand
TTTAAAATTACCTAAAATGCCACTGATTTTCAAAAATAAAAAATAAATATATAAAATACTCCAAAAATGGTAAAAATGGATACATACCTTCAATACACTTGGACTAATAAGTTTATGAAAAATTTAAAAATAAAAATAAAAAAATATGTGTATGCGCCCGGGTGCTGCATGCTCTTGGGAGCACAGGACTAAAGTCCTTTAAGTAGATGTGGTGGCTATATAGATTCAATTAGTTATTTTTAGGACCCCCATCCAGTACACCTGGAGTGCGCTTTAATGTAGCTGGTAGCAAAATCCCCTTTATTTATTTATTTTTTATTTTTTAAAAATTCATTTGTGATCAAACTGGGATGTCTCGCACATATAGTTTTTATATTTTTTCATGTTTTAAATATTTTATTTTGAATTTTAAAAATAAAAATAAGGCATTTCTCATATGCCAAAAATGCCTTCTTATTTTTAAAATTTAAAATAAAATATTAAAAAAATAAAAATGTAAAAACTATATATATAGAATGTTCTAGAATATTCATGCTTGTGCCCACATAAATATATAAAAAAAATTTTTAAAAAAATAAAAATAAATTACATATTGGTCCAGTACACTAAAGCTAAGTGCACAATCCAATTCCAACAAATTACTTAGGTCGGGATGCTCCGATTCCGGCTACCAATGATTGAATGGTCCTGACATCCAGGCAATGCTAATTTAATCATCGCGGACATCTGGACGCGATCCTTTCCAACATATTGCGAGCTTGATATCCTTCTGACTTTCGAAAAAGCGAAACTTGCAACTGATTGGACATGAGACCGAAGTATGGTTGGCATGGATTTAATTTAATTTGAAAACGTTATAAATTACTGGAGTTGAAAACTTGCAATGTTACACGGTTACACATGCGAATTTTCTTGAGTACAAAAAAATAAGCTTTCATTAATAATTTTATAAAAAAAATGCGTATTGCTTGAGTTACATAGGACTAACCCCAATGGTACAACAGCAACGCTACGTGCCTCTCGTTAACGGGACGGAGGCATGGACATCAAAATCGGGTACCGGAATAAACGGCCTATACACTCCATCGATCGAGGATCAAACATCCGTCCATGCCCACCAACTAGCATTGCATTCTCAGCAACAAAATTTCTTGCTCAAGGTGGTAGATGCTGGATTGGGGGCATGTTCTCCAGTTCTGCTAGATAATCTGTCTTAAGCAACTTTTCTTCGGGTTCTCCTCTTCTGCTTTTCTTCCGCACGGTATCTGTCTCGCCGCTCTTCCCTCTGCCGCTTCCTCGTCAACTGCTCCGTTTTCGCCTTTTCTGCTTCATAGGCTCTCTTTTTCTCCTCCTCCTTGAGCTTTCGCTTCTTCATCTGCAAAATCACACCAATACGGGATTTAGTGGGTTGCCATCGAGTTGTGCATCCAAATGTTTTGCATTTCTAGCCATACAAGATTTTGACTTCTTCCATAGATTTCCTGCTTAAGGTACTTGCGGGAAGTACAGACATACAATCGTAATGAGGATCATTTTACAGGTTAAATCATCATGTCCATCAGCAACGGCCCAAATATCATGCTTCAAAAACTCCTATTTTCCATAAGTAGACCCAATCCATCCTTCAAACTTACACATTTTTGGAAGGCACTGGCTACAAAAATTAACCGATGATATCAAAGGTTGAACCGCTCAAAAATCTGGTTTCAGTCCCAGTTTATTTTCTAGTACAAATGGCCCAGTTTAAACCGCTTAAAAAGTACTTTATACAAAGATTTTAAATAATAACGATAATGATCAGCTGCAGCAGCATAGGTTGTTTCCTCCCTAAGGTCAGGAAAGATTTTAAATAGTATAATAAGCTGCAAGTATGGAAAGTTGAACCATCGATCTTGAACTAAAAATATATCTCGTTCGTAAATAAGCCTTTTTATGGTACTGAAATTAATCATCATCTTCATTATCCTCCTCCTCAATCCTCATCATCATCAGTTGTTTCCAACCTATGTGAGGTCAAATGCATGACGTAATCTCTAATGTCTTAATATCTTGTTTAATTATTTCTATCCATTTTTTAATTCTCTCTCTCTCATTTGCTTACTGCTTTCTCTTTTAATGAACTTCGCTAGTCTAATCATATCTAGTACAATCACTCTTATGCACATTTTGTTCTTTAATTGCCCAACATACTATCACATACAGCATTACTAGTCTAATCATTGTCTTATAATGTTTCCTTTTAAGTACTCAACTATTACATAAAATTCCTGAAGTACCTTATCATTTCTTAAATCCTGCTTTGTTTTATTCACAATGTCTTTCTCAATTTCTACATTTTCTTGAACTTAGTACTAGATTTGAAATCTTAATTGGTTTTGCATCTAGGTGCTCGTTGTATTAATGTTGCATTTCATATATTTAGTTTTTACAACTAATTCTAAAACTATCAGATTCTAGAATATCTTTTCACTTGTTTAATTTCAAGTTTATTTCTCCTATGTCATTGAACCAATTAAGATTTTAGATCAAGTAATAATAAGAACTAATCACTTTTGGTACTTGGGATCAACAGTTGGGTCAACAGTTCAACAGAACAGGGAAATTGAAAAAGATATACTATATAAAATTCAAACAGAATGAAAGAAATAGGAAAATGCGTCAGGAATTTTATGTGACTGTCGAGTTCCAATCGAACTAAAAAGAAAATTTTATAAGACTGCGATTGGACCTGCTATGCTTTATGCGGCAAAATGTTGGGCAATTAAAGAACAACATATACAAAAAATGAGCGTAACGGAAATGAGAATGTTGAGGCGGATGAGTGGTAAAACAAGAAAAGATAAAATTAAGAATGAAATAATTCGAGAAAACTTAAAAGTGAGACCAATCTGTGATAAAATGAGAAAAAATAGATTAAGATAGTTTGATCATGTTAAAAGGAAGCCCGAAGTAGCATCGATTAAGAAAACAGAATCTATCAAGTAGAAGGTGGTAGGAGAATGAGAGCAAAACCCAAAAAAACATGGATGGAAGTAATTAAACAAGATTTCAAAATACTACAAATTACAGAAAATTTAGTCTTAAATCACCAAGAATGGCGCAACAGAATCTATGCAGCCAACTCCACCCAGGTGAGAAATGGTTTATGATGATGATGATGATGATATTATCAGCAAATAATGTGCACCAAGATACTTCTTCTTGTAAATGTTCGGTAAATTCATCTATAACTAAATTGAAAATAAGGACTAAAGACTGAAATCATTTGAATTTATTTAGATTGTTGCAATTGAAAAATCACTTGAATAGGCCTCTCATACATCTCTTATAACATCAATATATCCATTAATAATTCTTTTCTTTTCTAGTACCTTTCATATACTCTTTTTGTAAGTCAATAAAAACCATGTATAGATTCTTTTTCTTCTCTATATACTTATTAAATAATTGTTTAAGTAAAAAGATATTTTCATATTCTTTTTATGTTCTCTATACTTTATCAAATAATTATTTAAGGGAGTGTTTGTTTACCTAAAAAACTTTTCAATATAAAACTTTTTACGTTTCACAACTACCTTATTTTTTAATTATTTCTTTACTTCTTTCGATATAACTGCTGTACTTTTTAATTATTTCTACACAATTACTTAGATATCTAACATATCTATTTTAACTTTATTTTTTTTTTACTCATCATCATTACCCTATAATATCACATTATTTTATCCTATTTCAAGAACTTTTACATAAAAAACTTTTCGTCAAGAGTTTTATCGTTTCCTAAACACACCTTCAAATAAAGAAGATAACTTAATGATTGATCTCCCTAGCATAAAATTAAATTGATTTTTGAAGACATTTGCTTCTCATTTTAGTCTTTATTCAACCATACTCTCACAACTTTAGGGTACGACTCACTAATTTTATTCCACTACATTGTGCGCAATAGAGAGCATCTCCTTCATTTTTACAGACTAATACTGTAGTACTTTCCATTTATTTGACTTAACTTTGATTTTGCAATCTTATTAAAGAAGTTAACTGATTTATACCTATATCTCTAATGCACATTCACTCCTCAATTGGTATATTATTTAGACTTAATGCTTTGAATATTCAAATTTTTGGAAAATAGATGATATTTACCTTCTTTTATGCTCGAATTATCATATTATCTTAAATGTTCTAATGGATCAAATGTTAATAAACTATAAAAATAAGTTTTATATATTTCTTTGATTTCATCTTGTTTTACTAAAACTATGGTCTTCGCTTTAAATGCCTTTAATGCATTCTGCAATTTCATTCCACATTTTCTACATCAACTTCTTTCGCATTGTCTTTCTTCTAACATTATTTTATTAAACATTTCATGTTAACACCTTCTAAATTCTAGCATTTAATTTTTGAAATTTTATTACTTCTAGGTTTTATCATCTCTCTAATAGTGTGTTTGTTTGGGAGAGAATAGAGGGAAAGGCAATGAAGTGTAAAAGTCAACACCCAACACCTTTCTTTTTCATTTTTACCCTTCCATTCTAATAATTTCTTACATGTTTTTCATCATTTTCTCAAATATTTTCATACAATTACACTATTTTTTTATTCTACTTTACCCTTACTATTTTCATTTCATTCCTTTTCTCTTCATTCTCCTCTAAATAAACACACCCTAAGTGTATATATCTATTACTGACAATCTATATTGCATAATTAAACTTCTTTTTTTTTTTTTTTTTTTGATAGAGCATAATTGAACTATTGAAAAAAATTTCAAAACCAGCAGTCAGGGGGCCGAAACAGCCAGGGTCCCATCCCCCAGTCAGACAGACTAGTGCAACCATCTTGACAATTTCGCTTCCTATAGTGGAAGCCCCTCTTTCTTGTGGAATCATGGTCCATAAACACTACCCTGCAACAAATAAACATATGACTGACGACCCTCACAAATACCACCTACATAAAATGGAAGTTGATTTCAGGCACCTGGATGCACTTAGCTTCGGTGCACCCGGGTGCAAATATCTATTTTCTTAATATTTTTTTTGAATTTTTTTTAACAAGATCGTTAATCTAAATGTACTTAACATGCGTATCAATTTTTACAATTTTTGGAGATTTTTAGATATTTGTTTTTCGATTTTTTTAAAATCAGAGGCATTTTCAGTCATTTTAAAAACAAATATAAAAAAATAGGTTAAATGCACCCGGGTGCACTGAAGCTAAGTGCAACCAAGTGCATGAAATCAGTTTCCACATAAAATAGCCATCCAGACTATGAATGCCCATAATAAATCTGCATAACAAGAGTGCTAGTTGAACTGGTGACGGCACAATGGGATATGATTCACCATGTTCAAGCTAGCACTAACAAGGCTGTGTAGTAAGATTAGTTTCGTCAATTGCAGAAAACCAAAGACATAACAAAGAAGACTATTAAAAACTAAATTCCTCCAGGACAGGTAATCAAATTATGTTGCAATTCATTGATCTGCTGGATGCTTCTGAAGGAAACCAAAACTAGCCATACCTTTTCATTTCTAATCAGCTGGAGGTGCTGCACAAGTGCATGAACTTTCCGCTCATGGGGTTCCATAACAACAGCCCGACGGCTTTCAAGTAACGGCCGTTTCCGTTTGGGCTGATTCTTTGGCTTGGAAGCAAATGGCAGAGCAGCTTGTAGCGATTTTGGAATAACCAATGGATTGAATTTCCTTGGCTTCCGTTCAACAGGCTGACAGACAACAATAAGAAAAATTCAGAGCTTGCCATAAACAGGAAGTAGAATACACCAAGTCCTACATCCTGTTAGGAGTAAAAGCCAGAAAATTTTGAACGATTACACCCAAAACATGAAGAGGCCAGATTCCCTCATAGGACAATCCAGAAAAAAGAAAGTTAAATTTTGAGGAAACTTATCAAAGATCCAATGTATCCCACAAAAAAGGGACAAGGAAAAAAAAAGCAAGGAAATATACTTGTCTAAACATCAAACAATAAACAACTTCCTTAAATTCTAGTGTTGTAGCTTCATTTCTAAGGAAGCCTGTACCTACATTTATTTTTCCATAGCAGATAACGCCCACATCATGCTATTGGTAGCATGTACCAGTTCAAGAGTCTAAATGGACCTCCACATGATACGACATTTGTCAACCAGTCGCATTATGAGCAATATCAAACAAATCTTGATCCATCACGAATCCAAAGCTGACACGTAGGTGATGAATGTCAAGTTGTCAAGTGTTACCAAGTATGTCAAACTGTCAGCTGTTATCCCATCTGCCTCCCCAACAATCCAACCTCCCTGATCTTTATCATTGCAAGGTCATGTGCAAGGCATCTCACACATGCTAGTTGGATATAGTTCAATACGGGCATCCACATGTAACGGTGCTAGCACAACAAATGGGTATAGTAGAAGTTTCCCTTTATAATTGTACATTTTAGTGTTCCTACATAAAACCATATGCCACTATTCTCCAATAAGTGGGAAACAACATTTTCATCTAGAACAATTTCACACTGCCACCAAAAGCACACAGATTGCTACTTTTTCAGATCATGTGATTCTCAGCAGCAGCTACAGTAGTGTTCTTAAGGGTTAACCACAGATGCACACGATTAACATGCAAGCAAGGTGATCCAATAGAGGTAAGACAGGAAGGAGAGTGGACCTTATAAAGCGAGTCCTTGTTTACAGGAGTTGGAATATTGAGTTCTCTCCTGAGCTCAGACACAGTCTTCATGCCCTTCCAGGTCTTATCACGAGGCTGAAGAGCTGTAGTTACCGGATTGAAGTAGCATGGGACTTCAACAGGTGCATATGTGTTTAAGAACACTATGTCACTCATCAGAATTCTATCCTCAAATGTGCATCTGGCAATTCCTTCTCTCTGCAAGCCTCCCTTCCTTTTGGGTTTGTTTCCAAGCTCTTCCTTTGCTGCCTGCAAACAAGATGATATAGAGCTCATCAACATTACAAAAGCAGTATTATAAAAATGCTTTGATCTATTTCTTCAAAAAAAAAATATGCTTTTATATTTTCATGTGGAAGTAATATTGACAGTAACATTTTCTTTTCGAGACAAATCCATTTAAATTGATATTAAAAAATTAATGTAAGGAGATATCCACTACATAAAGCTACCACTAATGGCCATTCTGGGGAAGGTGAGATATGTGCGGCATTATTCCAGTTTTCCAGGAAAAAATCAAGAAGTTTCCTAACTTGAGTAAAAGAGGAAAAGAACACAGTTATCTCATACAACATAAACACAATCGAGAAGAAGAGAATCTTACCTTCTTAACCTGTCCCCTGATTCCACTGACTGTCCGGATGGATGCCCCCTCAAATTTAGCAATCTCAAGATCTGATGTAAACATATCTTTGATGAAAGCTGTCTTTTTGAAGATCTTGCAGGGATAACCAACCATCTTTACCTTCTTCATAATGCGCTCTGCGTGGTTGTGCTCCACAATATGCCCTGTAGCTATAATCCGAAACCCTGGCTGAATTACCAAAACAGAAAAAATGAGATTTAGGAAAAGCAGTCCATGCTATTTCGTAATTTCTTGGGTTCTACAAATAAGCAAAATCAAGTTTCTACAGAGATCTACAAGGAAATTATGCCAAGTATCCACATTTGGATGGTAACAATTCACAAAACCTGATTATTTGATAAACTCTGGAAAGCAACAAGTCCAGTGCTGGCAGTAGCTAAAGGGCCCCAGAACATAGCAAGGCAATGCATGTGCTCCTTGGTATATTTAAGCATGCGTAGCCGCCCACTACGCTCCTCAGTGAAATAAACTGGGATTGTCTCATAGCGTCTCCATCCAATTGACACAATAATTGGATCTCTATTCTTCAGTTTTGCTTTCTTCAGCCATCTATGCTTCCTGAGTTGGACCTGAAAATGAGGCATAACATTCATTAAGCTAATCTGTTAAAGAAAATGAATTAACTCAGAATAAACAAAAGCTTATATTTACATAAATATCACATGCAAAAATACATTTGGCCTCTTAGTTGAAGACTGAATGAAGGGTGGTATTTCATTTCCCCACAAATGTTTCTTGAGCTTATAACATATATCAGTTTCCATTGGGCTGACAGTGGAGATGATCATGACGAGCCAAACAGAGTTAAAATGGCCCAATGTCTGTTGTGCCTTTTTTAGCAAATGAATCGTGTGGATGACATGGAAAGATTGAATACAGGCATCATAGTGAATGGTAAAGGATAGGAACTTCTCGGATAATTTCTTGATAGTGTGGTCTGCCCAAGACTACAACCAAGCCACCTTCAAGCCCTAGAAGAATTAGTTAGGAAATTGCTAGTGCATGATTCAGATCACCTACAATTGTGAAATGGTTGGACATCTACAAACTTTCAATTGGAACATTTTAGAAACATGCATATGGAGTTATTAATCAGGTAAGACCCACAAACCCACTGACCAGCTGCAGATGCACTGTCATGATTGTAAATTTTTCAATGCCTACTTGTCTTGATCTACAATTATGTAATCACCAGTCAACCCCTACACTCAAGACTCCCTTCTGTTTGGCATCTAAAACCACAAAAAATTTGTGATGATGATGAAAATGCATAAGATGGAAGGGACATTAAGGAAAAAGAAAATGAGAGAAGGAAACAGAGGAGATACATGGAGGAATGAGCAGAAACACAGGAAGAAAAAGATCAAGATGAAAATACCACCATTTTTGTTTATTTTCTCAAAGATTCATGTATTCTTTTCTTGTAATTGGTGCATTTGAAACTGCAGAGAATAAAAGATCAAAACTGTTCTTAAAAGCTTGATCATCCATGACTCTTTAGAGATTGCTTTACCCTGTGCACCCTTTTAACATGATATAAAGCAGATAATATTATTGCAAAGGAACTTCCAACTTGTCGATATGCTTTATGGCATCTCCATTTGTCTAGAGCCATGCTTGTGGCACAGCAAGTCAGCAAGTCAGCAACTGGCAGTAATTAAAAGTAGAAGGCCAAGGCCCTGGTTGGTTAGTCTCCTGTGCCATCCTTGCCGCTAATATAAAAGCATGACACAAGATTTGTTTAACTACAGGAACATCACAGGAAAGATAGAAACTTCTAAGCATATTCTGTCTTTTATATGATAAGAAACTTCTATTTCATATTTCCTTTCCTTGATTCCTTTGTTGTGAAGAAGAAAAAGAATTTCACAGTTTTTGTGTGCATGTGTCATTTTTCCCTATTACTCTTTACATGCATCCAAAACAAAAAAATAATAAAATCCACAAGCAAAATCTTGCACGGCACTTTTTGAACCAACACCAATAGTCCAAACTGGAATCAGCAAAATTATATGAGAACATAACTTCAGTTTAGGATGCACAAGCTAACCTTCATGTATCCAACATTCTCCTCACCAAGACCAATACCACCAACCATAATAGGATGGAAAGGATCAAAATGCTCAACCATCTCATATGGGACATCATGAACCTCCAGCCTCATGTACGTTCCTGTTCTGAAACCATCAACCTCTATAAGAGTAGCTTCATCAAGATCATTGAGCTCAGCTATATTTCTCTGCTTCCGAAGTTCAATCTCCTCCTTCAACTGCAGAATGTCTATCAGCCATTGCATGCCTGGTTCTCAGAGTGATGATTTAACTAGATGAAAGTCAAGAACGCTAACCTTGTCAAAGTAGTCATCCTGGATTTTGTTTCTGTGGAACTTCATTGCATTATCATCATCAATTTCTTCATCAGGAGGCTCTTCACCATCATATGTGGGTAAGAGTTAAGTCAAACATGATCCTTCAAGCATTACCAAACACAAACTATGGGAAGGAAATATTAGTTACCATACAGAATTCTATAATAGTTATAAGTCAAATTGAGTGCATATTTTCCGAATAGACACAAGTACGACTCCCAGTAGAAGTAAAAATGATGCAATAAAAAAATGTAAAGGATATTCTGCATCAAATTTGGCACGCTGTGCAAGCTTTTTAAGCCTCCGCTCCTCATTTGCTTCATCGTATCTGGAGGACAACTTCACGGTGTTGCCAGATTCATGGCCCTCATGTACCTCGCCTGTCTCTAAATCTTCAAAATCACCATATGCATCTTCTTCTTCTCCATTGCCATGTGTCTCTTGACCACCATGCACTGCCTTTGACCAATCACCAGTGACAAAGCGATCACGAATACTTTCTACGATGTCTCTGCTTGACCAGTCTCTGAGCCCTTGCTCCCTTATAAATTTGGAACAATCTTCTGCGTTGATATCTTCAACATTAAATTTTTCACTTGAACTCTGCAACACAACCACCTTTCAAGTTCAACATATCTGCATCTTGAAACCACGAGTAGGCACAAATCCACCTCTCTTATAGAAAATATTGTTATTTCTGAAAGCAATATGCCTACTTTATGGGCAAAAAAATGAGTAGAAGCTTCAAAGCATTACCTTGTACTCTCCTTTAGGTTTAAAGAATTCATCATCCTCACTCTCGCTACTACTATCTTCTTCATGATCAGTAGTTCTTGATTTTTGGTCAGATTTTCCATACACATGTTCCATAAGGCTAATATTTGGTTTCGAGGCCATTCTTTCAATCAAAGACTCCTTCCACTTCGAGGCATTTCCCATCTCTTCATCTACAAGGGATATGAACGAAGTGAGAGAAATAAAAAGTCAAAATTCATTTTTCTTGATGACATAAGTACCCTTGTGACAGATTGAAACTTTACAAGTCAAAAATTATTTTTTTTGCTGAACTTGCATCATTGACAGATGCAACGCAGCAGATCCAATCTTGGTTTAAGTTTGAATTATTAATCACTTTACGCAAGGGCTTTCCAGTCGTTCCAGATATTGTAGCTCAAGTAAACTATTCATGGGAATAATTCACAGTCATGGTAGTTAGAAGCACCAGGTGTACCAAGCCAAAAAGATTTAACTTCATGTCCACAGTTTACAAGTACAATTTTTCTTGATCTAGTATGCATTAACACAATAGTTAATTTAAAAGACCATTATTAGTAGCTCATAAATATAATTTTGCAATGACTTTAGTCTACTAAAATCAACAAAATTCGAGTTAGTAAAATCTTGAAAAAAAAATGAAAACACAAACATAAAATAACAAATTAATTAAGTTCATAAACCATAATTCACTTAAGACTTGGAGCATTAATTAATAAAACCACAAAAAAAATTAACCATCATAGTCAACAAGCTTCAAATTTCTCCATCATTTCAAGGAAATCATAAATCAACCTTCTTAATTATTAATCAGTAGTAGAAACAAATCTTGATAGCAATTTGGGCAAAAGAGATGGAAGGAATCTCCTTTGTTTTGGTTAGATGACATTCGAGCCAAAGATCTGCTCATAGATCCAATAACTCTTCTCGATTTTTGTTTTGCATTATTGTAATTGCACAATGCAACGTGTGTAAGAATTGTGAAATTTGACTCTGGGAGTGTCCTAGAAAAAGGATGAGAGGGTTTAGGAATATATATCCTCTAAGGATTTGTGGACAGGTCTTAGAACAGAGCCTTAGACTATTGTGTTCATAACAGAGCAGATAATTTACCTTCTTCATCATCCTCCTCTCCACTTCCAATTGAAGCATCTGATCCAGTGGAATCTTCATCATCTTCATCAGAATACTGTAAGGAAAATTTTACTAATCAACTCATCCACTAGAACAACTATTGAGACAGCAAATCATACAGTATAACACAATGAAACATTTCACCAACCCATTACAAGAGGCAGGCTGAAGATGATTGCTTGAATCTTTTGAAAGTGGCTGAAGATGATTGCTCAATGTTTTGAAATATATATCCAGCCAATCCAATCAAAACCAAACCAGACCAGACCAGCTGGGTGAACCGTTCTAACCAAGAACTGATCCTACCCAGTTCACTAGTTTAACTGGTTCAACCACCCAAAACTGGTAGCTCAACAGGAAAAACCAGGAAACACTGGGCTTTCCATGATTTATTTAACTTATTTTTGTTCTCTGGTAAATTTCGAGAAGGCTTTATAGAAGAATAAATTTGATAAGAGAACAAAACTCAAATAAAGGAAGAATGTCTCTACTTAAGAGGCAAAAGAATCTAATGAAACAAGGCGTAAACATATTAAAGGTCATTCATCATGACATGACTAGAACATATGATTAGCAGTAAATACCTTAAGAGAATTTGAAGCTGAATCAGCTAAATCATTTGCAAAGACAGCTTTCCGTCTCAGCCTCCCATCATGAAGCTCAGTTTCCTCCCTCAAACCTAAACTTGAACATGTAAGCTGCCCATCTGCACCCTCCTCCAATTCATCATCACTTTTTTCATCAGAATTTGCCACCTCACTTTCTTCAACCAGGTCTTTTTTAGCATCTTCATCTTCATCTGACATTTCTGTACCATCCATTTGTTCTTGGTCTTGATTTAAAAAGTTAACTCTATGCTGATTGCTATCATTACGAATTTTATCTTCACTTACATCAGAATGTCTAGAATCAAGCCTATCTTCTGACACAGTTCGAGGATTCCTACTGAAAAGTCTAATAAAGCTCTGATCCAACTTCTCATCAATTGAGTACTTTGTATTCTGAAGTGACTTTACTAGCTCCTCACCTACATCACGGTCCTTACCTGACACAATTGTGCAAAACTAAATTAATATGAAGTATGACAACTTCAAGATTACTGTTTTCTAACCAAATGCTTGATTCCACTTAATGCATTTCACTACATGATGCTTTGGAAAAATGCAGAAATATATCATAGATATACCATATTTAGCCACTATTCCAGCACGGAATGGTGCAGGCATTAGAAACATGCAAAAATTACTAGCTTTATTATGAGTAAGAAGAATTTTCAGCAAATATGCAATATAGACATACCTATTATACCTGTTGCCCCACTTTCATCATCTACTTTAGAAAATTGAACCAGATGATCATTTATATTTATGTAGACAGCATCCTTATCATAGAGGAGATCCCCAACACCAGACATAGGTGCATAGAAAAGTTTTTCTTTGTCACGCAGTCCCTTTTTTTTGGCAGCTGAAGGTAAAGGACAAGGGTCAACTAAGGCAGTCATACCAGCCAAACTGAAGTCACCTGCACCAGCAATATGGACCTGTTCACCAATAGCACATCAGTTTAAACTAAACTACAGGATAACTTTCAATCAAGAAAATCCTCTGCATGAACTAAATATGAGCAACAAAATGCATAGCAATGTAAAGCATGTTCAGTCACCATAATAACTTTACTTTCATTATCACTAGCAAGCAAACAATTTTGGTTGCCTGTTTAATTGTAAAAATCTCTTACAACTGATCTTTTGCAATTATGAAGTCTGTTCACATCTCAGATGGGATGGAGTTGGGATTAGAATGGAATGGAATCTCCCATTTCCCAAAAACATGTTTTCATTACCAAAAAATAACAACCTACTTTTTCCATTTCCAATACAAATTTTCTCAACCCCAATACACCTTTTCCCAATTCCCAACAAACAACAACATTTTTTCCATCTCACATTCTCAACTCATCCAATGGACATTTAAGGCCTAAATGAGGTCAAATTTCTAATATAGTCTGATGGTAACAATATCACACTTAGTCTACAATTATAACAGTTAGATTGAAGTCAAGTTTCTAAGATATTCTCGTGGCAATGACAGCAAATTTAGGTTATAATTATGACAGTTAGATTGAAAATTACAGGAGTTTAACAATACACATTTAGCTGGGTCGAGACATGGGCAAAAGACCAATAATTTAACAACCAAAATAGGCAACCCAAGGAAAAATATGGGAAGATAGTTAATCAATACAAGCAGAAAGAAGTAAGCCTGCTGGCAAATAAGAATGTAGCAGATCTTGAAGCAATGCTTGGAATTAGACCTAAAGATACCACTAAGCAAAATCACTCCAATCATCAACTTCAGACAATGAGGAAACAGCTGTTACTTCACAAAACTTGTTCAGAGTACAAAAAATATATATATTTTTTAGATAGAACCCTTGCCAAAGTGCTAACTGAAATGTTACACAACATAAGCAATTGTCAAGTCACATGAGCAAAAACAGCCATCATTCAGGAATCTAGGAATGCAGCTTGGAGTCTTGGACAGATAACTTCCTACCCTACGCTGGACAGACTTTTATTTTCACCTGTAATTGGACATATCAAGCTTGAATTTGGTAAGGTGTGGGTTAAAAATCCACTATCCACCATGAAACTGCACTAGGCTAGAGCATGCACCATCCCATGTCTAGACAAATCATGCAGTTAGAGCCAGATACCCAGACTAAGCTTTCCGAATTGTCTTGTATTTGATCTTTACACTTGATAAGAGTACAAGAAATACAAAATGAGAATCCTTCTGAGCCCACTTTGAGCTTGTTTAACTTGTAATAATAACCTTACACATACTCAGGCAGGAATCCAAAATACAACGCAAAGTCATGCAAGCCTGGATAGGCACATCACACTTTTTGATTTCAGTCCAGTCACACACTTCCCACCCAAATCTGCGAAAGGCTCAGGCTGGCTGGGCATGCAGCTTAGCTCTCCCAAGATGAAGCCCTACCAGCAACTGATAGTTAAAAGAATACTCACTAATTTATCATAAATTCAGAACAAACAGAAAATTTTCCTAGAAAACAAAAAGGTCTCAACGAGCAATTAAAGGCAAAAAGAACTTTGTCAACTAACAAGTTTCAATGGGAAGCTGCTAATAAGATACTTTTCAACATACTTTATAAGCAAAGCACTCCAATGCAAGACATTTTTCAGTGTTTTAGAGGATAAACTCACATTGCACAACATTAGACATAAAAGGATAATTGGACAAACCTTAGCGCCTTTTTTCATATTGCAACCCCGAAGGTAACCATACAGTGTTATGTTTCTGTCACATTTTTTATTTGCGTGCACCTTTTCTGGAGGCGTAACATCTTCAAAACGATCAACCAATACATAAGGATGGGATGAACACCAAGAAGAAGGATGGAATTTTTTAACCGAGATGAACCTTGAAAGATTAAGAATTTCACGTTTTGGATACCTGACCAATGAAAGAAATTGAAACCTGATTATGAAAACTTAAATTGCTAACATTAACTTTCACAACGATAGAGACAATGCAGCAAAATAAATTCAATCAGAGAATGGAAAATAAAAAAATAAAGGCACTTACTTTCCATGTACAAGTCCAGATAAGTAGAATAACTTAGCACCATCATACAATTCTGTCCAAAAGCGATGTTTAAGGTCCTTTTTTGCCTTCTTCAACTTCTTTACATCCTTGAATGTGTCAAGTTTTGTAAGCACGCCCATAACTGTTGGGAATCCATGATTTTGCATAATATTGAGGAACTCAAAAGTTTCCTGAAAGAAAAAAGAAGTGAAAGGCATTAGTACCAACATGCTCATAATCAACCCAAAAAAAAAAAAAAAAAACCTCATCTTTTATCATCCCAGAAATTGGTACTTGGTGAAAGAAACTGACACTTCGGACATTACAGTGAATAATGGATTGATGGAGAAGAAGTAGCTATACGACAACTATTAGAGAATCAAGAACTCAGCACTTTATTACAATAACAATTTTAGATTAGATAAATCATGGGTTGTGCTTATAGCGGTCGTGAATGATGAAAAATTAGTCAACCTAAGAAGGATTTTGAGGAAAATTCTCAAGCAATTAAATTTGTAAACTTTAGTGAAGTTATTTGCAAAATCACACCATAACAACCACCTTAACACCTTAACTGTCATTGTGCTACCTTGAAAGATTGCACCTGTAAGCATCAGGTAACGACGGGCCTTCTAGGCATCAGAATAACACATGTTATACTGATTTTTTGAAAATATGGATGCCTGGCAAAAGATGGGAACCAGGGAGGAATGGATTCTTCATATATGCCCAGTCCACCAACCACAATGACCCTACTCTTTCCTCATTGTGAACAGCTATCTTTCTTTCTTTGTCCACTTTATGACATTACACTATCTTGTCAACATCATCCAAATCTCCTTTTCCATTTCCCTCAAAATTTCTAAGCAACCAAACTCTGGAGAAGAAAAACAACTTGGCCACTTGTCTCATGAAATTGAACTAAAAGCTGGAGTT
Source organism: Annona squamosa (assembly GCA_035584095.1). NCBI lineage: Eukaryota > Viridiplantae > Streptophyta > Magnoliopsida > Magnoliales > Annonaceae > Annona > Annona squamosa. The sequence goes on along the minus strand of JAXCLR010000092.1, from coordinate 10,029,600 downwards.
CTTTCTTCTCTTGATATGCAATTTCTAGACAATTGAATATACCAAGGTGCTTTAAAAAAAATAACAAAAATAAAAAAATCAGATATGCAGAAGACTACACACAATTTCCGAAGGTAAACACCTAAAAGAATGAAAAACAGTCACCAAAATTTTGACTTTCTAATCTATCATAGACTAAAAAGACTACTAACAATAAAGAAGGAAGCAAGGAGCCACTATGAAAAAGATTACAACAATAAGCAAGAGAGAAGGAATAATCAACATGTCGAAGGCTTACCATTTCAAAACCAAAACTGCCATCAATAAGTAGCAGTGCAAGATCAGCACACTTTGCAGCATCAATCATCCCATTAATATCATTCGGGCATTCCACAAACTGTAAGCGCCTTTTCTTACCTAATAAAAGTACAGAGGCAATGGTACGAAGTAACTTTAAGCACATGATCAATATAACAAAGAATTTATGGCAAATGTACACATATATAGGCCCTGGTAGCAAATCTTTAATCAAACAAGGACTGCTCTGCACATTATTTGATTTTTCTTTTCTTCTTCCAAAAAATCATTCCACATTGATTAACATATTTCTGCCAAAAGGAATGCTAAATTTGGTTTTTCAAAGATGAAGGCCGAAGGCAAACCTGACACAACAGTAATTGGACCCCGAACCTCTGGTATATTGTGCTTTGTATAATGCTTTACCAGACACTTAATCAGTAGAGATTTACCCACCTGCAAAGAAAATAAAGCATGGTTTCTTAGTAACTACATTCAAGTTTGTGCAAAGGCAGAGATAAAATCTCAAATTTCATTACTAATCCAAGTAAACGGACCTTTGGAGGTCCCTGCACGACAACAACAAATGGAGCAGGTTCACCAGTTGAACGATCTATCGTTGGCACATGAAGCCTGCGCTGCTCTTTCTCCACAGCTCGGGATTGCAATCGCTTCGCCTTCACCGATGAATTAAATGCAAATGCCTGCCATGAAAAAGGAAGTTCCACATTAAAAATCAGAGCTAACATCCATAAATTTCAATCCACCATGCATACGCCTCTCACATAACTATATGACTTAGATATGCGAGTTTTCTACACATTTTTAAATTTATTTTCCTTCTTTTACCCCTAACCCCAAAACATTTCAGACACGGCTGATTCACAAGAACTGAAGAAAACGTTATGATTATCAATTAACCACAACCAATAACACGAAGCATCCCATTGCATGGATAAAGCATGACAAGCACGCCAGCAGAAATATGGAATTCATACATGATATAGAGGAATTTCATATAAATCATTAGTATACGAATTCGGACATGGTCACAGATGAAAATGAACAGCCAACCTTTGGATTATGCTTTTTCTCGTCGGGAAGAGCTCTCTTCTTCTTATCGGATTTTTCCTTCTTCTTGGCAGATGGACCCGAATGTCGGGTCCTGTGTGACTTGTGAGACTGATCTTGGCCAGCAGACGCACTCGCCATTGTTGCAGACTCCTGCAAAAAACCCAACGAATGAACTGAAGCAATTACGATTCGCGGAAAATATCAAAACATCTTATCATGGATTCCATGTCTCCGTTCAAAGTAACAGGAATGAACAGACGAGATTGGAGTTCGAGCTTTCCTACCTTGTCTATAGCGTTGCAGGTGAGATCTTCGAAGTTCTCTTCTCACCACGCTATGGGCTTACCAGGCTTAGGGTTTGAGTCTAGCGAAAAGGGGGAGGTGACGGTTGATGGTGGCGTATGTCCGGGAAGTACGAAAAACAATAACGCCGGTATTTTACAAATTAGACCCTCTAAATTTGATTTTTTTTTTTTTTATCTTCAAAGTCAATATATTTATCTTTTAAGGGGAATGATCTTTTCAAACCGGCTTTACAGTGGCCTCCGTAAAGCCAGCTCAAAAACTTATTTTTTAAAAA
>JAXCLR010000092.1:10003615-10027570 GCA_035584095.1 Annona squamosa | reverse complement strand
TAGGGCGTGTTTGGTATTCAAGATAAAAACCGCGACGGGTTTTAACAGGGTAAAACCCGTCGCATCACGTTAAGTGCGGGTTTTAAAAACCGCGCCACATGATAAGTGCGGCAATCTCGATACTCCAAGCATGAAAATGCGACCATTCCACGATGAGTTCACTGCTGATGTCGTTTTGAACTGAAGAGAAATACACACTGTTGCTGCCGATGTGCTGAAACCGGATGATACGTATGTGGGGTGAAACAACGGTTTTTTGAGGGCGGTACCTGCGAATGAAAAGTTTTACCAGATTAAACGTGTTTTGGTAAATACCAAACACACCCTTAGAGTAGAAGTTGTCAAATCAATAGAAAATGATGTGATATAATAGGAGTAATTACGAGGAGTAAAGAGAATAAAGTTAAAATAGATAGGTTAGTTGTATGAGTAGTTGTGTTGAAATGATTGAAAAGTAAAGTAGTTTGTGTAAAAAAATGTGAAAAAATAATTAAAAAACAGAGTAATTATGGAGAGTGAAAAGTTTTAGTTGACACTTTTTTATCCTAAACAAACACACCCTCTATAAAAATTTCATCAATTTTTTAATTTTCCTACAATATTTTATACTCTGTAACTTAGTGAACACTTGCACGGGAATTTTGAGGGAAGTCGGACGTCACTACTAACGCTTGAATTGTGCTGTGGAATGTACTGCCACGCGGATGACAAGACTTGAAGCAGGGTCACCACCCATGACGGGTGAAATCCACTCCCACTGGTGGGGAGTTATTGTGAATTAGTGATGACAGAGAACAACTGCTGAAACAAGGAATCCACAAGTGCCCAACAATGTTATATTCCATTAGATCGTTTCTCTCTTTTCTGGCTGGATTTGAAGTGGTGGTCTCTCTCCGTCTCATCGGATGTGGAGTGGTCGGACGTCACTACTAACGCTTGAATTGTGCTGTGTACTGTACTGCCACGCGGATGACAAGACTTGAAGCAGGGTCACCACCCATGACGGGTGAAATCCACTCCCGCTGGCGGGGAGTTATTGTGAATTAGTGATGACAGAGAACGACTGCTGAAACAAGGATTCCACAAGTGCCCAACAATGTTATATTCCATTAGATCGTTTCTCTCTTTTCTGGCTGGATTTGAAGTGGTGGTCTCTCTACGTCTCATCGGATTTGGAGTGGTCGGACGTTACAGAGGCAATGTTGCTGGAGGAGATTTTTGCATATTCTTCCTTGTTTGTCTTCCTAAATTCCACTCGCCTCTTTCTCATCTTTATTAACTAATTCATATTATCATAAAATAAATACAAGAATGCTTCTCCTTTCACGCAAAAGTAGTAACAAGTAAAAAAACACAGAAGAAAAACATTCATTTTCTCTCTTGATCATCTAAGGTTACAATATCAATAAACCATGACAACAATTCAAATATGATTGAAATGAAAAACCCATGTTTGATATTTATTTCTTCGAGGCATTGCAAAAATTTTCATAGCTCCCCAAAGTGATTCATTAGCAAAGAAGGCCATAAACAAATGGTGTGAAATCTTCCATAGAAAAATTAATAATTTGCTATATAAAAAGTTCCCCCGGTTTCGTAGGTCCTTCTCAAAGGATTTCCAAAAAAAAAAAAAAAAAACATGCACCCAAGATTATAAAAATAAAAAAATTCTTTTAACAACTATAAAACATAAAAACTAACCCTCTAATTAAAACAATCACAAAATGCTTGATGAAAAACTCGAATAGACTACAATAAGAAGAAAAAGTCTACTAAGTTGAAGTGTGGTAAAAAAAAAAAAAAAAGGAAGCCTCATGAGCAAATTTTGACCATTGATCTTGATAGGAACCTCAAACTTGAGTAAATTGCACTAATATAGGAGGATCTACTTAGAGGTGACACAGAGTTATTTGATCTCCAGTTTAGAAAGCTAACTTGCTTACCTAGCCTTTTCGACCGCATCTTCCGCAGCTAGTTGATGATGTCATCCAAGACAACAGGATCAATCACCTGCTCTTGTGTGGCCATTAGTCTCTCCAGAAATCCAAGGCAAAGTGCCCGCAGTTGAGAAGGAAAATGAGAGTTGTTCTTCTCTTTTTCTCTGTGCTTTCTTCTTCATTATTATTTCAACGACTGAGGAGAAGTGTTTTTACGAGTGTACCATAGGCATAGTGTTAACATACATGACACTTTTCAATAGTGATAGGTATTCAAGTCTCTTCCTTTGGTTAGAAGTTTTATATAATAGTCCTCCCATACACGGTTTTGCAATTTCCTCCAAGATGGGGATTTAGAGAAAATTTTTCCTCCATGGTGGTGAGCGGCTGAGCGCGTGAATATACTTAAGTGTAATATCAAGATGTCACGTTGTATACAAATATCAAAAAAAGGAGAAGCATTTTTATATTTGTTTTATTAATAATAAATATCTATTACACATATTAAAAATAAAAAATAAAAATCTATTACAATATCATCTCTGGAGTGTTCAACATCTTGGTTAAAATTTTCTTACAAGAACATCTCTACCAATATTTTAAATTCTTCTTACAATAGCTCATGTTGTCGTTGTGTTTCAAACTCCCATTGGGATCAAGACTAGAATGAGAGTTACCATTGGGTTGCTACCCTGGTGGGCCATGTATATGTATTTGAAAACCCTGAACTTATTGTCTCTTCACTTGTCGTCTCCCATCATCATTGCAACTTTGTCATTGTTTGTCATCGTTTCTACCATTCTTTTCTGCTGCCATTGCCGAATCTCCTTCTCTACCTCTGTCAATTCCCTTTCTCTAATGTCTTTGACTCTCCTTCTCTTCATTCTCCACCTCTACTGTTTGTCTCTGCTAGCATTGCTTGATCTCCTTCGCTGCCTCTACTGATAGCGTAAATATCTCAAAGTGTTATCTTTGTCATTCTCCTTCTTCACTATCTACCGCTTTCCTTATTTGGTACCACGGAATCTCCTTCCCCACCTTTGTCATTTGTCTTTGTTAACGTCGCCAAATCTCCATATTTGGTGTTGCCTCTGTCTCCGATAGCTTGTCTTTGTTGTCGAGAGTCATTTCCCCCTTTTCTGTTTCGATTTTCTTTCCTATTTTTCAATATTTGTTTGAGTTTTATTATTCGTTAACGTTTTCTAAAGCAATTTTCGATAACTAGAGTAAGCAGCAATTTCCGACAGCTATGAGTAGATAACTACTATGAGTTGATAACAATATCCAACTTTTAAATGCTAAACTATGAATGATTTGTTACTGTGAATGACAAACTATGGATGGTTTATTGTTGCGAAAATCCATTATGTTCGAATTTTGATTACTTATTATTAGAATTGTTTTTAAGAATTATATTGAATATGATAGAAGATAAGAACGTGAATCTTAACTCATAAGAAATTCAAGAAGATCAACTCATAATATTAAATAAATATTCATATTTTTTATGCAATAATGTTTTATTTTAACCAATTACTAATAGGTTGTAGCATATAATTTTTAAATTTAAAATAGATATAATGTTATACTTGGGGTGTGTTGGGGAATCGATAAAACTTTTGATGAAAAGTTATAAAGATGAAAAGTTGTCAAATAATATGATATAATAGGAGTAATGATGAGGAATAAATAAGATAAAGTTAAAATAGATAGGTTTGTTCTGTTAGTAGTTGTATAGAAATGATTGAAAAATAGGATTGTTATATAGAAAAATGTGAACAAATGATTAAAAAATAAGGTAGTTATAGAGAGTGAAAAGTTTTAGATTGAAAAATTTTAACTTGACAACTTTTTGTTGTTAACAAACATACCCTTAATAAGTTCATAAATTATTAAAATCATCTTATTTGATATGCGTTTTTTATTCAACCTTTGTTTTCGTCTCGACTGAAGTTTATTTTAAGACTTATTATAAAACAGAGACTTAGTATAAAAATAAAGGTTAATTTTAAATATACTCATAACCTTTGCCTTAGTTATAAATATACCTATTAAATATGAAATTTTTTATATATGACCGTTAAGAACGCACTAAATATCGAATATGCCTCAGCCATGGCAAATCAGCGGCGTGCTAAGGTACGCATTCATCCAACGCCCCGTCTTCCATGTTAATGTCTATTTGCCGGCGGCAGTAATAGGCGATTGGCAGATCCAGATGTCGCTCCCTCCAAACCGCAGGCACAAAAAGCAGCAATCATCTCCTCTTCAATCGGTGCACTTCCGTCTTCAAAGCAATTATGCATGCAGCTTCAACCTCAACCATCTAGGCAGCTGCTTCAAATTCGATTCTCACAAAAAAAAAAAAAAAAAAAAAAAAAAGATCGATGCACCTGTGAAATTTCCACAATGTGCTGACGTGAATATCCTTTGCTAAGCCATCCATCAGCAATTCACGCAACTGAGCAATTTGAAGCCGTAATCCTGCAACGAAGCCAGGACCATGGGCTGGGGGAGCAAAATATACATTTTGGAATGTTCATGAAATTTTGATATTTAAGTTTTTGATTATATTTTATTATAAAATTTTAAAAAAATGTAAAATGTTGAAATTCAGTTAATTTTATCAAATAATATTTAAATATATATTTAAGATTTCAAAGATCAAATAAGAAGTATTGAGATCTTATATTTCATCCTATTAATATTCTTCTTTGCCCTTTACCTATCTTTTCTTTTTCTTTAAACGAAAAGCTACATGAAATAAAATTTATTCTAAATAAAATATAAATAACAATTGAAATCTGTTTAAATAAGAATGAGAAATACATATAATAATGAAAATTAATTTACTATAATTACATAAAATAAATAAAGAAACTACTAAATTATTAGTCTAATGCACCTGAAAATTATCAAAAAAGCTTAGAGCATCTACTAATTGGGTACGTTTATAAGTTATCAACTTGTTTTTTCAATTATCAAGTTTAATTATTTCATATAACTTTAAATTAGTTTCCTTTTGACATATTTAGAGACAAATTATTAACCTTTTTATTAAATAAGTATACAATAGGAGTGTTGTAAATTTTGAAATAGGTCAATCAAAAATGTCACTGGTATAAGTGATTCCATCTCATACTCGTTTCTTTTAAGTTGTGTATATTCATCCAGCAACGCACGCTAATGATTTGCAGATGATAGGGAAAAATATTTTTATTTTTATACCTGTGTAGGCTTTAACTAGGTCGATCATCTTGTGAACTTGGATAATTCTTAAATTTATTTGATATTTTAATTTTGAAAATGAAAGAAAAAAGAATGAATAAATTCAATCCCTTTCGTTTTGACTCTTTTTCAAATAATAAAAATTTAATAGAGTCGTCAAATTTCACTGATGAAAGCTCTAGGTAGAGCTCATAATGTATAAAAAATTTTAGAAAATAAAAAAATATTTTTTACAATCACCCGTAAATCACCCACCGGAGTTACGGTTAAACTAATAGGAATCAAACCCAAAATCTTACAAGGAGTTTGGAAACGCACATAAGTAGGAAACCACTTTCTCACTTATTGACTGCACTCTTTTTTTTTTAAAAAAAAAATAGCTTAACAATCTACCTTACTTTTTAAATTTTATTCGTATATTTTAATTATTTTGATACACCTAACCAAAATTGTTAGTGCCGGATATCCAAAGAATTTTTTATTTTTTATAGATGCCAAGGTGTCATACAAATTTGTATTCAGTGAAATTTGATAATTTTTTAAGGCTAGTTATATCCATACCTGTTTTCGTTAATTTTAAAAAACAAAATAAAATATTAAACAATTCAAAAATTGTTAAATTTCAAGGAGAGTAAGATCGGCGTGATGCACAGACTTATAAAATGTGTGTTTGGTAATGAATAAAACTTTGGGTGAAAAGTTTTGAAGAATAAAAGTTATCAAAATGATGTAATATAATAGGAGTAATGATGAATAGTAAAGCGGATAAAATTAAAATAGATAGGTTAGTTGTATGAATAGCTGTATAGAAATGATTAAAAAATAGGGTAATTGTACAGGAAAATATGAAAAAATAATTAAAAAATATGATAATTTTGAAGAACGAAACTCAACATGTTTTATTAATTGCCAAACATGCCCAAAAAATAAAAAAATATTTTTCTACTCATACGGAGGGAGCTGAGAAAAAAGAATTTACTACATAAGAGTAGACGCATTTTCTACTCATATGGAGGGAGCAGAGAAAAAAGAATTTACTGCGGGTGTGTTTGGGAAGTTGTAAAACTTTTGATGAAAAATTTTGTATGTAAAAGTTGTCAAATCAGTAGAAAATGATGTGATATTGTAGGGGTAATGATGAGGAATAAAGAGAATAAATTTAAAATAAATAGGTTAGTTGTATGAGTAGTTGTGTAGAAATGATTGAAAAGTAGGGTTATTGTATAGAAATATGTGTAAAAAATAATAATAAAAAAAGTAGTTATGAAGAGTGAAAAGTTTTAGATTGAAAAGTTTTAACTTGGACAACTTTTTAAGGGTGTGTTTGGTTGGAGGTAAAACTTTTGATGAAAAGTTTTTGGAATAGAAGTTGTCAAATTGATAGAAAATGATGTGATATAATAGGAATAATGATGAGGAGTAAAGAGAATAAAGTTAAAATAGATAGGTAAGTTGTATAGGTAGTTGTGTAAAAATGATTGAAAAATAGGGTAGTTTGTATAGAAAAATGTAAAAAAATAATTAAAAAATAAAGTAATTACGGAGAATAAAAAATTTTGGATTAAAAAATTTTAGTTGATATATTTTGGCCTCAAACAAACACACCCTAAATTGACAAACACACCCTGAATAAGAGTAGACGCGTGAAACTGGTTGCATCAGAAATGACGCCTCATAGGAATTGGCATCTGGACAAAGACTTGGATGGGCCCATCCCAATGCAGTGGCGACAATAATTGCATGATTGCATAAGGACGAGGAGAAGCAATTGCCATCAGCATCACCGTATCACTTTTATAATAATAATAATATAATAATAATACTTTTAAAAAATCACCTAATCACGTCGTCAGTCAGAGAAGTCCAAAGATTAACTGAGCAAATGAACATGATTTGGTGATGGAATCATGAGTCCGAATAAACCTGTGGCATGATGCACAGATTTATGAAAAAATTAAAAAATATTTTTCTACCCATATCACCTTATCACTCTTATAAAAAATAAAAAAATATTTTTCTACCCATATCAACCATGAACCACGACACCTTATCACCTTATCACCTTATCACTGTTATAAATCTGTGGCATGATGTCACAGATTTATAAAAAAAAATTTTAAAAATATTTTTCTAACACATATCGAGGGAGCTGGAAAAAAAAAATTACTGCATAAGAGTAGACGCGTGAAACTGGTTGCATCAGAAATGATGTCTTATAGGAATTAGCTGCTGGACAAAGACTTGGATGGGCCCATTCCCAAAACAGTGGCGACAGCAGTTGCGTGATTGCATAAAGACGAGGAAGACGCAAATGCCATCAACATCACCGCATCACTCTTATAATAATAATAATAATAATAATTTGAAAAATCGCCTTATCACGTCGTCAGCCAGAGAAGTCCAAAGATGAACTGAACACGACAACACGAACATGATTTGGTGACGGAACCATGAGTCCGAATCCGATAATCACGCCACGCCACACTCCACATGGCTCTGGCAATCGCGAATTGTCGCGGCACAACTCGTCTCTGCGTCTGGAACTCATAATCCTTATGTGGTGTGACCAGGGGTGATGATGTGTTTGGCGAATTTTAAAGTCTCATCCGTATTCACTCCCTGCGGGGATGTGAAGGCTGCCGGCTGCAGTTGGTTCTCTTAGGGGAAGAGGAAAAGAGAGAGGAGATCGCAGAAGAAATTAGGCAATGCATAGGAAGGTGGCGATGACAGGTGTATCACATGATCGCAGCCATTCGTCATCATGGATTTGCACTATTTTGACGCAGGCTGCCCTCTGCGCCGCTATGTATGTGGCTTTTCACGTGGCCGCACCACTGAAAGACAATCAAGAGTTCAGAGACGCTGCCGTCGTAAGAGATGGTGGAGCTCTTGATCTTCACTTCCTAAGTGTCTGTGGAGGTCGAATGCCACGAAAGCAGCAGACCCATCTCCTCAGACTGGTCTCTCTCTCTCTCTCTCATTCATTGAACTTTGGGTGTTCTTATAGATTTTCATCGTTTTTGTTCTTTTGGATCATGATGCTGTCCGTAGGCTCTCCCTGCCTTGCGAACTTCACTTCCATTAGATCCAGCTTCATCTGAGATAGTTTATTCGATGAAAACAATATCTGATGCAGTTATTCGAAAAGATGTGAACAAATGATTGGTTAATTAGACAATTAAAATGGCGAACGCATAGGATGAAGTAGGAAGATGTAAAAGTAAATGTCTGAATGGGGAAAATTGGAAAAAAAATTTACAAAGTGAGAAAATGATATGATATGAAAGTCGTAAGGATGAGGAGTGAAGAGAATAAATGAGAATAATAAGGTTGTCAGGTGTTAAAATGAGATTGTTTTAGAAATGAGAAAAGTTTTTTCGGCTCTCGAATAGGCCCTTAGTGATTCGGGTTCTCTGTTTTCTCCATGGCTTTGTATTTACCCGTTAGTGAATGGGTTTCCTGTAGTAGCTCTCTCCTGTAGCTATCTGCAGCTTACGCATGGACAACACACTCAAAAGGGCGCGCCATCTTGATTGCTATTTCACTCTAGCTGTTTTCTGCTAATTCTGATCCTCCAAGTTGGCATCTCGTTCATATGACATGTGCATTATGTACAGAATCAAAACAGCCTCAAGCTTTTATTATGATGATAAAATTCTCCACCGATTAAAGCCGGGGCAGTGGCATGTCAGTAGGCTAAGCTGCAGGTGATTGGTTGGGGCGCATGCAGTTAATTCTTTGGTTGTCCTGGAAATGTTCTTGAAAGTTTGTCTGTTTCAATACATCTTATATCAACATCGATCAACACTCAACAGCGATGTTGATATTGTTTGTATTTACAGTTTGAAGGCTCTGGACAATTATAACCCATAAGTTTTAAAAGTTAAAAACCCATACCAATTGGTTAATCTTAGTGTCAAGATGGATTGCGAGATCTGGAGTTTCAAAGTGCGGATTAATTAAAAGGTCAAGGCTGTCTGAATTTATCCCATGATTATAATTTCTAAATCTATTTGATTTTCCTGCAAGCTCATTATTATCTTCTTGTTTATTCGTAACTTGAGTTTCTAGATAGAATTCATTTCTCTTCCAGTCCCATCAATCTTTCCCTTCATTTTTCATTTTGGATAACTGGGTCTGGAAACTTTGGTCGCTGATGCAGATGGACCAAGTTGCAAAAGCCTACAAGGTACTGTTTGTTGTGAATGTCAGCGAACTTGGGGAGGATGATCCACTCATTGCAAATGTAAAATCTTCACAGACAGTCCTGTTAGTGCTTCCTCTTTCAGATTTAGGTTTGAATGGACAGAGAAACAGATTGAAAGCTGTAGTTAAAGTGTGAAGAACTGTTATTTTGCAGGGCCCTTTGAATTTCCAGTCACTTAGGGTTCCCTGGTATGTAATCCTTTCTCAGAATAGAAAAAAAGGCATCCTTATTTACGGCATTTTTGTTTTTCTCCAAAATCATATTTCACGAAAAGTTCTTATGGTAAGCTAAAAAAAAGTTCAAGGCTGCTTGATTTATTAAGATATCATCAGATCTGAAAGTGACACTTATTGTAGGTATGCTACAATGAGTAGTGAAAAGCAAGGAATGGGATACTTTCTGAAGCGGGTTTCAGTGCTACATCATCGAACCTTAGATATCATTGTCTTGGATACAGGTTCTCTACATGTATGAGACCCTGAATTTTCTTGTTGACTTCCACGATTCAGTAACAAGCTCCATCTAATTCTGATTTAAATGATAAAGCATCATTCATAAAATCGCCTTTTAATGTATTTTTAAGGCATTGAAAGTGTCAAAAAAAATTTTAAAAAAATTTTATTGGCAGTTCACTTCAATGTTAAATTGCCTTTTTGTGTCGATGTGGCTGACTGTAGTTCACTGAATAGTTAGGATTAGCACAGAATGATGATGGTGACAATAAGCTATCAAAGGAGTTTCCTCTGGTTTTCATTGTCTCCACAACCTCTCACAACATTAATATTGTGCAGTAGAACTAGAAATACCAGTTCCAGCAGGTGACGTTGATTCTTGAAGGTGCATGAATGATTTTTCTGGTTTTGCTTCAATTAAACTAGGCAGCCATGGCACGGTCGATTTTTTAAACGTTATTTTATATTTTAAAATTTTTCATTAAAGTTCCTGTTAAAAGCAACGTCTTTGGTAAATTTTCTAAATAATGTTCCTGTTAAAGGCAATAGATCTTTGCTAAAATCAAAAATATCTTTTTCTTGGACCACCAATATATCCTTAGCTACAGATATGGTGAATGGGGATCCTAATTATCGGAAGATTTCATTCACTGGTGATCCAGCATCCTTCTTGCTAATTATCTTTTCATATTTTTTAATTCTTTTTTTCTGATTGTCTTCATCGCCTCCATCTCCACTGCTGATGGTATGACTGCAATACCATGTCCGCAATATTCTCTGGAGTGCATATCCTATGTCTCCTGCGTGATTGTAACAGAATATTTTCTGAGTATTTCTACTGTTTATAAGTATATATACTGGTGATTTGTAGCATTCATGCATGTATTCATTCTTCTTATCTTGGTGTTTTTATTCTTTTCAGGATTTCTTTGTCAGTGAAAACACATCTGACATAGAAAATGACCAATTAAATTGGCTGATGATGACGTTGGCAGCAAGTGATAGTGAATGGTCTGTTCCTGAATAACTTCATTGTTGCTTTGACTTGTAAATGAGTTATTCAGAGTACTTTGCGATAGCTGTCTCAGTCATTTGTCAGCACTGATGATTCCTATTTCCTAGTTTGTTCATAAGTCATCCTTGCCAAGAGCATAACCAAGTACAACAACATAATGAAGACGAACAAATATCAAGCGGTAGAACTGTCGAAGCGGGCTTGTATTATATGGTTCTTTCATTCATTGTTCTTCCATTAAAAATTGAGAGCATTAACTTCTAGCCATCGTATATACATATCAATGAACTTTGTCACCCGTATTTATGTACAGATGAGATCATGCCACTTGGTTGTCATACAATATAGCTAATAAAGTTCTACAAAATTTCACACGCGACCGCATACTCTAGACTTGAAAAATTCCAAAATCGTGTAGGTGTCTCATTACTTAACCTTTCCATTCTCTGTGACAATGCGAAGCATTGAACACGAAAAAGACATTCACAAAATCCTTTGCACCGTAATCAACCACGAAAAAGACATTCACAAAATCCTTTACACCGTAATCAACCGCAGGTTTGGCGAAGTCCTTCATTTTAGGCCAAGTAGAATATTCATTGATGATGATAATCACGCGAAAAGTACCAAATTGCAGCTCTGTAGTTTCTTTACTTGCCAACCGTTTGAAAATCGTGACTCGTCTCTTTTATTTTGATATTGTGGTGGTTTAGGAAACCTTTTTTGCGGCAACGTTGATTACAATTGAATGATTTCCTTCCCATCATCATCATGAATACCTTTCTTGCCGCTCATTACTGTCAATCACCTGGTGGTTTTTGCCTACCTATTTTTTTCACCTTTTTGGACTTATTTGTTAACATCAATCTTGCATCACATCTGAAGGCATTGACCAACAATGGATTTTTTTGAACTCACATTGGAAAGTTACATCCATTCATAGCTCATGGTTCTCTTTATTGAAGTATTGCTACTTGCTACATTCGAACAATGAGTTGAGTCCTCTGCAAGTCTTCAACATTAATTGTACTTCATGCATATTCAGTCAATATTTGAATTCCTCAGTGAGATTCGTAGAAACTTGCTATTTCTGTGGAGGCTGTGAGCCAACTTTCTTTTCACTTCACTTGAACCAGGCGAATAGTTGTTGGATTTCATCCACTCATTGCTTGTGAAGAGGCAAAGAATGAGACAGTTACAAAAAAGGTCTACCAGTCCCTTCGTCAGATTTTCTTGAGGTACCAAGTGGTAAGATGATTATCAAAAGAATGTGAAGGAGTTTCAAAGTTTTCTTCCTAGATGTTGAAAAAACAGCTATTATCTCAATCAATAGAGGTAGCGCTTATACAAGGAACCTAATTTGTGTGTTTTCCTTCAGAATGCCTATGTGAGCAAGCGGGGTTGCGCTGGCCATTATACCAAGCATGGGGGTATTGCTTACATAGGGAACCCTAGTCATACCAGTGAAAACCACCGAAGCTCCTTACCTGATGGAAATTCTATTTTGCCAGGGTGGGTTTTGCAACTGTTGCTATGTGTATGTATGTTTGCATGCATATATCTTAAGAGTAGAATTTTAATGGAATGCTGCCTTTCTTGTTGTCAGAGATGTGCATAATGCACTCCTGCTGCTCCACAGAGTCAGCTCCCTAGAGTTTGTGAGTACTTGTCCCTTGTTATTGGATGTTATGTTTGGTCGTCTTGACATCTTGTGATTTCAGCAGCTAAGAAATGTGCTTGCACCAATTTGCAAGAGAGAAACCGCTGTTAGATAATTCTCCAAGAGGGAAAAACAGTAATTCTGCAAAGCCAGCTTAATTGTTGTCTTTCCGTGCTACAGAAGCCACATTTGTTTCTGTCCTATTTAATGTTTAAATACTCAAAGGTTCATATGGAGGTCAGAATTCTTCAGTCCCGAGACGAGCCATGATTCATCCAGATTGGGCCAACTACTCCTTCATGGTGCTGAATTGTTCTGGGTATTGGCTGAGTTTTCAATCTATAGTTGAGTTAGTTCTCAGAAGAAAGAACAGGAAAACAGACAAAGTGAACGAATAAAAAATGAGTAGCAATTGGAATTCAGGTGTACCCAAATGGGATCTTAGAAATATTTTCAACCTGACTTAGACGATATCTTGCTATGGCAGGCTTCCTATTTCCTCAACTCAGGTGGAAAAGTGATTTTCAAGTCTACACTTCGTCAGAGAGGAATAGACGTCATGTGAATTAAAGCAGCCTATTTGTTTTTTTAATGTATCGTCACTGTTTCACCTTACCAAAATCCAAATTATATTATTAGATGGTCGACTATCAACATTCATGCAGTTGCTCCATTCGCACAAGGTTTTAATGGATGGCAAGGTTTCATTTACCTTGAGATATACACGTGGTATGCATACATATGTTTCTGCCGAAACATTATTATAGGTGTGTTTCAAACCATGCAAACCATGCAAAATTCTTGAATTGAATCTATATCCTCAAGACAAATTTTCAATTCTCAATTCAGCTTTTTTCAATTTTCAATACAACTTGTATTCCCTATACACATCATTACATTCTTACATTCTTATCCTAGATACATATTCGATCCAACAATCTTGTATAGTTACAGAAATCATTCTACCTATTTGGTCCAGCAATGATTTACGACAAAAGGATACTTTTGCAGGGAGTTTTCCAATGGTCCATCAAAAATATCCCCGTCCTAAATCTCATACTTCTGGTTTCATTGTTCTGCCCCTACACAAATAACTAGAAGTTGGCTAATTTGACTTGGATTGTTTATTATCCATCACATGCATGCCCATTGAAACCATATAACAAAACACGATCGAGTTCAACGAAAACAAATACAAAAGAAGTCTACACCCAACCTTTATTTTTCATCCACAACATAAAAAATGCCACAATTCCAAGAGCTTTGAACATCACCACTAAATCATACACACGAAAACAATATGCAACAAAAACAGGTACAGACACTCGACGTATATGGTTTACAGAGGAAAACCTAGATGGGTACAAATATCAACACACCAAGTCAATTTATTTAGAGAGGGGGAGAACTCTTTACAAAGGGTGGTGGAAGCAGCATTCTATTTTCCAAATATCGACTTGATCCACCAAATGCCTTTGGTGTCCTTGGGACCTTCATCCTCAGGGGGAGGATCTGTTTGGGTTGTTTTGTTTAGCTTCTTGATATCATAGCCCTCTTCTGTGGCCTTTTCAAGCAGCTGGTTGTATATCTCTTCATCCAGACGATTTTGCCTGCATAAAATCTGAGCCCGAAAAATGTAAGAAGAAAAACTGGAAAGAAGTACTTGGATATTATGATTAGTAGTAGCGATGACGAACCCTGGAAACCATACGGCAATACTTAGGATCTTAAAGTGGTTTTGAATCTTGGATAATTTCCTACTTAAAAGGTGCAAGAACCAAAACTTGTCTCGAGAAGTGGCCAAATCAGCTCATAACTCGATGAATTCGAAGCTTACTTCCTCAACTCTGGTCAACAAACATGAGTTAGTCCAGTCTTCAGAAGATTGACTTATTTACTCAGGACCATGGGGTCACCCTTACGAATCGGGTGAACTGCTTCGCCAACAGCGCCTATACTAGAAGTAAAACATGGCCATCTTTTGATTCTTTTCAATCCACTCCCATCCATTTTTTTCTCCTACGTATGCATGTCAAATGTCCATTTAATTATAAATTGAATTCTTTCACACAAGTTGTAATCCACATATTCATCTAGAACTCGTCTTTTCTATACATATAAAGAAAATTCCCACCCAGCAGACTATAACCAGCTCAAATTTCTGGGCGAGGGCGAATTCTTTCACTGGCCTCGGATCTAGTGCAGAATTTTCTATACTCTGAGACGGATACTTGTTAGCAACAGGATACCATAGATGACACAAACACATATGTAACCCACAAATACAAAAAGGAGATGAGAAGAGGACATACCCAAAGGTACTTCCTGCTAGGCTCTCCAACCAAAACATACTGATAATCCTCATCAATGAACAGCACCCAATAATTCCCAACCACAGGAATGATGGGCAAGAAAGGTGGCACATAGAATTTCACTTTGAGCTTAGCCTCTTCACTGTTGGGGTCGGCTTTATAAGCTGTCCCTTCAATGGAACTCCTCTTCCCATCACTCCATGTCTCATTCAGCACATGCACAGTCCCATCGTCATTTAGCCGGTATGTAGCCCTTGTGTTGATGCCATTCTTCGGTTGAAACCTCGATGGCATGGATGCTATCTCATACCAACGCCCCATGTACTTACCCAAGTCTAACCCCTTCACCACTTCCATCTCTTTCTTGCTAGCCATTTTCCCTTTTTCTTTTCTCCCTCTTCTCAGCTTCTCTGATCAATGGAAGGATGCTCGCGCTGCAAGGGATCAAGAGAGATTTTGCCGGGGTTTTAGAGGGGATATGGTGTTGATCGAGTGAGGTTCTTAAATGGTGGTGATTGATGTAGGATGCGACATCCCGGCCAGATTGTGGGCCCTTTCTGTTTTCGGGAACAAGAGGGGCTTGGTTTTTCTGATCGCTGTGGGACTTGGACGGTCAAGATTGACAGTGGAACACTCGGAAAAGGAAAACGGTTGTAAACTTGCCCGGAGAGGCATACAGGCAAGGAAAGATAGGGTTTTGGTCTTGACACGCGGAGCGTTGAAGGCCATAGGATCTGGCGATTACTTCGCGTGCAAGTTCACGCCGTTGCCACGAGTATCCAGGCACGAATGCCCGCTGTTGGATTCCGGAAGCGTCTCACCACATCAAATTTCTGTTTTTAGTTTTATTTTCGTTTTGTGATTTCCACTCTAGATTTTTATGGAACCGCGGTTGAGGATAAGGACGCAAATGCAAGAACTGTGGTTTATCTTTTATCTTTTTTTATTTTTTTCCCGATTATGTCTGGAGCGTCGTGCTCGACAGCCATGCGTCGTTGGGGTGCAACTTGGCCTGGTTGACTTTAAACCCAATGTTCAATACTATTTAAATTTGATTTGTTCCTACCTCCAGCTCGAAGAATTCAAAACCGATAAAATTAATTTATAAATATAATAAAGCTAGAGTTTAAGTGAACTTAAGCTCAATTTTTCATTTTATGTTTATTATAAAAAATGTTATATACGTAATATTTAAGTACTTTTTTTTTATATTTTGCACATTTATGTTATTTACATTTATATTTGAATACATGTTTAACATATTGTAATTATATTATAAATAAAATTTATTATTTTTATTTATATTTATCTTTTATTTCTATCATTTATTTTTACATCCGTTAATTTTATTTCTTTATCTTATTTTTATGTTAAATTTTTCTAGAAAAATTCTTTATACTGCCATTAATTTTATTTCTTTATCTTATTTTTATGTTAAATTTTTTCTAGAATATTTTTTATATTGCTATTTTCTAAAAAATTTTGTAGTTTCACTATATATTATTATGTTTGTTTCTATGATTTGTTGTTATTATATATTTATATGAAATTCTAAAATTATTACTCTTATTAGCATAAATTTCAACCTAAATCTAATTTTTTAAAAATAGAGTTAGGATTTAAATTTTACAAATACGGTTAGACTTGTAGTTAGGATTAATATTTTATAAATAAAGTTAGAGTTAAGATTGAGATGAATCCGAGTTTCATGAGCCCAAGTTGCACCCTTAATGCATCCAAAGAATTCGATACCCAAATCAAGGGTATACAAGCTCATGCGTGAAACCAACTACGTTGAGGCAAGTTCATGGGTGTCATCTATCTTTATTATCTAGAGTTTCATAAAAAAAAAATTTTTCTTTTTTGATTTTGACTTTTGGAAAAGGATTTGGGGTACTAATAAAGTGATAAAAGTTTTGATTAAAAAGTTTTTAATGTAAAGTTTTTTTAAAATAAAAAATAATGTAATATAAGAATAGTGATGATGAGTAATTACAATAAAGTTAAAATAGATAGTTTAGTTGTATAAATAATTGTATAAAAATGATTGAAAATAAAATAATTGTACATAAAGATGTGAAGAAACAAATTAAAAATAAAATGATTATGAAAAATGAAAAGTTGTTGATCCAAAAGTTTTTGATGGAATAAATACATCCTTTCTCTTATCTAAGACAAATGATACTCTTAGTTTGGACTAAATAAATGTCTCGTTTAGCTCAAATCAAAAAATTTATTTACAATAACTTTTTAAATTTTTTCCACACACTTCTTTATTTAAGTGTATTTAATATATAAATCAACTTTTATAATTTTTGAATGTGTATTTTTTTGAGTTTTTAAACTTTAAATAATCTAGAATAATATTTTTATGTGGATAAGTGATTGTTTAAATTACGATCATACTTCAATACATTTATGAATAGATATAGTATAAATATTCTTCACAATTCACGGTTAATTATACATATTTTAAAGCAAATATGATCCGATGAATACTTAAATTGACGTTTTTTGGTATCATTGTAAAAATCATGTTAAATACTTTGATTAATGTAATTTTAATTTCATCATCCATGTGAGTAAATTTCATCAATGCAATGTAGTGCGTTCTAGTATATCTCATTTTTTAATTTTTTTTTATAATAGGAAGCACTCTATCCTTATTCCCTTTCAACGTGAAAAGGGTTAGGGATTGAGTAATCCATACAAATCATTGTCGAAAAATTGTCTATACAGATTTTTCCAAATATAGCTTGGGGGTTGCTCACCAAGTCTGGTGATCCAAAAAAGAAACAGAAACCAAGTCGGCGAAAGAATGAGCAACTGCATTTCCTTGTTGTAATACATAATGAACTGAAAAAAAGGCATTCACATTGAGAATGGATATGATCTCTGCAATGATAAAACTTACCGGGAAGCTAATGGGGTCAACGTTGGATAAATAGTTGCAAAGAATGAGAGAGTCCGTTTCGATCTGAGCTTGTCTAACATTAAGCTGGAGAGCCCACCTAAGTCCCGAAAGGAAAGCAATAACTTCCATAAGTAGCGGCTTTAACATACCAAACCATCTTCACCCTTTGGCTGCAACAAAGTAACCATGTGAGTCTCTAATAACAGCTACACAACCAAAAGCCTCCTCATCCCCCTGTCTTCGGGCATCAACATTTGTTTTGAAGACCCCTGACAGCGGTTTGATCCAGCGGGGCACAAGGAACTTGTCCAAAACTCCTGCCTAAGCGAGGATTTTAGCATTCCTATGCTGGTCAAGAAAATCTACACAGCAAGCCAAAATATCGGTGAACTTTAATTGAGTACCCTCCTCTCTAAGCTTGTTCTATAAATGTCATACCTACCAACAGTTCAAAATGAAAAAAACAAGGTCCTCAAACATGTTCTCACACACTAAAGTTTCCAAAATCTCCTGAACTGTTACCCCTTGAGAGGCCATCCTCGCTGCTTTCCTACATACCCCTTCCGTTGTTGTATGGTTCAGGAAAAGATGATTCGCATCCTCAGTATCATTCTTGCATAACACATAACACGGGTCCACCGCAATGCCCCTATAAATCAGATTCTGCAAAGTAAGAAAGACATTTTTGAGAAGTTTCTATCTAAAAATTATGACTTTGCTTGGAAGTTTCGTCCGCCATATTGCCTTATAACTCCCAGAGAGGGACAGGTTGTCATCAGCTAAGCACAAGAGTCTATATGCCGATTTAACTGTGTAGTATCCATTTAGTTCATGTTTCCAAAACACACTGTCCTCCTCATTCCTTTGGTGGAGGGGAATTAAGTATATCTCATTTTTAATTATTATTTTTATCATAATAAATATCATTATTTCTTTTCCTTTTTATTTTTCCTTCTTTTTTTACCTTTTTCTATTTCCAAATAAAAGTATTTTTAAATTAAAAATTATTAGATTTTAAATTAAGTTATTTTTAAAAATTCTACATATATCTAATTTTTAGAGTTGAGCTATCGTAGATCACATAAGGGAAAAACTCTTCCAGCGCTTCTCTCCGATTACAAAACTTGAACCTCAGAGGTTATGTAAGAAGAATCACTTTCTTACTGTATATTATAAATGTCTTACAAAAAAATACTAAATATATTCATATAGGGTTAATAATAATCATCATCATATATTTATATAGGCTTAATAGTTTTAGATTATTTTGGATTATTTCATTTTATCTTTTCTTATTTTACTATTTATTCTCATATTTATTACTATTTATATACTGAAAATTTTAACTGTTTTCATCATCTATACATTTGCTATCCTATTTCATATATCTGACTTCTATTCGATTAGTTATAAAACCATTAGTTTCTAGAATATCTTCCTAATTTAATTTCAAGTGTACTCCTCTTATGCCATCTTTTAAAATGATATCATTTATAAAAATTACACGTATCATTTATAAATAATATGCACCAAAGCTGGAAACTTCGTCAATCACTAAATCTACAAATAAGGCATTAAAGTTGAGCCTTGACGGAAACAAATTAAATTAGAAAAATTCTTTTTATTTCTACTCATGGTCCTCATATATATTTATATAGCTTGAGTAATTACTAATAAGCAAAGAATATTTTCATGTTCACGTAAATTAATAAATTACCCCCGTCGCTTCATTTGTCACAGGGATGTCTCGATCGTCTGGTGATGCGCCAGCTGACCAAACTGCCGATGTCATGGCTAATTATGCGGTTCGTCAATGATTCCAATATTTTAGCTGTCCTACGACATGAAACCAATATTTTCACAATAATTGCCAGTTGAAACCAACCAAAAGCACGTACGACAACACCTTTCATTCTCTAATATTCCTACAACATCTAAGAAACCAAGATGAATTTTCGGTTGTATAAAATAACTAATTATTTCTCGAATGGCAACCAGGCAGCTAAAATGCAGGCAGGGGTTTGAGTGGCGGCGTTGTCGCTCATTCATATTTAATGGGAGCCTACGCTGAGAATATATTAGTTGTTTTCCTCTTCCTAAAAATAGAAAAATCATTAGAATTTTAAATGAAAAATTATAAAAATTCTCAAAACTTGATTTAATACATTTTGATATAAATAAAAATACATACCTATAGCACCTGGCCAATTGGATTCTTGCCACAATCGGCCAACCTATGGGCTTAAAAATGAAATGAGAAATAAAATTAAAACGCAAATAAATGGAAAATAGATATAGTGCAAATACAAAAATTAAACTTATGCATGACCATATAATATCTAAAAGGAAAATAGTGTAGAAAAGGGGTTCAACATTAAAAATATTAATAAAGAGAAAATGTATATATATGGGGTTAAAGAAAGGAGATGCGGACGTTAAGTTTTTTAAATGATGCAAACCATTAAAGATTTTTTATATGATGCAAAGTTAGTCAAACAAGTGCATTAGTTAGTCGCTATTAGAAATAAACTAAATGCATTAAGAAAACGTGCAAAAAAAATAAAAAGGAAAAGAGACGTAGAAGAGGAGTTCAATGTTAAAAATGTGAATAAAAAGAAAAGGTACAGACATAGAGATTAAAGAAGGGAGATGCAAACGTTAAGTTTTTCAGATGATACAAATCGTTAGAGACTTTTAGGTGATGCGAGTTAGTCGAATACAAACATATATATTAGTTAGGCGCAATCAGTAATTAATAAGTGCATATATGATCTATAATGTAGATAACTATTAAATAAAAAAAACTTTCACATATCAAATTAATTAAAGTCGCTACTAATCAAATAACGGTGGTTAAACCATATACAAGTAGGCACTGAAATACAGAGATTGTCTAGATGGATTCACTCGAATCACATTGGTCCTAGAAATGCAGAGTAATATACATTTCTTACATAAAAGCTCAAAAGTAACGGGCAGTAACTTTTTCCGTGGTCTTTTTTTTTTTTTTTTTGAAGTCTTAACTTAATTTAGAAGTTAGATCTTAGGCTTTTTTTTAGCCCTAACTCAATCTGGACATTGAAATTAAAAATCTATTCTCTTAAGTCTGAATACGAAACCACATTTCAAGAGAATTAGAATGGGAAATCTATTCCCATCTTGATGATTTTTTCTGAAGAAGAAATGAACAGTTAAAAGATAGTGTTGTCTGAGGGATAATATTTTTTTTAATGCAATAGAAAATACCTGCTATATAGATAACATGATTTAAATGAAATTCTTTTTTTTTTTTTCAGAAATCAACGGCTAAAAGTGAATGGAGGGATTTTGACAATTTTTTTTATAAAACAAAATACATTAGCTGATGCATCCTTTGAGAGTTTTTTTTTTTTTTTTAAATGGAAATGCTAGAAATGGACATGCTGGACAAGCTGGATGAGATGCAAAAATAAAAACTTGATTTTTTCTTTGTCGATGGTAAATGACCGTTGTTTTTTTTTATATATACTAAAAAATGCTGCAATAACAACGACTTTGATGTAGAAAAAATTTATTTATTTATTTTTTTAAAAATGCAGGGTGTTGGACAAGATATGCGAAAGGTGATGTTAATGAGAGAAAAAAAAATATTTTTTAAAGGAACAAAGCTGAACGAGATGCCATGATATGTAAATGGGATGCAGAAAAATGAATGCAGATGCTGCTGGATGCAATGTAAATATATATATATATATATATATATTTTTTTTTTTTTTAAATATCAATGCTATACATGATGACGTGCTGGATGGTAATTCCCTTAAGAAATGCAATGTTATGCTAATGTTAGACGCAAGAACGACACTGGATGCAAGACCTTGACATGCTGGAAATAAAATGCTGAAAAAAACATGTACGTATGGAGATGAAGATGAAAAATGCAGACAGAGTTAATGGACGTACACAACAACGCTGGACTTGAAAATGGATTTTTTTTTTTTTTTTCTGGGGTAGAATCCTTCGGCTGCTGGGTTTTTTCGGGGTGGAAAATGGCTTCCGGCAGAAAAGATTTTTTGGGTGAAAACGCTTGCTCAAATGGATATATGTATATATTTTTTTGCTATCTTACCTCGATTTGCTGAAACTTATTGATAATGAAGAATGATTGGCTAGGCAAATAGTTGTATAGCCTACTTCAAAAAACCCATTTAAAATACTTTTTTCTTACTTCTTTCTTCAAGCAATTGTTTATATAAAAGTATTTAACATACAAATCAAGTTTTTTTTATTTTTGGATATATGTATATATATTTTTTTGAAAATTTTAAATATTTATATGTATTAGATGTTTAAAATTTTCAAGGAAAATAAAATGTTCTAAATAGATTTTTTTGAAGTAGATGAACGAGACATTTACTTAACTAGGACTATCAGACTATCAATATCATTTCTCATTATTAATGAGACATACTTTATCGGTTTCAGTTTTCACCAAAATAGTTAATGGCTCACCTTCAAGTTGATGTTAAATTCATTTTATCATCATCATCATAATCCATTTCTCATCTAGGGAGTCTGTTGCATAGATTTCATTGCACTATTTTTGATTATTCGAGACAAAATTTTCAGTAATTTTTAATATTTTCATATTTTGTTTAATTATTTTTGTCCATGTTTTTTTGGATTTTTCTCTTATTCTCGTATTATCTTCTACTTGGATAGATTACATTCTCCTAACTGGTATTATTTTAGGTTTTCTTTTGATATGACTAAGTTATCTTACTCTATTTTTTAATCATTTTATTATCTATTGGCCTTACTTTTAGATTTTTTAGGATTCTTTCATTTTTAATTTTATCTTTTTCTTATTTTACTGTTCATCTATTTTAATATTCTCATTTCTATTATATTCATCCTATGTGTATATTGTTCTTTAATTGTTAAACATTTTATCTTACATAGTACAGTTGGTCTAATTGCAGACTGATAGTTTTTTTTACTTTAATTGAGACTTGACGAACATATAAAATTTTTGACACACTTCTTCATTTCTTTTATTATGCTCAAATGATATATATAAACTTATAAAACTTTAATATGGAAGATGTATAAAATTAACCATAAAAATTTTTAATTTATCTATCAACTTAGAACTATTAATTCTACATTCGATTCCTCTAAAACATTGATATATATAAAATTATACAAATTTAACATGGAAGATGCATAAAATTAATACAATAAAAATTTTCAATTTATCTATCGACTTAAGAACTATTAATTCAACATTGAATTCATCTAAAATATTATTTTTAAGTAGACAAATTGTTAAGATATTTTAATGCATCATTGAGTAGACTTAAGTGTTTCATAATATACACAATTATATATTTTAAGACAGGACGACCCGTTCGTGATTCATATTGAAATAATTTTTGGTCACATCATAAAATGAACAATATTAAATAATACGATTGGCTGAATTATGATTTGAAGATTAAACTATTAAAGTGAACTCTGTCCAAAAGATTTTCACGGAAATTCGGTGGGAACTTAGGTTTTACAAAAGCTTGTCACAAAATTATTTATAAAAGAAATAAATATATAAGGAGTAATGATTCAATCATCCACGCTATATGGAGCCTCCATAGGGCCATTTACTTAATAATTTTAGAATATTAAAAATCTAAACCAGTTATAATATTTAACATATTTTATTTTTGTCATGCTATTAAAAATAATTTTCGTCGAAAACATATTTTGTAAAAAATATTATCTCCTTAGAGTAGATATATAATTATTAAAACTTTTTCAAAAAGTATAGTATATAAAAGTTTATAATACACGTAAATTTTGGAATGATAAATGAATATGGAATAAATATTATAAATGATTTAAATTTAAAGTTTTTAAATTTAGAAAATATGGGACAGAATAAACGTTCCATATAACTCGGATGTATTGAATCATTACTCACAAATACAGTACTGAATCTAGGCCACATAGTGTGTACATCCAAGACCATTTTTGTATTTTACTAAATAGATGTTAATAAATAATAATTTAATATTTACTGTAAGCATCAACAATATTTAAGTTTGAAAATATATACTTAAAATCTAAATCACTTATCATATTTAGCATATCTTATAGCATCATTGTAGCACCCGCCGGGAGCGCTACGATGGGCTCGGAATGGTTTCCCGGGCCTTGGAAAGTTGGGTTGTGTTGAAAAGCAACGTGGGCTTAGT
>JAXCLR010000092.1:9950238-9989175 GCA_035584095.1 Annona squamosa | reverse complement strand
GTAGTCTAAGTGGGAGATTGTTGGAATTTTTGGACATACATATATTATTTATATATATGTGCTATCATAAATTAATGGTCCAAGTTATAAAAGTGATCTTATAAAGATTTATGGACCTAAATCATTTAATAAAGTATGGATCTCCTATGCCTAAAAACCATATAGCCTAGTTTCTAATTTCTAATTTTATGATGAGCTAAATTGGAAATAGAAAACTAGGTTTCCTATACAATAGGTTGTGGTCCCCGGGTTATGCATCCTGTCAGGTTTCTTTTCTGTCATCCCATCAGTAGAGAAGAGGAGCTACACTCTCTCAAAACCCTAGGTGCATTAACTTGGATTTAGGTACGCTTCCGTTTATTGTTTTTAATTTCTTAATAATTTTTAGCATGAGACAGATCCTGCATTGATTATGGATTTAATCAATGGTTGTTTTTCTAACAACACATTCATCCTTGATGATTAGCAACTCTTCCATGAAGTCCAATAGCAACAATCCTTCTTTCACGAAAATTTAGTCATTTCTCGAGCATACTGCCTCCATCATCCAACGAAGGTAGTGCTCATCAGTTGCACAAAAATCCGTACCCAGAAAAATCACAACAACCAAGGTCAGCCTCCACGAATTTACGGAAGCACCGTTGGGTTCAAAAAAGCTGTCGATTTTTCGTTACTATTGATGTTGTTGTTCGATTTTCTGGAATGGTAGTAGAGAAGAATAGGGAGGAGAATGGTTACGGTAGATGGTGGGTCGACGACTTTGATGCAGTTTCTAGTTTGTTTGTATTTGGCAGGTTGATTTGGGGGAAGACGCCCATGGTCGAGATGGAGGTTGGGGGCGCTCGGCTTTGCCGTCGCTAACAGGGGGAGATGCAGCATAACGATGCCATGAGTAAATTGGGTTGTGATGCTGGCACTCGAGTACACTTAGCTTGGTGCACTTGTGTGTAAAAATTTATTTTAAAATTTTTTTATACAATTGTTAATTTAAGTGCATTTAAATATATATTAATTTTATTATTTTTGTATATTTGTATATATTTATTTTGAATTTTTTAAAATCAATAGTAGTTTCATAATTTGTGAATTACGAAACTACCATTAATTTTAAAAATTTAAAATAAATATTTACAAATATCTGAAAATAGTAAAAATTAATCCACATGTAAAATAACCCAGACTAATTATTGCATAACAAATTTCAAAAAAATTAAAAAATGGGTCAAATACAAATGGGTACATTGAAGCTAAGTATACCCGGGTGCATTTAAAAATACTTCGAATAAATCGAGCATTTTGAAAAATATTAAAAATTAAAATTACGCAACAAATGGACATTATGGGAGATGAGTGTACAAGGAATTTATGAGAAAATTCATAGGTATACACAGAATTTTTGAAAATATATAGGTGTATAAAGAACTTAAATGAAAATTAATAGGCATATTTGGAAATTACCCCGTTCAAACTCTTGTGTATGCACTCTATTGTGTCCAATTTTATATATACTGGATGCAACATAGACAACTCGTCTTGAACTCATCAAGAGTCGAAAGTCATTCGTTCAATCCCGGTTGGGCTATCAATTTCCCGACCCAAAAATTAAGGCTCTGAAATTTAAACCCGTCGTGTCCTGTGATGCCAAAATTTCTGTCCAAACCTTGTCCAAATTAAGGTTGGGGTAGGGCGAGTTAGGGGCCAACCCACATTGATTTTCACCGCTGGATGTGTACATGCACTGGACATATATCCATATTCATTTTATTTCAAAATCTAAAATAAAATATCAAATAAATTAAAATTGCTGCGCGTCAGAAGACGCAACAGTAGTCCTTTGAAGAAAACATATAGCGTTCACGAATTTTTGATCAAATGATTTTTGGTAATGTGAACAAATATGTATAGATAAATATAATAAATTGTATGAATTTAAAAAATATTTGCAAATAAAAACTTGAATAGGGTTCTTGGAAGTGTCCATGCAATCAAGTTGCATTAGATCATTGCCGAATAAAAATAACAGTTTTGTGCAAGTGACCTGATCAAGTTCTGGCAATTTTGCAATTTACAGATCATGATTATTGATTTTGCAAATAGCATTTGAAAACAAAGGTAGAGCGAAATTTAAAGTGCCGCATAAATTAAGAAAACATGGCGAAAAGGAAGATCTCTACAATATCAAATGAAGCCTATTTCATCAAAAACAAAATCAAGCCTATTTTTTACATATATAATCGCCTCATCACTAAGAAGCAACAAAAAGAAAATATAATATCACCAATATTATGTATTGCTTAGAATTCAGTCGACATACATTTATCATTGTCTATCCATCCACACTTAATATCTTCGACACATGCATGCATGCCATAGTGGCATACATGTATGATACAAAGGTTAATTAATTAATAACTGGGTCAATCGTGACCATACATGTACGGTCTTCTTTTAATATGCTAACATATATATATATATAATACTTAATGTAGTGGTCATTGAAATTGTCCATAGTAATAATAATAACTAACATTTTAACTAGCTAGTTATTTTTTTTCACTAACTAGCTAGCTAATTAAATAGTAAGAAAGTAGTATTGAAAAGCGTGCAGGCATCGTGGGTGCAACCCAATCCTGACGTCGATTGCCCCTGCCTCGTTCGGGTTCTGCATAAAATACGCAGTCTGTGGGAGAGGAGAAGCCAAAGGAGATGCATAGAGAGCAGCAGCATTTCCATTTCCATGTCCAAGAAAATCGATGGTATGGAATGGAGTTCTTGTCCAATCAGAGACGATGGTGAGCTCTTTGATTGTTGGGAGAGATCTCTGAGGGGCCTCCAAAGCCTCGAGGTAGGCTCGGACATAGCTGTTGTTCACTGCTTGCTTAGCTTCCTTAACCTTGAGGACTGTTGCTTCGAGGGTGTCTTCTTCCAGCTCGCCAGCACTGCAGCTGATGGACGCCAGCACGTATGCGTTGCCGGTGAAGCCCTTGGGCAAGGGTGGTGAGAGCTTGTTTCTTGTGTCTACCGTGAATTGCAGGCACACTTTCCTCTCCTTTCTCGCTGCTAGGGCCTTAGTCCTCGCCTGCATGTACATATCAATGGATCGGACTGTAGAAAGTAGCACTACTTACGCACGTACTTGCATGCACACATGCATGGGACCTCTCCATATTTGAAAAACATATGAACCCCTCAATTTTTAAAAAAAATGTATTTCTAAAATTTATAGTTGATTGCAGAACTAATGAATAAGGGTTCTATTTAAGGGATTGTTTGTTAAGATGTAAACGATATAAATCGAATCCAAATGGATATGGTAGAGGTAAGTGGGAATAAAGGGAAAATATATGGGATTATTGTATAAAAAGATACAGAAAATATATGGGATTATTGTATAAAAAGATACAGAAAAAGTATTGGAATATAGAAGTAAAAATAAAAAATAAAAAAGTTCGGTAATTAATCGATTGACTTTTTATATTTTCTTATTTGCGTTCCACTCTCATAATAACACTCTCAGAGTAGAACTGGTTTCAAGCGTCAAATTTCTTGTTTTTTGCCATCCACAATCCACGATATCGAGGCACTTACAATGTTTGTTAACATCAATGTAGCTGCGGAAATTCACTGCGATTGAAATTTTGGGTCCGCTATCACAAACTTTAAAACTATCTCATGAATCTTAACTGGGCATAACAGATTTTAGAATAGTTTCATGAGTTTGTATTTATTAGGGCTCACAAAGTAGACAATTAGGGTGCCCTTTCTATCTTAACTAACTAATTGTTGAGAAACCTCAAGAGTAGTTTGGATTGATAAATATGTAACCGGATCCAGTAAATAAGAATTGCCTCCCAAATTATACTCCACCACCCCTACTTGAAAATTGTCCTCCTCATGAAAAATATCCCACCGCATGCAAATTAACACATACAAATGAATACGAAAGCAAAATCATAGATCACACATATAGGTCAGTCAAATGAATGAATAACCAGAGTGGACGACTTTTGGTCATCTTCCATGTGTTAACTAAATCAAGGATTTTTTACAAAATGGACACTGACTTTACGTGATTACAAATTAGATCTAATAGTTGGGCATTTGAAAAACAGACCTAAGTTTCGGAACAAAGTGGGAACCAAAAAAAAAAAAAAAACAGTAGCGCTAGCTGTCATGTGTGAGACGATTCAATATGTGAAATGGGTTAATTTGGTTCTGAATGCACAAGAAAGCTACATTTAAATAGTTTCACATCAAAAACCTGTGTCAAAGTTATGGTTTCATTTTACAAGTTCAAAGGTGTATATATTTTGCAGAAACCATACCATAGATTCAAACTTGCAACTGAGCGAAGTTACATGAGCTATATTGCAAAAAACTCCGAATAATTCTAAGAAACAAATCAAACCATAGAACACACATTATCGTAAGCTGCATGAGAGATAAATGTATTCACCGAAAAGCAACAATCGGATTTTTTTGTTTCGGTCGCTTGCTAATATTGAGGTGCCCGAATGGTACGTGCATGCTATATGCTTCTAGCCTCAAAATGTGTTCCAAGAATCAAAATTTTAATTGTGATGTGGATGCATCAGCCCACTCTTGTTTTGGGTCAGGATTATGGTCTATATATTTCAGACGTAAGAATGTTATCCCCACAACTTGAAAAAGAGTTAAATTGTCACAGAAAAGAAAAAGTAAGCAGTTCACCTGTTTTAAATGCACAGGATGATACCAATAAAGATGAAATGAAATAAAGGAAAGGTGACCCCTCTTTACATGTCCATGTCCATGCTACTTTCTCTTATACAGCACATAACACTAATGCTGTCTTGTAAAGCTAAAGAAGAATTAATGTCAACATGAAAGGGCAGCTTCTCTTGTTCTCTTTTTTTTGGGGGGTAAAAGGCTTCTCTTGTTCTTCGTAAAGAGGAACGTGCAAGAGAAAAAGGGCTTCTTTTAGTTTTATTTATCAAAATAATAAGGAAGAAAACGAAGTGTTGAATTAAAGACAGCTTTCTTGATCTGTACTGCTATTTTTGGTCTCTTCTACGCAAGTAAAAATGACCAATATTTTATTAATGAATAGATTCCTGCTTATCCTGTTATCCAATGAATGAAACCCTAGCAGCTAATGTAGCTCAAACAGATTGTTAAATGAGCAACTTCACTCCATAACTAGAAGGAGAATTAATCTCTTATTCAACATTATTTATTTTTATTCATTTATTATGTCTTGCCTATTTTAACTTTGTTTGGTTTTTAACCACTACCCGAAATTTCATTTTTGACAACCATTGTAGAAAGTAAAAATATATCTTAAATTTCTCATCAAAAAATATATATCTTAAATGTATACCAAATAGTGAATTTCGTGTGACGATTAGTGAGAACCCTTGGAGGAAAGAGTCATGGTTCAATCCTCACGTGCTCATCACGCATTTAAATAATTTTTAAAAAAAAATTGTGCCAATATGCTGGCCTAAGCAAGATATTTGTAGATATAAAATTTGATGCTTTTATTTTCAAAAATATTTTATTTGAATTTTAAAAATGAAGAAGCTTTTCTCATATGTTGGCAGATAAAAATGCTTCGTTTTTATTTTTAAAATTCAAAATAAAATATTAAAAATATAAATGTCAAATTTTAATATCTAAAAATATTTGAGATGGGCCCACATTTTGATGAAAAAAATTTTAAAAAAATTTTTGGTCGGTAATTTCGCATGTGCATTGAGGTTCCATGACTCTGGAGAAATTAGCTGGCAATGACTATTGGCAAAGAAACATTTGATTTTTCTATAATAAATTTTTGCAACTAAATAAAATTTTGGTTACCAAAGGATCAACCAAATTTTCTCGAAATTGCGTTCCCGCGAGTCATTTGCCAGCCCTTCAATGTTCACATCAATTTTCTTTTCACTTAATTAGATTTTAATCAAACTTTCTGCTCGCCTTTATTAATTATTAGACTTCAAATAACTCTATTGATCACATTTTAAGCAAAAAGATCTTTAGAAGTATGTACTCTAATAAAATACAGTATAATTCTCTTTATCTCTAGTTTATTTAAAATGCCCAATCAATAACAATGCTTACTAATTGCCAAGAAAAGAACTTTTTAAAATCTCATTGTAATAGAGGTTTTCCTTTCACATTGAGCGAGTTTTCATAAAATAATATTTGTAGGTTTGATTTTGAGTAATCAGTTTTATTTGTTGTTTAAAATCAATAATTGTCTATCATAAAAAATGATAATTATCGATTTGTAGTGTAACGACGATAATTTATCATGTCACAAAGTGTGTTTGGTAATGTAGGTAGGCTAGAAAAGAATAAAATTAAGGAAAAAAATATTATTAAAAAGTATGAAAATAATGCAATATGATAAGGATAAAAAGGAAATAAATCGGATAATTACATGAAAGATGATTATAATATAAAAATAAAAATAACAAATAAGATAACTAGATAATTAAAATATCAAATTATGTTTTGGAAAAATATGCAAGAAAGAAGATGAGAAACTACTTCCCCTTCAAAGCATATTACCAAACAGACCTATAGTGTGCTCCCAACAAATGATTTTACTTGCCAGTCGAAATCATCTACAGCCGGTTGAACACAAAAGCTGTAGTCCACCCAATGTACAATGTCTCATTTGTTTGGAAAATGAGCAAGATATCCTGATATTCCAACAAGTTGGTTCCACAATGTACTTATGTAGGAAGAAAAATCAGTTCTCACATCGAATGTGCAAACCATTTTCGATAATACCTGAATACCACGAACAAGAACCTAAACTAGAAGATAATTAATCAATCTATGAGTGTAAAAAAGAAAGCATGGATAGACCCAATTAATAAGAAGACAAAGTCAAGACAATGGCAAAATACAGAACAGAAGAAAAACTATTGAAAGGGGTCGTCACATGCATGTCTGTGTTCTTGGGGACTAAAGAAATTCCTTTATTTTCCTTAACTAAAGACAAATACTATTTCAATAATAGTGTTGAGTGTTTCTGTGAATCTAATGAAAGTTATAATGTGGGAATTCAGCTTCTGACAATGTGAAGGAAAGTGGCAACATCGCACGTTTACATGTGGACCTGATAACCATACACCTACTTACAATGACAGACAGCTAATCAATGCTAAGAATACTAGGGCTATCAAAAAAAAAAAAAAAAAGGACTAAGAGTACTAGTGTTGGAGGCCGGTGTAACTTCTCTGTCATGTGTTTGACTGTGCAACAGATCAAAGATGTCTGAAAATTTTCTATTTAATAAGCTGTGCATCCTGTTAGGGCCCCACAATACTAGCTTTACTCCTAGCACACGTGGTACAAGAGAAAATTAATGTGATTTTTATTTTATGTTCCTTCTTAAGGGTATGAATATGACCATGCACATGCATGTTGCCCAACTCAACAGGAAGACAAACGCTTCCCATAGGATCATAAACTGTCGGTTAAGAAGGGTTATAGTGGCCCACCTGATTAGTTGGCCATGCATATTATACACTGCTCAAACGTTTTAATGCCATGCACGTGCTCCAGCGCATGCATGAGAAGACCTCAAAGGGTTCATGTCAATAGACGCTCATGAGAGAGAGAGAGAGAGAGAGAGAGACCTTCCAAAGATGAGCAGCTACAACTTCAAAGGAGGAGCACGCATTAATCCGACTGTCACCATTCACCTTCCTTTTAAGGTTTCCTATCATAGCTGCAGTCACATGGAAGGTCATCAGAACCCAATCTTCCTGGCCTGCGGTGGGGCCAACCTCTGAGAATTTCCACCCTCCACCTTCAACACTCTTCTTACTGCCTGCTGGATCAACGCATGATGATGGGGGAGAAGCTGCCTGCTGTTCTATCAGCTGAAGAAGGTGGTCAAAAGCAGGAACCCTGGTCATGAGAGTAGGTTGGTAATTGTTGTGATTTTTTCCAACCAACAGCCTCCCTCTCTCATGCACTGGTGAAAACAGCAGCTCTTCATCAGTGGTGCCGTCACCAACTCTCCCAGCAGCTGTGGCTGCCCATGCGCTTAGGAAATTGAAGGTCGCTTGTCCATCAAATAGAGAGTGGCTGATGCCCACACCAAGTGTATATCCTCCACATCCAAATGTTGTCACCTGCATTGACATTGACATCCTCAAATAGATAGACACGTCACCGATGATGAACCACCAGCATGGACACCTGCTTAATGAGTATAATTAATGCTCATGATGATCATGGGATGAAGAAATTGGTTGTTTTTTTTTTTTTTTTTTTTTTTTTGATGAAAAGAAATTGGTTGTTATGTTGACTACAATTGACCAGGATGACGAATCCAAACAAGTCTATTTATATACATCCCAACTTGTAGATTTTTGCTACGTTAGATTTACGCTGATTGTTATTCTTTGAATTAGCTTAATTTTGACAATACAAGGAAAAAATGCATCTTTATTATTATTATTTTAAAGACGATCAATGATGAATTTAGCTAGTCTTTTCTCCTGGTCCAGCAAAAGAAAGAAAGAAGTGGACTGCATCCATCTTTTGTTCTCCCTGGAAATTAAGGTCTTCTAAAACGCTAGCTATATGTGCTTGTTTATAGACCACATCTTTCAGTTTATGCATCTTTTTGTTATTCTGAAAGTCATTATCAATTACAGAAGTCTAGTTATCCTCTAAAAAGATGGGAACTAGATTTTTTTTCCCTGAATTTTCCTACTAGAAAGCTTTGGTAAGATCATATATGTATTGCTACTATCCCTGTTAGTTATGATGGTAGCCAATTGAATACGAGAAGGATGATTCTTTGCAAGTAAGATGCATCCTTCTTCTCAAGAACGTGATGGCATATAAATCACACAATTCTGTTTATATATCATCTAGAAAAGAAAAAAAATAGTGTGCTAGTCTAGAATCAAACATTTTTATTTTGTTGTGATGATGATGAGTTGTGCAAGTTTACAACATTATGTCAGGGAGTCGAAGACATCTTACATGTGAGATTCATGTTTATTCGAATGGTATAAATTGGATCTGTTAAAGGCTTGGGCAGTTACAAAAAATTCATCTTAACCCTTAGTCTGCGCAGGCACAATATATGGACGCCAAATCGACGATCTTGATTGTACATTCCCTCTTGAAAGTTTACTTCAATCTGGTTACAACTATCATGTGATCAACCAACTTTAACAATTTTATGAATCTGCCATGTTATATGGACTCTCCTTGTTTTTGTTGGGACATGGATCCCTCCGATTTTGTAAAGGTGTTGTGCTCCAGGGCTGATATCGGCGACTACATGACTGTTAAACATCAAACTCATGTTACATACTCACCTGAGCAACAACCAGAGGCATCTCAGAGAAGTTGCCATTGAAAGCGGGCCTGAAAACAAGCTTTTCAAAGAACCTGTTATATTGAGAAAGATCCCCAACCTCTGACATCTTCACCTGAGTAAAAGCCTCAACTAGGATTGCACCAGCATTGTTGCACGCGAGATCAATCCTCTGATTGACTGGACTAGAGACCAGCCTGCCTGCAGCAGGATACCAGACAGACAAAACCTTCTCCAAAGATGATTTCAAGCTTTGTGAAAGAAACCCAGTTGATGGATTCTGGTGGGGCTGGCTTGGTTTGTAGAAAAAGACCAAGTAAATGAGAATCGGGCATTTCCTGTCTAGATTGGAGAGATGGAGGAGGTGGGGAGTTTCCTTTTGGTGAGACCGAGGTGATAGAGGTTTTGGGTAGACTGGCATGGTCCTAATTATGGTGACTGTCTGACGATCTAGCTGGTGAGCTGCCATTTTTGTCTCTTGTTTGTCTTCTCTCAGTTTGACACAGGTAATTCAGAGGGCTTTCTCTGGTGTGGCCTATCTTGGTTTCCCACAGGCAGTTAAAAAAGGGTGGAGAGAGAGAGAGAGAATTCTTCAAAGGAAAGGCTTCCTTATTGTTGAATTTTATATGGGTGATGATAAGGGGAATGATTTGGAATTAATGCAGCTTCTATTCTCATTGTTTTTCCATGCATGGGGGCTAGTTGCCAATATAATGGTGTTGGCATTCCTAGGGCATGCATGCTTCTCCTCTCATCTTGAATGTTGGTTGGCTGAAATCCCAACACCCTTTGAGAATTGGACTCTTGAAGACCAAAGTTTGAAGTGCATCGGTGCAGCTAGATTACTTTTTCCACTGAATTTTAGTGCATGTTGCGAGCCCGAGAGCTTTGAAGTCCGCACAGCTTATGATGAGCTGTCTACCATTGTCAGCGTGTACACTAATAATAATAATAATAATTCTTTCAAAAAAATTAATAATAACGTGCACAGATGATAATTTTGTTTGTATTTTGAGTTCATTTCGATGCAAATATAGATGGATACTTTAGACATAAAACGAGCATTTCATGAACTTAATTTGATGAAAGCCAACAGTATATGTTATGAAAATTAAAAATATACCATACAGGTAAGGGAAATTAAGAGGAGGAACTTTTCATTCCTGCATGCTATCTCAAAAATATTAAGCCTTGTAAACTATGAATGTTTAGATAAGGAGAAATAAAACCTCTTTTTGTCTTTCTCCCTCTTTTTAATTAAAATTTATCCGTTTCCATTAAAAAATTTAAAATTTATCCGTGGTGGTCTGTTCCTCTCTTTTTAGTTAGATTCTTTTATCAATGCCCACATAATTAATTATCGCAAGAAATATATTAATTTCGTATTTATTTTTTCGTAAAATTTATTTATATATTTTATCTTTTACTTTTTTCAATTCTTTCTTTCCAGTTAGATTTTAGTATCCGCATCATTATCATAAAAATACATTAATTTCATCTTTCTTTTCGCTTTAATTTATTTATATATTTTATCTTTTATTTTTTAATTTTATTTTTCTAGTTAGATATTATAATTCAAACCGTTATCACAAAAATATATTAATTTCGTCTTTGTTGTTTCTTAAAAATTATTTACTTGTTTTATATTTTGTTTCTTGACTTTCAATTTTGTTTTTATTATATGTTCTTGCCAGTATTATTTTCTCGTACTCTTTGTACCATCAATCTTTTTTTCCATCCAAAGTCCAAAGAGTACAAAAAGTTATATTTTTGCAGCAAAATTAGTTGCCAATATCAATCATTCCTAAAATATTCAGTAAATTCATGATTGATTAATATATTTATAAGCACCACTGTTCAAAAATATCAATTAACCAATTTTACAACTGAAAATAAAATGGATTACAGTGAAAGTAAGGGATTCCAACGGTTACATTAATCTCCTCGTTTTTAAACTACTTTTTCATCACGAAATGCACCCAGGCGCATAAATTGGGCCCCAAGTGGCATAAAGTCAAGAAGAAAGAAGGAAATGACATACCAGAAATGGGTTTCACCAGCAGCAGGACATTCCATCACACCACATTAAATAATATTAAAAATAAAAAGCTTGAATTAATAACCTACTTAATAAACTCAACTCAACTCAAAAAAAGCAGCCCTAGTACTCCATATTAGTTCATACTCTACAATAAAAGCATATATACATACATACATACATATGTATGTATGTATACATAGTTCGGCTACTATAAAACCTTTTTTTTTATGTAATCGGGTTATGTTGAAGCAAAACTCATATATATTTATTACAATGTGCATTTATTGTATCCCAAAAGCATAATAGATGATAATATCAGTGAAATAAATTTGTTCTAGAAAATTAAAATATTTGATAAATAAGAAGAAATTATCATCGTAGCAACAATATTGAATTTTCGAATCAATTTTAATTCTTTAAAAGGACCCTAGGATTCAAGATTATCCAACTGAATGGAAGGAAATTGGATTCGGACAAGGTGTGGTTGTGTATTAAAAAAATGAAAAATTACATTAAAAATAGAAAAAAGTAGCATTAAAAAAATCAAAAAAGTAGGATTGGTATTTATTAAGAAATAAGGTATTATAATGAAAATAAAAGTTTTTTTTTGGCCGAAAAATCCCATTTCATTTGATGATATACCCTTAGACGGGGGCAAGTAACTTTTGGTTATGAGTTATGAGTAGCTAGTAAGACTCAGAACTCACGGTGTAACTCGGAAAATGGGTAACCAGCTCAACCCGTGGACTGGTTTTAAAAACACTAGGTGGTCTACTATGGTACGATTTCACATAGGCGCAGATATATAGGCCCCTCCAAATTGGCCCTTAAAGTGCAAGAAAACTCTACTGTGTTTGAAACAGTTAAGGCCACTTCTAGTTGATTGATACCTTCTAACTTTTAAAAGTGGCCCAAGTGCTCTGCTGTGGTTCTTATCTCTGTCTATGATTGAAGTGTTAAGGACAGAAAAGAAGTATGAAAACCTTAATTATTTAAGCTGGTGTAAGACTAGACAACAAGGAATTAAGTGATAGAGAGTTCTTGTACAAGTAACTAAAAAGCTTGTCCATTAATAATTTTTGGAAGAAATTCAGAGCTACCCATTTCACGCAAGATCATGGCCCACCACTTCAGCAGTTGTTAAGGATGATAATGTGCAATCCAGGTTGGTGTCTGATCTGAATTCCCTTTTGGCAAAAATGACTGGTGGTGGATGGGCATCAAAGGGGTGTGTTGGTGAAGGTGTAGGCCAAGTGTATCATATATCTCAC
Organism: Annona squamosa; assembly: GCA_035584095.1. NCBI lineage: Eukaryota > Viridiplantae > Streptophyta > Magnoliopsida > Magnoliales > Annonaceae > Annona > Annona squamosa. Next base: position 9,976,529 of record JAXCLR010000092.1, on the reverse strand, counting down.
AAGGAGGATTGGGGGACCTTAGAATACAGTATGGCGGTGTAGGTGCGTAGGTGGGCAAGCGTGCAAATGAAGCAGAGCAGTGTCTATTTGTCCCCTCTTTCCTGTGCATCTGCCCTCTTTCAAGGACTTCTCTCCTGCCCTTTTTACACCACCTTTTGGCTAAATAAATGAGTGGCTCTCACGGATGCACATAAAATATGAGCAGGAGGAATTGTATTCCATGTGAGTGATATACAAAGGAATTGCTTTCGGGAAGCAAAAATAATATTACATTAAAGCATGGTTGCATGGTTGATGACAGTTGAGCATGCATAGACATACATGCATACATAAGCATTCTTTCATGGGAATTGAACAAAAAAAAGGTAAAGCCATGTGGTGTATCTGGACTATTAACAGCAAGAAAATTTGTAAAAGGAAAAAAAATTAATAAGTAAATAAATAAATATATGATACATTAGACAAATATATGAGTGTCAAGATCTTGAATTACAATACCAAATCGGGGATGCCCCTATGAAATCCTTTCTATGTAATCTCATTTATTTTCAATATTTAGATGATTGATGAAAAATCTACTCCATTTATTATGTTTAGCATTACTTATGTTATTATGAAAATTTTGTCATTTTTCTATTATTAATGTATATAGACTGGCCACTGAGGTCGTGCCTCAGTGGTGCAAGACATGGCCTCACAAGTAAGTGGTCATGGGTTCAAATCTCCCCAGAAGCATTTCTGAAGTAGTGGCGTTGCAAATCTCCTTAAGTTTGTGGAAGCCGTCCACCGGTGGGAAAGTTTAGAAGTAGTAGATAATTATTAGCAAATTGTAAAAATATCTCAGAATTTAATTGTAATACCAGTTGAGATTGTAATGTTTGAATACTCATCAAAAAAAATGTATATGGACTGCATGTATAAGCACGTAAAATCAATGTAATAAATAATTTAATGTTAAATATCAATTTTTAAAAAATATTTTCAACATCTAAACTATCTAAAATATCATTACTATATGAATAAATGTTTTTTAAAGTAGTAGTACATTTTAATATATATACGAATTGATCTAAATATTTTCTCTAATTTACGCTTGAAATTACCTATTTTTTAGTAAATGCGGCCTACACATATATTAGATGTTGATGAAATTGGGTCTCGTACATAAAAATATATATATATTAAATATACTGAATGAATTGGATTTTACATCAAACATTAAAATCTTAAAATTTAAAAAAGTTATATGGAACCAAAGTAGGCGCGCTATCACAAGTAAAATCCTAGCAGTAAGGTGGGGAATAGGATACATGATACACTTGTAGGCTAATTATAGGTTGAAGCTTTAAAAAAGCCATTAATCATTAACCCATTTTCCGAATATTGGGTTGGTGGACTTACCGTGCTAAAACCAAAAAGATCATATAATAATTCTAAGGAGAAAAAAAAAAAGAATAATGACACTTCAAATATAGGCAGCACGGAGCCTCCAAGCACTTCCTTATTATTAAATAAAAAAATTTAAAAAAAAATCTAGCTAGCTAGTATTATATTTATCCATGGGTATTTTTTATTATTCTGAAAATTACATATATTGAAGACTTGCCATTCGGAAGCTAATTTAGGATGTGTTTGTTAATAAGTAAAAGTTATCAAGTTAAAACTTTTCACTCTCCACAAATATCCTATTTTTTAATTATTTCTTTACTTTTTTTTATACAACAACCCTATTTTTCAATCATTTCTACACAACTACCAATAGAACTAACCTATCTATTTCAACTTTATCCTATTTATTCTTTATCATTACCCCTGTTATATCACATCATTTGACAATTTCTACTCTTTACAACTTTTCATCAAAAGTTTTACCCATTTCTAAACACATCCTTATAATGCTAGATCGAGAAATCTTATTTTGTTCATTTGCAGTGACATTAAAAACATTTAGCATTTTTTTACATGGTGGCATTACCGAATAATGTAGATCTACAAGCACATGAGCGAGGTGCATAGCTAAAATGCATTAACTTTTATTCGTGCAAATTAAAGCACAGCAGGATATTTTTAAAAAATTGAGGTATCCATGCAGATCTAAGCAACATTTCCACAAATTATAAAACAAATTAACCTCGAGCTCACAATGTTATCATGTTGCTTTCCTCATCAATATTAATTTGTCTCCATATGCAATCAGACATCCGATTTGTATCTTAGTTCCGTTACACAGCTTTTAAACCATGTTGGTATTTTGAAATGGCAAATCATCGTTTCAAATCGGAGCGGTACAGAAAACATATTTTCTAAATTTTTAAATAAAATTATTAATGTAGAATATTTAATTTATAAACGAAGTTTACTGTTCTTGAAAATGTGACATATTTATTTTAATTGGGATTTTTAAACATAAGGCTATTTAAGTCATGTTTCAACCATTTAATTAAAAGGACTAAATATTTCTGTATTTAAAAATTCAAAATAGATATATACACATCTCCAAATTGGTAAAATTTGGTTTGGATTAAATCTATCTGTATTAGCAATTTTATTGAAAATTTAGAAAAAAAAAATGTTTTTTGGACTGATCTGAAATGATCAAGCTCCGAAATTGTGCATGTCGTGGAAAAGAAAATCAAACGCAAAAATGATGGGGATCCAATCCTACACTCTCGAGAGTATTAAAAATCTTCAATGCACTTTAGGGAGCCATTTTAAACTTCTTTTGACGTTCATGTGCGGGCCCAAGTGTGAAGGTTTCATATATGTAATTTTATTTATTTTATTTAATATTTTTTAATCAATCACACATTCGAATTTGTACCTCAGTTCGGTTACACAGCTTTTAAACCATGTTGGCGTGCAAAAATTTTACGGGGTCTTCTTCGTTTAAGAAATATTTACCTGAAAATTTTGGTTATGGCATGAAACATTTTCATTGAAAATGTGGTCCGGTGAGGAATTAAAATGCTTGATTAATTGAGTTAGAGCCTACAATGGTTAAGTTTTATTCTTTTCTTAAATCAAACAAACCAAAAATGACATAGATATTATTCTTCTTCATTTTGTCTTGGGCTCCTGTCTGCCCCAAGTCCGAATCCAACACGCCTTACAAGTTAGCAGATGGGATTAGGTATGCATAGATCAGCCAACGCCCACTCCCGTCACCTACATGTACAACAATACATCGAGTTATTCTTTTGGCATCACCCAAACTAGTTATATTTAGCTATTATTTATGGATTTGATCCCATAAAGTGCTCCCGCAGCCGGCCCAAATACTTTTTTTAATTTTTTTTTTTTCCCATAAAACTGTTATTTTATGGGCATGAATCCAGTATCAAAATTTGCCAATTTTAAAAGTGTCTACGTATTTTTTTGAAGTTCAAACATTAGGGGTATTTTAGTCATGTTAATTAACTAAGATATCTTTGGTGTTTGAAATTAACATGTATATACGCACACGTCTTCAAAAATGATAAAACTTAATACATAGATTAAATAACCTTAGAATAACAGTTTCATGAAAAAAAGACAAAATTTAAAGACGTATTTGTCCCGGCTGGATGGCTTTACAAAATCATCCCCCATTATTTATTAGTCATTTACCTTCTCCGGATATGCTTATTGATATTTAACTCTACATAGCTATCCTAATTTTATTATGTTAGATTTTTTTTTTTCATATATGACCATATATTTTCTATAGTAGTATTCCTCACTTATTTCTTGGGAATATATAATTTATATCCTTTGTTTACATGAATCACCCGACATACTTGACCTTCTCAACCAGTTGGAAAACCGGCTTATAACAGACCCAATGAGGAAAAAACCATCAAGCCTACCTTAAACCGTCCAAATTTTTGTGGGGAGTTGGATACCTTGAAAAAGATGTCCGAATTGTGGTTGAGAGAATGGAATCAAGCTACTTGTGCTGCTTTTGAAATCAAATAATTAGCTGTACAAGTGGAATCAAGCTATCTAATTAACATTAGACAGTCTATTCCCACAAGTTCATGGAATTACATACATACCCATTTTAAAAGCAACATCCAAGGAATTAAAAATCTAGACTTGTATTAAGCTGCAAGCCATCAACTCCTACCTACATGCTTAGTCAAATCATCATTTTAGGGAGAGAATATTTAATCCAATGGACCGTAAACACAGAAATAGTTCAATGTCTGGACTAAGGCATCCAAAGATGTCAAACCTCTGGGGAATTGGGTTGGATTAACTCTTAATCTTAATCAGCTTATAATATGTTTATAAAGAACTCAACCCTCACCTCAATTCATTTATAACAAAAACAGATTTGAGCTGCGGGTTGCTAAACAATAAAAGAACTGCTAACACCAGTTGCTTTCGTGCATTTAGAAGATAAGTTTCATACTTATTCTTAACTAGATTGTTAATTTCATTGTCAATACGCATAACTTTTAAAATAAGCATCGAAGAAATATTAACTTTTTAGATGTTATTGGTTGCAAACGAATTGTGCATGTTGATCGATTAAATGGGTTGGATTAAACTCATTTGAAAAACTTTTTTTTTGTTTTTTTCTTTATACACTTATTTATCTAAATGCCTTTAATATATAAACTAAGTTGTGCTATTTTTGGATATTTGTATATATTTTTTAAGACTTTTAAACATAAGGGTATTTTGGTCATTTTGATGGTTGAAAATGACCCAAACACCCCTGTGTAAAAATCTAAAATATATATACAAATCCAAAAATGATAAAAATTAATTTATATGTTAAATACATATTTTTTTAACAAGTTTATAGGAAAAAAAAGCAAATAAAAAAGTTTTTAAATGTGTTTTTTAAGGTGAGTTAAGCCATTACTCAGCCTAGGCTAACAAGATCATATCTCTTTATTTAAATTGAGTGATAGAGTTACATACAAATGGGTTAATGAGCTGAAAATTTCAACCCTAATCCACTAAAAGCTGCTGGGGTTGGTCGGGGTTAACCCTAACCCTAGTCACATCCCTGTTTGACACATTGAGTGGTGGAGAAAACCGGACCTGAATTTCCAAGTCAGGTTCAGTCAACCACAGCCTAACTAACCTAATCCATATGTTAGAAATCTTAAGATTTAGGTCATTTAAAAATATTATAACTCCCAGAGTATTAATTTGATACTTATAATCATTACATATTTTGTTGAATTATACATATGGTTTCGATTTATCTTAATACTAATTTAATGTAATGGCAAATTTTTGAAGTTCCTATAGACCAAATCAAATTAGTGAGAGGAGAGGACATCTTTCCTCTGGACGACAGAGCAAATGCTAGTATCCGGTTTCTAGTATCACCCGGAGAATTCAACTAATGGGCATTCGGTCCCCCCAAGATCTTCAATCAATGAAAGCTTAATAGTTTATACACAGGTCTACAAGGAGACACAGGGCTGAGTCGTAAAGAGTCACACTCAGCTCCTTTCTCTTGCTATCTTAAGAATGCAAAGAAAGGAAAGCAACATGACCTTTAGAAAAAATGGAGGATGCTTTTAATAGCTTGTAACTTTGTACTTGGCTCTCCGACCGACAACAAGCAGAACATCTTGGACCAAATTCCCTGGATGTTTGGCCAAGGAATATCAATGCAAGTTGACCCAATGGACCAATTAAAGCAAGCATTTCAATAGAGATTTCAAATTATTCAAATTCATGAGCTGAAATCTTGGAGTGCAGTAGTTAAAGGAATCGAATCATTTGAAAATCAAAGGTGCAGAAGGAGAACAACAAGGCTTCAACAGGTTACACATGAAAATGATGAATAAGAGAACGGACATTTCTATCTTGCTGGCTCCCGTAAATTTTTCAAAAAACTTCCAATTTTTGGGGTTGAAGTTGAAAATTTTTACTCTTGGGTTGGTAGCATTGGGCTGGATTCAACCTAATTGAATTGAATGAAACTTGAATTTGAACTCACCAGCAAAAGCTAGTAATTAAGGGGAAGAAACTGCAGGCCATATAATTCACACACCAATGTCCCCAATTTTTAAAATAATTTACTAATGCATAAATATTTAGACTGAAAATTGTATGCAAGCAAAATTTGTTTTTTTTTTTTTTTTTTTTTGATGATTAGCAAAATTTCAACTTCAATTTTAATTTCAGAACGAATGCAAACAGTTGATGTGTCAATAGCTCGTTAAACCACGATGTAAAGAAGGCTCTGGCTATCATCTGTGTTTAGATCTGAGTCTCCCATGAAGCTCTCTCAGCCATATGGAAACAGCTGGAATTGAACGTAGACAAGATGACAAAACATTCAGTATGCATCTCCACAAGATCTCTAATCAGCACTAAAAAAAATGGAATAAAAAAAAAAAAACGAAAGCAATAAAGCAATGTAGAAATGTACATAGATAGGATTTGAGATTCGATTGTGCAAAAAATACAACTGAAAATCCAATATTTTACACATGCACTGATTAATCCCCACACCTATTTTCCATTTTGGAACTCCAGGTTCAGATGTAATGTCCAATCACCAACTTAGAAAATGCATGTGAGCAAATCAATCAGGATTTATAATTAATTCCATACAAGTAGATACAAGATGAAACTCCCCTTCAAGGATTTCATGCTACCAAGACCATAATGCGGAATTGATTGGCTTCATCCATTAACGCAACTTTCTATCAGGCCTGCACCAACTTCTCATTGTTAGATTTTTCACGTGTTATAAAAGCAGGAGTGTGTACTACAATCATTTCATTTTACGTATTAGTCAAACATGCTATTCATCTCATTGTTAGATTTTTTACATGTTATATGAAACAGAAGTGCAAATTAAAATCATTTGGTTTACATAATAGTCAAACATGCTATTCATCTCATTGTTGGATTTTTCTTTTTTTTTTTTGCACATATTATATAAGACAAGTGCAAATTAAAATCATTTCGGTTTACATATAAGATAAACATGCTGGTCACTTGTCACTTGCCCATCAAAATACCATTGAACACTTGGAAGAATAAATATAATAAACAACTAACCAAGAAGTAATTTGCTTCATATATGAAACCCAAGGTGGGAGAATCCGGCACATGTTGCATCAACATGTCAACATCATTGATCAAATGGTGCCACAACAAATATGTCCTCTTTCATTGTACTGTGATCAGGTTGAACCACTCAACGTGGATGATCATACAAAAGACGGAAACGTCATAGATCCGACAACTACTTAAGATCCAATTCACTAGCGGGATGTGATATTATATCAGTTCATAGTGGTTCCACGCGCTGGCTGCATGGATTCTACACATAAGGACCACATTGAATGTTTGAAATTGTTCACCCCACATTGCATGCTAAACACCCCTGTGCCAGATTAGAGATCATGTATGCCACTTACAATTAACTATTTATGTTCAAAGTTCATTGGCAGTTACTAGACGTGATCCAATGACCAACAAAAGGAGAATTGTATTTGTACATATTGCCATCAATTATCTATATTTTATACCAAACCACTTCTAATCTTACTTTATTAAGGCACATGTGGTTTCCAATTGAGTTCACACATCTATTCACAGATTCACTCTACTGATTCAAGAGCATCTGTTTTAAGATGCCAAGAATCAACAATACCTAGTTTTATTTTTCTTTCTTTTCTTTATTTTAGGGGAAAAAAATCATCAAGGATCTTTAGCTCCTAGATCATTGCCTATGGTGGGAAGCAGCTAGATGTGATTCCTGTCATTGTTGCAAATCATTGCAGGGCCTGCAACTAGTATCACAATGGTCACACAAGTTGTTCGCCTAAAATTCGAAAATACAACAGGGTAAAAAAGATTTTATGCAGCCCCATATTAACAGGGGTATTGCAATTACAATGCTGGTGTTAAATTTTCCTTTCTTTTTTTTAAGCGTAGTAGAGTGGGTATAGAAAATCCTTCGAATGCCCTTGCATAAGACTTGGAACACAAAGCCATTCATAGCAACACAAATCAATGTTTTCAAATCCTGATCAAACCATTACCCAAAAAAAAAAAAAATTATGTGATTGAACCAGATGTTTTAACTGGGTCAACTGTAAGCTGGAACTGAGATGATCTGGCCTTACAAAAACCTACTTTTACATTTAGATGTTCATTTTATTGATATTCAATGTCAAAATATGTGAAAGAAAGAACTACAGCTTAGATGCTGAAAAGTGTTATTTTTGATATTAACATCTACAGTTTTCTATCGCTGGCACATAATGGATGTTATCAGTGGGTACAATTTGCTTATCGTTAACACTAAAGGTTATGAATCAATGATGTCCATGAACACTACCCTGCAGTTTGCAAGGTACAAGCATTTGCCCAACCTAATTTCCCCAGGGGCATCTAAAAAGGCAGAGAAGACATAATTATAATCACAACATTCAGGGTGTGTTTGGTTGGAGGTAAAACTTTTTTATGAAAACTTTTCAGAGTAGAAGTTGTCAAGTTGATAGGAAATGATGTGATATAATAGAGATAATAATGAGGTATAAAGAGAATAAAGTTAAAATAGATAGGGTAATTGTATGGGTATTTGTGTGAAAATGATTGAAAAGTAGGGTTGTTTATATAGAAAAATGTGAAAAAATAATTAAAAAATAAGATAGTTATGGTGAGTGAAAAGTTTTTGATTGAAAAGTTTTCATTGGCATGTTTTGTGTGTAACCAAACACACCCTCAATAAGCTACATGGCAAGAAAAATAATTGATAAAGTAGTCTTACCATTGGGACATCAGGTCATCAAAGGAACTGCAATTAGTCGGTTCCAAACCTCCTAGCAACTTTGCAGATCCTGTTACTAAATCTTCCTTCAATTTCAGAGAGTTGTCACCAACTACATTCTCAGAGTGCTGCATTCTATATGCAGGATCAGTAACTGATTGGGCTATCAATGTCATGTCTATTTTTTTATTATAGATGCCATTGCCTTTGTCCAAAGTTTGGTTCATGGCACCAACACTCCCGTGGTCAGCCAACAATAAGCTAGATGGAGAATCGAGCCCAAATTTTGGGATATGACCAAAATCCAATCTATGGTCTTCTAGCTTCCTCGAAGTATAGTTTGTATTCAGCACAACATTGTTGCTCATTCTTCTAAAGTTTGAGACCTTTGAGTTCTCATGGATATCCCCAAGTACATGCGGCATGTTCATCCCAGTTGTGCTAACTTGGCACTGTGAAGAATCTCTTCCTGTCAATGGGAAAACCAAGTCATTTTTGCTATGTTGCTGGCAGAAACATTAAACGGAACAATGGAAGGGTGGTTGCAATATCAGCAGGGTTCTAAATTGTGCATTCCATATGCTGATGTCAGATCTGAATGGTAATGAAATAGTACATCCTATGTGCAACATTTCACTGCACAAAATCGTACAGTCAAGCACCCATGACCAAATATACACACCTATCGAGAACCCAGATGCCTTGACACAAGTGGATACTATTTGGCCATCATAATCACAAAGTAATGCACAAAAGATGATTAAAATATTGTCTTTGAATTACCTGAAGAGAAGTCATTGTAATTTGGTAAGCCACCAACAGGCAGTTGTTCTGTTGAATACCCAGTTAATGGAGTGGCATTTTGCCAGGTGTCTTTACGTCTAACATGATCAGGCACATGAGGCAAAATGCCACATCCGCTATCAAAAGGCTGAATTGTGTTCACTGGTGTTGTTCCAACAGCTGATTGTTGGCTTGATCTCTCGCATAACGTCCGTTGTTGATGTTCATGTAACAGCAAGGAGCTGTCTGCAACATTCAGATAAGATGTGCCACAGCTGCCACTTCCAACTCCATCAGTAGAACCACCCAAACCAGTCAGCTGGATTGTGGCCATGGAAAATGCCCTTGAATCATTGAAAGCTGATAATTCACCAACACAAGTTACTGACTTGTTTTGTTGCAATTGGTCAAGCTCCAAAGAAGGTGGCATCCTTTGTTGCAAATTCCCATGTGGATTCCCAGGTAGCCCAGGCTGCTGCAACTTACCAATATTGATGGAATTGGGAGTGTTGTGTGGATGGCTTGCATGAATCATGCCAGATGAATTGAGACCACACAAGCCAACACCAGCTGTGCTGTCAAATCGATTGATCATCCCACTACCTTGGAAAGAAGAATGACCAGGTCTTGTTAGTTGTCTTGATCCAGCCAAAGCATGAAAATCCCCAAGCACATCAAGTGTACCCATGGGTATATAGGGGAGATCATTGCCTGCAATAACAGCATTAATATTGGCTTGTTGATTCGCCATGCTACTTATCCTTTTCAGGTATAGCCTGTATTTCTGCAATGCAAGGCCAGCAGGTCAGTCCACATTATGAGGTTTCATGACAGGAGAAGGATGGAAAAAATGAAATGTGAGATGAGCATAAAGAACTAGAATCATACCTGGAGATGACTGGCAACATTTTCCCTAGTAAGCTTTTCAACATTCATAAGTTCAAGAATCTTCTTTGGAACCGCCTCTGTATCAGGGGGAAGAAAACAAATAAAAAATAAAACAGAATAAAAGAATGTCTTGGGGAATCAAATGCTTGAGGTACATTACCAATTAGAAACCGGTATTGCAAAACATGCTCGGAGATTATTGATAAGTGAGTGAAAAAAATGTCCATAGATTGTGGCAACAATGTTCCGTAATCCAGGTTGTTCCAACAAATGGCCAGATGATGGTCCATTCTTATATGAAAAAGAGCAAGATGGCCAGCAGACAAACAGATTCAGAAAAAAAATTCAATATTTTGAGGTCAAAATAACCTATTTCTGTTACTTCTTAGCACCTTTTTGATGCCTCATCTCAGGTATTCAACTTGCATAAAGAACTTACTGTCAATGCCCAACTGATTAACAGCAGAAACAAATTTGCGATGCAGCTCCACAGACCAAACAACTCTCGGCTTTTTCTGTGTTGATAGATCTTCATTTCCATGACCATTTTCCTCACAGTCATCATCGTCTTCATCAATTTGATCCTTCCGTTTCTTGCTATGCTTCGCATCAGCAACATGATCCTGCCCACCTTCACCCACTCCGTTATGCAGCTTTCCACCATCATCCCCGTGCATAGCATCTTTCTTTTCATGGCTATTTACCTTCCTCCGCCGTATTACATGTTGCCAGATGTTCTTTAGCTCCTCAATCCTAACAGGCTTCAGTAGGTAGTCACAAGCACCATGTGTTATACCCTTCATCACTGCTTTTGTGTCACTATTCGCTGATAACACTGCATCACAAAAGATTATGCGATTAATCAAATTTCAGCTGAGATCATGTCCCCTCTAAATGTATATTTGGAAACGAAATAAGCCAATTCAGAAGGATAATTTAAAATTTTTCTGAGGCCAACAACTTCATAGATCAAGTTCTGATTGTTCTTTTTTGCTGTGTATGGAATCAATACTAACAAATCATTTGAGCATTCCTCAGGCTAGAAAACTGAAGAAGTGGACATCTTTTGGTAACTCCAAATATTGGACAAGGGCAGCAATTTTCAATTAAAATACTATGGTGGTTCAAATTCTTCACTCTTTTAGCACATACAGCATTGCAGATACTGATAACCAATGAACCATTTTGTTCAGCCAAGAAAAGGTAGCTTGTATCATTTTTTTTTCCTTTCCCAAATTGTTCATAGAGAAAGGAATGGATTTTATCGAGGTGATACACCAAACATAAATGACTGGTCTGTTGATCATAATAGTACACACACAAAAAATGATGAATGCACGTATCAGGCAGTTCATTTCTTTAAAGTTCACTGTCAACAATGTATTAATTTCTAATTTAAAAAAAACAGTGTATTAATTGACATGGACAATCTGTCTTGATAGAAATAGTATAAAAGAAATGCTAGAATCGAAATAATATGATCAAAATAAATGACAAAGAAGAAGACAAAAATATGGCATGGTAAATCACAGGATAGGACAAAAACTAGCTAGAGCCAAAGCAAAAGGTACAAATGGACAGCACCGAAGGCCAAAATGCCAAGAAGACCAAAAGGGTCTTCCAATGACAAATATTGAAAAACAGAATTCTATCCAGGCAACCAGATAAAAGACAAAATCGATGCTGTAAATTAAGCAAGATTTTTTTAAAATGTGCATAGAAAAAATGTACTGTAAGAAAGATCCAAAAGTCAGATGTGAATTTCAGATACGTGATCTCTCATGGGTCCCAAAACATGACATAGTCAAAGCAAGAAAACGGTTACATTTGAAATTGTCCAGCGGGCAGTAGGCTAGTAGCCATGTCTTTCATCACAACTCACAAATCCCTCCGTTCACTTGAAAAGCATTCAGCTGACCAAATTTATTACTATACGCAAAAACCAATCCATCCATTTGATTTGAAAGAAAATTTTCAGTCATCCATATTTAAAATGAACAAAACATTTCACAAAAGCAACTTTTCTATAAACCAACCCAGAGTCCCAAACACAAAAACAAAAACAAAATGTCAAAATAATTCTTGATTCTTTAGCAGAGGAATTGAAAAGAGTTTTAATTCATGCTCAATCACGCACTGATGACAGGAAGGTCCATTTCGAGCCCCACAAGCTCCAGAAGCTTAAAGCCATCCATGTCAGGCATGTGGACATCGCTGATAACCAGGTCGAACTCGTCTTTGTTTTCTCTCAGCATTTTCAGTGCTGTGATGGCCTGACCAGTTGTAGTAACTGCATAAACCAACAACCAGTGTAAGCTTGGAAAAACGAGACAGCTCTTCAAGGAAAGAGAAGCTGAAGCTTTGGAGAAGCAAAAGAAAAGAATAGAAGCCACTCAGTGCTCATGAAAAATCATTTCTGCGTTCGTGAATCTGATCAATAAATTTTTATATATTTAAAAAAATCAAATGTAACATCTAAAATGCAACTTTTTACTGGCCTTTAATTGTACTGCACCGACAACATCAGGACTGCAGTATCATAAGAAATCATCTCAAAATCATATGTCAGTTTTTATCTTCAACCTAAAAATGCATATCATTGTGCCAAAAATCAATTCTGCACCAGTAAAAACGCTTATGGCGAAAACATAGATACATTGCAAGAAAAAGGAAACTATGGATAAAAATATAGAAAAAAATTGGCATTTTGTAAAACAAGCAAATGTCTCAGAAATTCAAATTTTCAATCTCTGCGGACCCACAGAAAACCACATACAAGGCAATGTAATTCAATGGTAGTACGTCTTCTTCTTATTTATTTAAGCACGAAAATTACTTCCGTTGCTTAGGCTTCAAAGCCACCAACAAAAGCTTGATAATAAATGAAGTGTGAACTGCCCATAAGTATTCCACAGCCTAGTCAGAAAACCTTCCTTTTCAGTTTTTGAACGAAGAATCTAAGAAACCCATCAACTTCCATCAGGAAATTTAAAAAAAAAAAAAACGAACCCATCAACAGATACTACAAAATCACAACATAAAAATCTAAAATGACCCATAGATTCTAAGAAACCACCGAGATATCTCTAACCTATAACCCTGATGTCGAAATCACATAACGAAAAATCTGTTCTCCATGGAAACAAACAAAGAAAAAGAATTTCTGCTTGATGAACCAGTATCGAAAGGACCCATCATCCAAAATCCAGAAACAAAGGTGGGAAGTAGGAAAAATAAACAGAAAAGAGCAACAGAGATCGAACCATGGTAGTCGCACCGCCGAAGAAGATTCTCTAACACCATGAGGCAAGTAGGATCATCGTCCACTGCGAGAATACGCATACCTACAGGAAACTTGTCTTCCACTATCATTTTTGACCAATTTCTTCTCACATAAAAAAGAATTCCGAACTTCTACAATAACAAAACAACCCAAAATTCTTCTCTTTCTTCTTCTTCTTCTTCTTCTTCTTCTTGCTTGCTTCCTAAGGCCGATAAACGGCTCCGGAAGAAGAACCCATCAACAGAGGCTAAAAAGATCAAGAGAGATAGCGACAGGGCGAAGACAGGTATCGAGAAGCGAACAAAATGAGAAAGGAGAGTAGGGCGTGAAAGGAATGTCTGACAGAGAGAAGGGAGAGAGACCCGGATCAAAGGAGCGAGAGCGAGAGCGAGAGCGAGAGCGAGAGAGACCCAAATCAAAGGACCGTGGGAAGGCAGAGCCAATTCGATAAAGAGGGATAGAGGGGGGTTGAAAAAGCACGCTAGCTTTACATTATTTCTTTCTCCTCAGCTTCTCTTCTCCTCTGTTCTGTTTTGGACGATTAAAAAAGGCAGGAAATTTTCTAAGCTTTTGGGAAAGCTGGGATCTAGGCAGCTATCTACGCTATGCGTGAGATGTCTATAAAAAGACTGCCTCTTTTTAATTTTTCCTTTTTTACATCTTCGGCAGTTTGATATCTTTTACTTTTTACTGCCGAAGTTGGTACTCATGCACAATTGCAGGTAATAATGTAATTATTATTCTCTTCTGTCTATTTTTATAATCTCAATTTCAATTATAATATTTTCCCATCATTATTCTTCATTATATACTCTTATTTTATTTACACCTTACAAAAATATCTGGAGTTTGTCTCATTCATGGTCGCTTCAATTTCTATTTTAAATAATAACAAAAGAAATCAATGGTATTTTAAATTCATCCTACAATTAATTACTAAATTAGATGATTAGTCCTTGGAACAAAGCAAAAGATCTCAACGCGTTACTCACCCCAAGTTGAAATCAACTTCCGATAATCGACCCGTTGCTTGCACATGAAAACTAATTCAGCCATCCAAAATATCAGCTGCACTTTAAAAGAGAGCGCACGGCAGCATGTGAAATTGCCTTTCTACAAACTTCTTGAAATTGTGATGGCGTTTTTGTTATCATTAATTTTACTATGTATATTTTTAATATATTTCTTACTTTTCATTGAAAATTTTGTATTTTAATAATACGATTCTCGATCATATTATTCTCGAGGTTTTGCTTTTGTGAACTCCTGGTCTATATAACCTCTAATTGATAGAATATCTACTTTATCTATTATATTTTTCATAATTTATATTATTACATATCAACTTATATTATTACAAATCCATTGATCTGTGTAGTATTAAATTATTAATATACATAGGCTTCATCTACAAATATGTAAAATTAACATAATAAAGTAATTTAATATTAAATATTAATTTTTTGTGCAAAATACTAAATATCAATTTTAACACAGTAATATCAAAAAATAATTTTATAAATATTATTATATTCTAATATAATAAATGGATTTAAGTATTTTCCTAATTGACCCATAAATATATCTATTTTTAAACAAATTTAGTCATGTGCGTATTTTTTACTATAAGTTGTTTATATATTTGATTTGAATGAAATTTAACTTTTGTAAGTAAATAAATTATGCTAAATATAATAAATTAATTAAATTTTACATCAAACCGTCAAACTTATCAAAAATGAATGAGGTTAGATGCAACGGGAAACCCTTTCTCGTATATCAACTTTTGCGGGTGGGCAGGTTGTTGAAAGGGTATATACTATTACTAAATTAGGTTTGAATATAATAGTGTTTTATAATGTAACGTGTGAAATATTTACACCCTATCTAGCTGGTCTATAATATAATCATCAAAACCACACCTTACATTAGTACTGACGAAGTAGATATATAGAGCACGATAATACAGATTGCATATATAATTATGTATCTTTTTAGTATAAATTGTGCTTATGCGAAATTCTTCTCCCATAGAATTCTCTTTGTTTTTAATATTTAATGTTTGATGAAGAATTTACTTCATCTATTGTATCTAGCATCATTTATATTAAAGAAGTGATTTTGTTAGTTCGGATTAAGCAAATATCTCACTTAATCCACGTCAAAAAACTCATTTACGATACTTTTATTGGTTGTTTTCTTCATACTATTTTTTATCTAAATGTATTTAAGATTTTTTAAAGATTTTTAAGCATTTATCTTTAAAAAATATAAACGTATGTCGAAAATTGATAAAACTTGACTTATATGCTAAATATATTTCGATAAACAAACATATAAAAAAAATGTTTAAAAAAATGTTATAAATAGATTTTTTTATGTGAGTTAAGTGAGACGTTTGTTTATCTTGAGCTAATAAAATTATTTCTCTTTATATAATCATGTAAACCCTTTCATTTGTTTAGTATTGCTTAATATGAGTTTCATTTACAAATGTGTAAAATCAATAGAACAAAATGATTTAATATTAAATATTAATTTTTAATATTTTAATATCAAAAATCATTTAAAATTCTAATAATATACAAATAAATAATTCTATAAAATATTGCTACATTCTAATATATATTTGGATGGATCTAAGTTTTTTTCCTAATTTAAACGTGAATGTGTCTATTTTTTAGTAAATGTAGCAAATATATATTGAATTTGGATGATTTGGTTTCTTAACTAAATAAATTATATTAAATATAATAAATGGATTAAATTTTGCATTAATCATCAGCATCTAAAAAAATACTGAAGGTTTTTCATAAATCGCTTCTACGAAAACATGTTTCATAAAAGTATTCGCATTAACCTACACCTTTAGATATGTACACACATATATCTGACATCCGTGTCAATATATATTTGTTATTGTTCCCATCTATATCAATGTATTTTTTTTTATTGTTCCATTTTGTAATCATGCTTTACAATATTTCATTTTTCTTCATCTACGTGTTACAAACCAATTCCACGAGAATCTGGACAAATATCCTTACAAAATAACCAATGTATGCTAGTTGAAAGAATAATCGGTACAAGTGTCACTTCGAGGTACAGAATTCGATGGTCGCAGAGGAGGAGTAGAAGCTTGCACAATGTACATTTGTGAAATTAGTATTTTTAGTTTTTCCAACAACGTACTCTAATATACCCAATTTTTGTTTTGGAAGTGATGAAATTTTTGAAAATATACCCGTAGTGTTTGTTTGGTTGGAGGTAAAACTTTTGATGATAAATTTTGGAAGTAAAAGTTGTCAAATTAATAGAAAATGATGTGATATAATAGGGATAATGATGAAGAGTAAAGAGAATAAAGTTAAAATAGATAGGTTAGTTGAATGGGTAGTTGTGTAGAAATGATTAAAAAGTATGGTAGTTTGTATAGAAAAATGTGAAAAAATAATTAAAAATTAGAATAATTATAAAAAATGAAAAGTTTTTGGTTGAGAAGTTTTAGTCGACATATTTTGACCTTAAACAAACACACCCGTAATGTGATGCGGCAAGAGTAGAAAAAATAAAGTTAAAATAGCTAAATTAATTGTATGAATAGTTATACTCAAATAAATAATAGAACAATTAAATAAAAATGTGTAAAAAATGATTAAAAATTAGATATCAATAGAAAGTAAAACGAGTTAAACAAATATGCACTTAAAATATTTAGTAACATTTATCCATTCATTTTTATCTTAAAGTCAAATGCTCGCCTAGTCAGCTGGATATTGAAATTAAATAGTATGAAAATAGAGGAATATGGACACAAAACAAGCAAGAAGCGGGATTGACTGAGACGATAAAATGGAAAGAGAATGTAATAAGGTGTAGCATCAAACCATAATCATAAAAATTGTATTAAAAATATACGATATTCCAAATGATTTCAAGATCTCAAATGAGATGTGTGTGATAAAAGATTTATTATTTCTAAGATAATTTTTCATTTTAAATATAATTTTTTTAATACATATGATTAAATTTTCATTTCATCTCTTCATTCCATTCAAGTTCCTTGTATCATTCTCAATAAAAGTTGTATTGAAAGTTTAGAAATTATTTTTAAAATGGAAAATTTATTTCATAACATTAGTTTTTCTATTTTTTTTGTATGTACAACTCAATCCTAACTCTAAGGGTATAAATCTAATAATTTTACTAACATAATAGCTACGAATATATTGAATCTCCTACCAAAAACTCTTAATTCAAAATATAGTTCTGGCTCACCATATGAAACGCAGTTACCATCAAAGCAAGAGCCTCCGTCGAAGCCACAAATTTATATAAACTAAATAAGAACCGTACCCTATGCTATTGGGAGCATTGAGTTTTAATACGATTAATCCTATGAGTTTTTTTTATTTATATTCATTTGTCATTTATATAAGGACCCAAATAATTGTATTTCATATATTCATTTTTTATATTTTATTTTTTAAAAGTTTGAATTTTAAAAAATGAAAAAGCCCTTTTTCATGCACTTAAAGCATAGGAGAGGTCCAACTAAATATTATTATAAGTTATCCATGGAAAAACACGCTTAATAGAAGATTGCTTAGGCTGTTTGGCAGTGATGGGCAGAAAGATCTTTGCTTATTTGCATTTTTATGGATTTCTAAGAAATCTATTTTTAGATCTTTTTATGTATAAAAGCTGGAATTCTGCATTTCTGCTTTCGTGAGAAACGAGAAATTGCTTTTTAGATTTTTTCTATGAAATTTAAGCTTGGCCAAACAGAGCCTCATAGATCACTAGCTTTCTTTGTAGCGATTCCTTTTTAGTTTTTTTTTTTAAAAAAAAAATTCTTAAAGATTTCTTTTTTTCTTTTTGTTCACTTATGTCCATAAGGTTGTACTAGAGTTCATGGTTGTTTTCCTTTGAAAGTGTCAGAAAGGCGAAGCAAGTTGCAAAGAATTAAAAATGGATCGGATGCCAATTGAGATTAGCTGAGTTGGTGGTAGTACCTATTTGGGTGCTGTTAGGTTGTGGGTTCGAACCTCACAGATATCATATATCCTCCTTATTATAGAGGTATTTATACTTAGTCACTCATGTACGAAGGTATCTATAATATGCCCCTCAATTGTGAGAGTTGTAAATGGGTTTGTCCCTTCATTGTGAGGGTTGTGAATGGGTTTGATTTGTGATATCAAGATGTCACAGGTGTATATAATACCAATCAAAAAAAAAAAAAGATGGATCTGATGATGCAGCGCACGTGTCGCATTTTTTCTCAGTTCAAATGGGTGTATTTAATTAAATTTTTTAAATTTTTATACAAATGTTAATTTAAGTGTATTTAATATATATGTCAATTTTTATCTTTTTAAATTTTTAGATAGTTATTTATTTTTAAAAATCAGTGGGATTTTTAGTAATTTAAATTACTAAAAATTTCGTTGATTATCAAAATTAAAAAATATCTTAAAAAATTAAAAAAGATAACACTTTATACACGTGTTAGATATATTTAGATTAATAATTGAATAAAAAAATTTTAAAATTAAAAAAGAATTAAATGCACTTAATTATATTTAGCCTATTCCGTATAGAAATCCTAGTCCATGTTGAATGTCTACAAATGTAAATAATAAGTTAATACAATATTTTTATTTTTTGTTAATAATTTATTATTATTTTATCTTTATTCTTTATTGATTTTGTTCCGCAAAGTTTATAGCTATCATCACCTACCTTACTTAGGGTGTGTTTAGAAAATGATAAAAAATTTTATGAAAAATTTTTAATATAAATTTTTTTGAAATTACAAAAAATATGTGATATGATAAGAGTAATAATGAAAAATAAAAAATAAATATGTTAGATGTATGAATAGTTCTGTAAAAATTATTTAAGTTGTGTAGAAATAATTGAAAAGTAGAATAACTACACATGAAAAAGTAAAGAAATAATTAAAAAAATGACAGTTGCAAAAAATGAGAAGTTTTAGATTGAAAAGTTTTAATAAGAAAAGTTTTTAAGTTAAACAATCATACTCTAATATTATTTACTTATTTCAAAGTTTTTGTTATTTTTGGTCAGGAGAAAGAAAAACACATTTTTAGCATTTTAAAAACATGTTTGGTCAGGTAAGGGGAAACGAAATTTTTTTTAATTCCAAAATGAAACCCCATCATTTCTGGTGTGATTTTTATTTCCGAAGGTGTACCCTCTAACTAATTATATCTATTCTACCCTAACAATTAGAATTTTTTTTCCAAATGTACTATTCATCATAACTTTCACTTTCTAATTAATACTGCTCTATGATTAACTTTATCGCTTTCTAATTAATACTGTTCTATGATTTATTTTCCCCAACTAAATAAGCTTATGCATACAATTTATGTCAAAGCATCTAATTTTTTTTGACAATTAAACAAAAGTAATATAGTTACAAGGGCCGGTCTTCTGTATGTGATTACGCAAAAGAAATTTTATTCTACACAACGTGGGTGACACATAGATGTTCCTCCATATGAAATTTAATAAAATTTTGAATTATTTGGTGTTTAATTTTAATTTTTGAAAGTCGGTAAAGCGAGTTGGGGTACATGCTCTTGATTTTCAAAAAATTAAAATGAAATATGAATAAATACAAAAACATCAAATTTCATAAGAAAAATTTAAGGAGAGCTCACACTTTTATAAAAAGAAAATTGTTATAGTAGTTATACACCAATAAATATATGTATATACACGAGATAAAAAACTAGGAATTTTTTCAAAATATTTATAAAAGTATTAATAATGATAAGAGTAGAAAAATGATAAAATAAAAAATAAATTACATAAAAAGATGTAAAAACGATTGTAATGTAAAAATAATAATAGTAAAGTAGATTAATTAAATAATTAAAAATGCAAATTATACTAAAATATACATGGAAACAAGTGATGAAGCTTTTGTATTACATCTTATCAAATGGACTATGAAATTTAAATCTTTGTAACTTGTATGAAATTAAAATGGAACTGCCATTATAGGACCGAAAGGGGTCTGGTTGACTTAAAAAGTGTGTTGTTTTGGGTTGGGATTTTTGAAAACGATTGCTAAATTTGGGTCAATCTGGTCCAATTTCTACAATTAATTTGGTTTTGGGAAATAATAGTTGTTATGGGTACAATTGCACAAGCTAATTAGCTGCCGCTGCCGCACGTGACTCCTTTTTCGTTCCTATGATCCTGCGAATCTTCCAGCACCACGCCGGCCATCTCACTCGCACTGTCGAACCATGACGTCCGTCCAACATCCGAATAAAGATCACATCCAACGGTCCACATTCAATGTTCGTGTCGCAAATCGCAATTAGACATATCTGCATACATGGATTCCATCCCACTGCGCGCTCTGACGTGGAATGTCTGCACGTGCGATGATGCGCTGGTGCTTCGAAATGGTGCGCATCACCGTAACTAATTAATTAATTATCTTCGCTGGTCAACATGGAATCTTGTGTAATCTGAAAGTTGCGTGATGCCACTCGAGTCGGGACTAGCGGTGCAACTTTGGTGTGGTGCCATTGGTACCAGTCGACACTAAATTGGGTATAATTGGGTAAAAATTTTATCCATAGGTACACGGATAAGATAAAAATTATTATATTATCTAACCTTCTAAACAGGATAAAAAAGATATGACATACACTTTGGGTATCTAAAACCGACCCTGATGTGTACCTACATGAGTATCTTGATAGGTAAATAATTATAAATATGTATATATAAATAAATACATACCAGTTTCTATCCCTTACTCATTAATAAATTATTGTCGATTTAATTTTTTTATATAATAAATTATTGTTGATTTAATTTTTTTTATAAATTATATAGGGTTTGTATCTATAATGACTGACGATCATAGTATAAATATGGATAATGATGTTAATGTGATTGTTAATATAGATAACGAGATTACAAAGAATGTAGAATTAGATGTCAACAACAATAAAATGAAATTATTAGTAAATTATAAATCTAAAATGTAAATGAGTATTACTTTATATTATTTAAAGATGAATGATCCTATTAGCCCGGACTAAGCAAATGATTCACTTAGCCCATCTCAAAAAACTCGTTTAAAATAACTTTTTCCTTTATACACTTGTTTATTAGTGTATTCAACATATAAATCAAATTTTATCTTTTTTTGATATATTTATATATATTTATAAAATTTTTAAACATTTATGTGTATATATGTATTTAAAATACCTTTATTTTAAAAAACCTAAAAAAATCGATACACATAGTTAAAAATAGTAAAACTTGATTTATATGTTAAATACATTTAGATAAATAAGTGTACGAAAAAAGTAAAAAAAAAGTTGTTATAAAAAAGTTTTTTGAAATAGACTAAGCGAGACATTTGCTTAGTCCAGACTAATAGAAACATTTCTCTTATTTAAAACAATGTAAAAAATATTTTTTTCACATGTCCTTATTAGTTATTGAAGAAACTAATTAGAAACTGATTTGAAATTAAAACTGACCTTGTGGGTAATGAGTAAAGAATAGTGTAATAAGAACCAATCCTATAGATGAGTAAGATATGGTAGATATTTTAGAAATAGGCTATGAGTAGGATATTGATAAATTATTATCCAAACCAAACCCACCGTAATTGCACCCTTAGTTAAGACAGATCTTTTATATTACTCACTGAAAAAAGTTTATATTACTTGAATGTACCGTGCAAGTGGCACGACGAAACTTGAGCACATTTACCAACTCTATTTGTAAAATGCTACTGAACTTTGATTAGATTTTATATGGATATATCAGGGTGCACCTTATTCCACCTTAGCTATTGTAGTCAACCATGATATAATGGCTCATCACGAAGTTAATTTTCGCTGCCGACGTTGCATTTAGAATTAATTATTTAACTAAGATACTAAGCTTCAACAAAATAAAATGTAAATAAAATTATTTTAAGAAATATAAAATCACTCATAAAAATAGAAATGTAAAATCAAAGTAATATAATTATTTATTTTATATTAATTTTTCAGCTATTAATGCAACAAATAAACCCTTAAAACATTATTCACAGGTTGATAATAATTTTTTACATTCTAATATATCTAAGTTGTGTTTTTGTAATTTATATATAAGCGAAGCCCTTTAAGTAAACGTGACAAATTACTACAACATTTTTTCGATTGAGTTTATTTTTTATGTGAATGGAGATTATCATTCCAGAAATTCAAGCCGAACCTTAATCATGGCATGCACATATATAATCACTTTCTCGTGCCTTCAAGGATGATTGAATTTTTTTATTCGGTTTACTTTTGATAAAATTTGAATCAAGCAATTTTTTAGGATTGGTTGGATTTTAATTAAATCATCACTGAGGTTATACCTTCGTGCATCCAAATTTTACAATTCATTGAGTCGGATGTTATTAATTAAACTTTTATTCGTATGTAAGAAGATCCCAACTTTTCATGATTTTTTTTTTTTGGTCAATGGAGGTGTTTTTGCAAAATTAATATAATACGTACAAAAATTATAAAATGGAAGAGCTACATGCAAATAGTGGAAATATAAATAAATTATTATTTATATGTTAAACCTTTTTTATAAAAAATTATAATTATTGAATTTACATGGAGACATGATCTTATTTACCTAAGCTAAATAATGTCTTATCTAGCCCGGATGAAAAAATTATTTAAAAACTTTTTTTGTTTTTTGTATAGACTTATTAACCTAGGTGTATTTAATATACAAATCAAATTTTATCATTTTTGAAAATATATTTTTTAGATTTTCAAATACAATGTTATTTTAGTAAGTTTTAACCATTAAAAATGACTAAAATACCCATATGTTTAAAAATTCAAAAAATATATACATATTTTTAAAAATAGTAAAACTTGATTTATACACTAAATCTATCTAAATTAATAAGTTCATGAAAAATGAACAAATTAAGAAATAAATTTATTAGTGTAGGCTAAGTAAACCATTACTTTACTAGGTCTAACAAGTTCATGTCTCATTTACATGTTAGTAAATTTAATAGGCTATGCTTATACAAAACTTTTCTTTTATATAACCTTTTCATTTTTAAGATTTTGTTGATTAATGAAAAATTTACTTCACTTGTTGTATTTAATATCATTTTATTATTATGGAAACCCACCCAATTATTTAGTCGTATTGTATATGTGTTTCGTCTATGAATGCATGAAATCAACATAATAAAATTATTTAATGCTAAAAAATTAAAAACATTTAAAAATCACTACGATATGAATAAATGACTCTATAGAATATTATTATATTCTAATTGTACATGAATTAATATAAGTATTTTTTTCCTAGTTTGCACTGCAAATATCTATTTTTCAAGTAAAGTGACCCATGCGCATATTTGAGTTGAATAGAATTTTGCCTCCCAGCTAAATAAATGATATTAAATACAATTAATAGATTATATTTTATATAATGATCGATATATTGAAATGGATGAAGGTTACGTTATATTATTTTTATGTAATCTGGTTACATAAAAGCAAAACCTATATTTAATTAGCTCATAGATATATTATTCCAGTCATTTATTATTAAGGGTTGAGTTGGCATTCAATAAAAAAATAAAAACTTTCATACTTTTTTCATATTTTTGATATAATTTGATATCTTAAATATTAATAAAAATAATTTTAAAAAATAATTATTTTATAATTTTAAAAAAATGATTGTCAATGACAAATTTAAAAGTATGTTTGTCAAGTGATAAAACTTTTAAGAAAAAACTTATAGGTGTAAAAGTTCTTAAAATAGAAGAAATTAATATGATAAAATGTGGGTTATCATCTAGCAAATTTTGATATATTTTTAGAATTTATAAAATGTGGCATTAATTTTTATAACATTGTTGCTAGTCTAACATGCCAAACCTTATTTCTTATATGGGCTTGGGATAGACAATAAGATAAAAAACTCTTGTGGGCAATGTTTGATAGGATAGGAGTAATGATTGCAAAATATAATAATTGCATTAAAAACCATGAACTATGAAGACATGATTCAAAGGTAAGATAGTTTTATAGAAAAGTATGATAAAATGATTAAAAGTTTGATGACTTTAGAGAAAGAAAAATTTTAGAATTTAAAAGATTTGAGTTTAATAAATGGACCCTTAATTAAAAAAATTAAACCGATCAATTTAATAAAGAAAAATGATCCCGTTAGTTTGAGTTAAGCAAATGTGTCACTTAGTCTACATCAAAAAATTAATTTACAATCATTTTTTCTGCTTTTGTCTTAGTATATTTGTTTATTTAAGTGTATTTAACCTATAAACAAAATTTTACCATTTTTGGATATGTGTTTAAAATCTAAAAAATATATACACATATGTAAAATGGTAAAACTTAATTTATATGTTAAATATACTTAAATAAACAAATATACAAAGAAAAATAAAAAATTATTGTGAATAAATTGTTTGAGATAAACTAAGTAGAACATGGAGTTAAGATATGTTCCACATGATATGAGATTTTTGAATTGAATCTATATCACAATTTTTAATATAAATTTTCAACTCTCAATACAACTTTACTCATTTTTAATAAACATCATTATATTCTTATCTTAAATATAAATTCGATTTAAAAATCTTATATCATTTGATATACGCTCTTAATCGGGACTAACAGGAAAACTATCTTTTATAAAAGAGGCACTGATAGAATATGTAATTACGGGAGAGCGGGTGCTTTTTTTTTTTTCACGTTAAAAAAAAAAAAAAACAGATTGCGGGTGCATTTAATCCAACGGCTTCCGTCATGGACAAGTGTAATCCCAGCGCCACAAAGTCCCCGTGTCACCTTTAGTGGGGAAAATCGCCAGTCTACGGTTGAGATTTCTCTCGTAAAAGAGGTAATCGATCCGCCGATGAGAACTCGACACGTGGAAAGAAGCTCGCCATGCTTGTCAGATGCCCGTATATACGCAGTAGGCATCCTCTGGTACCGGTGGGGACCACTTGCTTAAAAAGCTGGCCCAGAAACACGCGTGCGCGTGCTCCCGCGGCGGTTCGTACGCCTGGATTCGCAGCTTGGCAGAGCCTACCGATTTTTTAGTTCGTACGCATGCCGTTCTTCCTCTGCACGACACATCTCAAACGTCCATACGACGGGCCCACTTGAAATCTTTCATAAAAATAGGATATTTGTCTTTTTCGATCAAATGGAAAAAAGTATTCAAATTAGTTGATCTTGTAAAAAATACAGAAGCAAATATGCCACTGAACATTTCGAGATTTCAACAGTAATTCTCGCATCTTCGGATTTGGATTTTTCCATAAATCTCAGTCGCGCGAATCGCGTTGGTAAAGATTCTAAGTGCGCTGTAATTATTTGCGAGACGAAGTCTAGCCTATGCTTCTCGATGCTCCGGCGACTCCCGTCGCGTGAATGCTCTGTAAGCGTCTTATTAATTAATTTTAAAAAATAGATGGCCGTCTTTTATGGATTGATTAGAATCAATTTTCCAGCAATGGGTAAATTTTTCAAAATTTAC